>CM053790.1:767448426-768048426 GCA_028749045.1 Cupressus sempervirens
AGATTAACGGTCTCACCAGTCAGGATACCTACAAGTCACAAGGGAGATTAATCTTACGTTGTCACTTAATGTACTAAAGGTGCTCTAGTAAAGTTCTTTATGTTTTAAAGTCATTTAATTTATTAAAGTGACTTAAGTGACTAGAGGACGAAAATGGACTTTTATCCCACATGCCTTGCTCCAACACTCCTTCCCTCAGTTCGAGGATATTTAAAGGAGAATCCATCTTGGGAAGAGGGCACAAATATTTGAGAATATAAACTTTGAAGCTTACTTTGTGATTGGATTGCCATAGGACAAAACCCCTAGGCATTGTGTAGTGGGACGTAGCCCCCCAACTACTTTGGAAATCGACATTGCAAGAAAGGTAATATTTGAATAGAAAATCTTTTATATTTCTAGTTGGCGGAGAACTCTGCTCTTTCCTCCACACATGAGATAGGGAATATCAGGTGCAAGGAGTGGAATTATGGGCTGCCATATAGAGCAGAATACAAACTCCAGATGTATTATAGTGGAGATTACAGGTCATTCCACAGTTCCTGCAGTTGTCTGGAAGAAGGCGGAGTTAATAATAGATTTGGGATAGAGGTACTAGTAGGGAGAGGTTTCAGTGGTAATGTTGCCCTCAACAGAACAGGATCTCACGGGTTGCATTAACATTGTGAAAGCCATGTCCATCCTCCATGAGTCGCAACTTGGGTAGGACTGCAAACGTCTACTAACTAGGAGTCACGCATTCACTATTATGTTAGATGGCAACAGGTTCGGGTGTTAGAGGTGAAGACCAGACGTGACATCTTTGGTGTTAGCAGATCTCTACGGCTTTACCCCATTGATCATGGGTCTGTCACTCTTTGTTACTTTCGCATTTTGTTTGCAAATGTGTTAATATGTACTGGAACTCTATTGCCAATTTAGAAATGTATAATGTCATGATTGAAAGCGTAATACCATTTTCTGAGATCAAGTTTCAGATTCTGTGACTTATTAGTTTGTCGAACATTGGTTGTTATATCCATTTTTTAGCATGATTTCTGTAGAAACAATTTATAAATGAAACGGTATTAATATTTGCTAAAGGAGTGGTTTGAGTGGTAACTGTTTGACAAAATTCCTATAGACCAGACCTATACTATTTGATCAGAACTAGCTGAGATCTTTACACTTTGCAATTCGAAGTTAAGAGAGGGCAATTTGATTTGAAGGTAGTGTACAAGAAGGGTCAAGGTTCGACCATTCTTGGGCATTATGTAATAAACCCAACTAGTTATAACTTCGTGAAACACCAAATTCTTTTATAGTTCAGTTGTTTGTCATTTTGTCAAACACTTTGCAAGCAAGCTCTAATACCACAGTAATAACCCAACTGACTCTCAAACAATCAGTGTTGAAGAATTGATTTCTTTTTGTTGTTCTAGAGGTTTTGCAATTTTGATACAACAATACAACAAACTAGAAGATTTTGCAATAATAATTTCAACTCAAATAGTTAGATATTACATAGGGATTATACAACTGAAAAATTCCAGATTTCAGTATCAACTTTGATACTGAATATTTTCACAAATACCAACAATCCAGTTGATAAAATATCCCATATAATCTAAATCAACAATACCCAAAAAAATTAGAAGTTACAATCCATGAACTTACAGGTAAGACATGCCTTGAAACCTTCTGAAATGAAGAATAACAGCAACAAAGAATTTTTCGACAAACAAATGCAATTGCAGATTTGGAAAATGCTGCTCCCAAAGTGCAAATACAAAATAACACCCAACAACAGATAGAAATTGGCACTTAACCAACTCCAAATTAACTAGCACACACTTTGATATAACAATTCTAGTGAATCCCTTCACAAATTCCAAAACAACATCCAACATCAAGAAAAATTAAACTTCTCCTTAGCAATAGTTAATATAGTAGGATAAATCACAAATCGTGTACCTTAGTACAATTTGCCAAGCAATCTCAGAATTGAATCTGCAATACTTCAGCTGTAGGTCCCAAACCCTTATACTTCAAGGGCACAAAATTACAGAACTTTAAAATGTCACAAAGACAACAAAAAAAGATAAGATAATCAAATAATTAGATGCTTTTCTTATCAAATGTCCTTATATTTATAATCCCCAAATAGCACCAGTTTCCCACAAGAACTCCACTTAAGAAGCTTTCTTTACAGAACATTAAAATATAATAAAGTGCCATTAATATAATTTATTAATTGCTTTTGGCTCCAAAAATGACCTTTTACACCATAATTTAATATTTTTACATGAAAGGCCATTGGTTCTTGTTCCCACGATTTAACTTTTCATCCTGGTTCCAATGAGCAATGATACTGAAGTGATCGACCAACAATACCAACAAAAATAGCAACCTCAATATATTTAGATGAATAATAATAATAATTCACTCGATTGAAATCTGACAACATCAAAGTGATCCTGATGATAAAAAACGATGAATGAACTTGACGTGGTGACTTACTATAAATAGACACTCCCTCCAAGATTCTTGGAGCTCAAATCGAAATCCTAAAATAAAAATTGAAAGCATCACCCAACTCCGCTAACTCAATTGGAGCCAAAGCACAACGTAGGCTGCTGAAAAGTCTATAACGCCACAACTGAGACCCTCAAATCCCATTGTCAGCTCACGAGGGTTGAAATGGTGAACTGACCAAGCCAACTGTAGGAACCTGCTAAAAATGGGGACATTACTCATTAATGCCCATAGGGCCAAATCTATATGAATTGTGACCCCCTTATTTAGGCCTGATTTTGTTGCCAAACGAGGGCATGCTACAATATTGTTTGCAAATTAAGAATCTTTTATATAGGGCTGAATATTCTGTTTTACGGACATTACCCTAGAGAGAGCAAATCCGCCCTCTCCTGAGCATAAATCCCCAAAGTCTGTTCATTTCTGCCCAGTATTAATAGATGGGATGGTCGGAATCAGTGGAGGATAATTTAAAATTTTAAGTCAAAACTAATTGCAATCTAAATGCAGGTCACCCTTGAGGATGAAATTTGAAATGTTAAATCAAAATTAAATGCAATTCAGGCATGCAGGTCGACCTCTTCAAGGGCAAAATGAATGAAGTTTTTATTAAATTTCATTGACCAAGAAAGCAAGGCCTACCTGGGGAGACCTGCCTTTCCACATGCGGAATGCCTATAAAGGAAGGCTAAGTCCTTTTTTACATCAAATTAAAACCAAAACAATTTCCACTATTCCCAGCAAGCTATATCTCTATATTTTCAGCAAAATTTCTTCCTAAATAAGCAGTGAAATTACATCACATTTAGGCAGCAAATTCTTTCCAGTCAAGGCAGTGAGATCCAACTTGAGTAGGCTGTGAATTGTTTTCCAAATAAGTTGCGAGCTGTCTTCCAAAATGAGCTCTTCTATTAGCGGAGAACAATTTTCAAACAAGCCAGTGATCTCGTCCATCCAAGGTGGCAGCAGATGGCATCTTAATGTGCTGCAATGTTCTTCATGTGATTAGGAGGCAAGCTGGAGTTGTCCCAACTGGTCTTCCTCCAATCTGGGATGAGGAGCATGATAATGATAAATCTGGGCATGTTATAGCAGCCAAAAATCAATTCAAAGTCCAGAACTTCATCAAATTCATTTCAGAATTGTGCTTAGATCAAAATTTGGGATATTTCACATGGAAGGGGGGATTTGATTTCAATTTAAATGGGTTTCATACTGCCAATAAAATCTGAAAGAAACTTCACTCCATGAAAATTCTGACTTTTCTTTGTTTTCGTTCATTGGTCCATTAAATTTTCATTAACTTAATACACTTTGTTTCTTATTTTGCAAGGTAAACCTAGGTGAAGAAAGTGAGTGGGTGCTACACGAAGGCTACCTAAGCTCAAGCTCCAAGACTCCAAATGAGAAAAGGAGTTCAAGTCAAGTTCTAGTGCAAGTTCTAGTTCAAGATCAAGTTTAGGAATTCAATTACATGAGAACGGCATTATCAAATTGAAATCAGTTCAAAGTACAAGCTCGGGATGCTAATCCAAGTCATGCCAATTCAAAAAGACTTTCAAAAGATAGATAAAATTCAAGAAGATGCTAACAATTTGAAAACATGAAACATTTCTATCATCCTTAGAAGGCTAATAATAGCTTTGGAAGAGTTAATCAAAGTTAGAAGGATTGAGAATTAAGATTTTCTTCACCGAGGGTTACTTTCTAACAATTGAGCAAGAAATATTTGTAGTTTTAATAGACATATTCTACAAGCCAGAATTGAAAGCACATGATTAAATAGATCTACAAGATAAGGTTGATGACATGGCTAGCAATTGGTTGTCTTCTCCAATTAGAAAATTCTAGATCCAAGTGTTAATGTTTTTGCCTAGAAATAATGATAACAACAATAAACAAAATAAGTACAAAAGACACAATAAATCATGGGAAAACCCTTCAACTTGAAGGGAAAAATAGTAGCCACACTAGAAAAATATCTCTTATCTGATAATAATTATTCAAGTACAATACTTTCACATGATACCAAACAATCGCACAAGGCAATCATATATATATATATAGAGTACCATCTCAAAATGGATGCACTTCCCTTTTAAAACCGATTAAAACCCTTTACAATGCCTTTCTTCTTACCATGGATCTACCCATGCTTGATCCCCTTTTCTCCTATCTTCTTCCTCTTCCACCCTATCCTTTCTGGCACCTACCTCTTCTTTCTGTGGCACCTTGGACCTGATCTTTGGGACTAGGTTGACTTATGTCGACCTTCCCTGGCTTAGGTCGATAGGCTCACCTAGTCCAGGACTAGGTCGACTCTAGTCCCCGATGATTTCGGGGCTTGGGGCCCGAAAGGTCTTCGGAGTTTAATCAGTTTTACTCCTCTCTCCAGTCAACTTGATTGTTTTCCTACTCGAAAACTCATATATAAGGAGGCTTGGAGTCTTCATTTCTATGTCCCATTCTCAAGACATTACATGACTTCCACAAGGCATCAAGCAAACAAGGCAAGGAGTTCAAGCATCCAAGTATTCAAGCAAGTTTCTTGAAGCATTCAAGGATTCTTTGTTAGCACTTCCTCATCATGCTGTGATGTTCCTGTTCCCTTCTGGGAGAAAAGAAATCAAAAGAGCTATGGTGTACAGTTACCTAAAGAGGGCCGATGGATGCTGTACAGTATCAAGAAGAAAGGATGCTTTAGAATGTCGTACAGTAGGCCACTGAAGGTTGTACGGTAGGGGCAATGTTGTATGGGGGCCAAGTCTTGGCCATACAGAAGATGCCTAGCCATACGGTAGACAGGAGGAGTATGTCTTCAACTTGGCTATATGATATAGATTGCAGGCCGTACGATAAGTGAGTAAAACAACATGGGAATGTTACGGATAGGTGCTTGTGCTAGAAATGATAAATTACTGACTGTGGATGCAATCTTGTTAAGAAACAAACGCAATAGATTTAGTTGAAATCTAGACACAATAACACTTGTAAATAATGCTCTGATTTGCCAAATTCAAGTGAAAAGTCATATGCAACAACGGAATAGGGTGAGGGTTTAATTCCACTGAAACCGGACAAGTCAAGTAGGGAAGATATTTCACTTCCGTGGCGAACAACAAAGAATCCCAACAAGAATTCGCAGTACAAAGAAAATAATCTAGAATGCATACCAACAACTATGTACAAGCTGTGCTTAAATACCTATCGAGGAAACCTTTTTGAGGGTGTACAAAGATAGCCAATGGTAACATTTACCTACAAAAACAAAAATAGAAATGGGTCCGAGATATAATAAATCAATCGGCCCATTGACAAAAGTATAATTAATAATTTATTTTATGACGGGAACATTACACAAGCTCTAGCATTTTGTTGGTCATCAAGGGATGAGATCTACATTGAGGCATTCATTATCTTCTTCATTGATACATATTTACATCTATGGCTTGATAATGTGGTTATCGTAGATCCATTTCAATTATGGAGATATCTTACATCCTTCATATCGTATTCAAGATCTACAACTTATATCACATTAAATCTTTATTGACAAGGGTTTCTAGAAGCAAGGTGAATATTTACATTTATCTTGTGTCCTTTACATTTATCATTTACAATTTATTCCTTAACTTAGGGCTTGACCAAGGCAATCCCTCCCCCAACAAATCCCCAAAAGTCTTCTTTTCTGTGTTTATCTACAGGATACCAGTCAGAGCTTACAGATCTAGAACCTCCTCTTCGAGAGCTTTTTGGAGAAGTTTGTTACAAGTCATCGGACTATGTCAACTTGGTTGTAGAGTGCCCTTCCAAGTCGACCTAGATGTTTAGTGCCCTATTCTGAGAAGATTTATGGGTTTTGTTCCTTTCATCATTTTATTATTCAGAAAATGGTTCAGATTTGCAACTTTTGAAGCTAAAGTACATCTTCCTCTACACATTTGAAGCTGAGACTTTCATATTTTATTTCCTTTCATATCTTTACCCTAGATTTATATTTTAATTAGGGTAATTGTATACACATAGCATCTAGATCTCTATTATTAAAACAATTGCTTTAATTTCACATTTGCTTTATCCTATTAAGGGCCAAAGAGTACATTTACTTGTATTGCATTTCCCTTTATTATTCAAATTTACTATTAGCACTCTTCTTCCTTTGGGTTCTAGCTAATCTAATTTGGATCATAAGTGGAATCATATTTAGAAATTCCCCTCTTTCTCTTTCATACATATTTGCATGGCTTAGTGGTTTGGATAAGCAAAGACCTACAATCCTATTAAAGTGTCTCCCTTTTTCCCTAACACACACACACACATAGAATTGAAAGACACTTCATAACATAACTTAAAGTATCTTCAATTGCCAAGTACAAGACTCTTCATTTTTCCAAATGCATGATTCTTTGTATGGCACATGTCTCATGTCTCTTCATATAATTATCTCAAATATTATCCTAAATATCTTCTGCAATTGTTGACACATTATAGAGGTGTTATCTCTATTTGAACATATAGAAAAATCAGAGATAAAGATCTCTATTGCAGCTACAGTCTTCAACATCAAGAACATTCAATCAAATCATGTCTACTATCCAGATTTCTCATCGGTTGTAAAACCATTGTAATCTTCTTACTGGCCCATGATTGGTGCTCTTATGTGATTGGTTGTAAATTTAGCAACCCTA
Organism: Cupressus sempervirens; assembly: GCA_028749045.1. Classification (NCBI taxonomy): domain Eukaryota; kingdom Viridiplantae; phylum Streptophyta; class Pinopsida; order Cupressales; family Cupressaceae; genus Cupressus; species Cupressus sempervirens. The sequence continues at coordinate 767,455,629 of CM053790.1, forward strand.
ATTAAGGTTTTTGGGAAGAAATCTTCGCCCTCAATCTTCATTCGATCTTGGCCCTTCATTGTATCAAAACAACGATAAAAGGTTAGGAGCTTCTCATTTCTAAGGGGGTAGAAAGTTTTAAGAGTAGCAGAGTTGAAAGCTAGAGAACTAGAAGTAGATTAGATTCTAGAATAGGCTAACTAAAGTAAAAACTTGATTAAATTGTTTTTATGATGCTTTTGAAGCCATGGATAGTTCATTGTTGGTTCTTAATGGTGAATTACTTGTTATTGCTTTTAAGTGTTGCATGGTTTCCTGTATCTTTCACTTGGAGTAGATTTATTTTTACATCGAAGTAGTTTAGTTGAATGGAAGTAATTGTGGATGTCGCTTGCTTGACTCGAACAAATTTGGGGCAGTTGCCCCTTGCTGATGGTAGGAGTGCCTTGCATGGTAAGCCGATGATTGATAACACTTAACTTAAATTTATAGTCAATCTTTAGTTTGCATTCATTTGATAGAATTGGAGAGAGGATATTGATTTGAAAACCATTTGAGTGTTCCTTAGAAGCTTGCTCTAGGTGGGTGGAGTCATTGATTAAGCTGAAAGTGACAGAGTCCAAGTCAACCGTGATTCCTTGCATTAATATTTAGAAGTAGAAGTAGGAGTTGGATTTCAGTTGAAGCTGAAGTGGAAGTTGCTAAATCAAAATTATATTTAAATTGCACATTTTGAAGCTAAATCTTTAGGAGTGCGAGCACTTGAATATCCACTGAACAAATAGTGTGAGTACCTTTGTGATCTCAATAAATCACATTATTTCAATGAGCGATTTTGCACAATTAAAGGAATCTTGAAGCCATTTCATGATCTTAACTTGAGAGATGACAAGTAGGAGATAATTTCCACAGTAAGTCAAATTGTGATATTGCTATCAAGATTTAACTGTGTGATTTTGAGTCAAACTCATTGACCCATGTTTCATGAGTAGTGATTCAACATGAATCCATCTCTCATGAGAATAAATGGAACACTTAGCACTCATTGGATCTAGGTGATGCACATAGGGGTGAAGCACTGGGACTTCCCGGGAGGTCACCCATCCCAGTACTACTCCAGCTTGAGTGCGTTTAACTACAGAGTTTCCTCCATGGTTAAACCCAAAGCTTGAGAGATGACTTTATTCAAGAGAGGATTGAGTATTTAGTGTTTCATCCGGAAACATTGGATTTTTATTCTATATGTTGTAGTGGAACAAAACTCACATGGACACTCTTCTTTCCCTTTTCTTTAGTAGAAGTTGGAGTTGGTTTGACACTTTCTTAATAGAATGTTTATTCAAAGATTGCAAACTAGCTAGCACATCCTCTATTGAAGTCCTTGATTTTAATGCTTCCCCCTTTATGTGCAATCTAGTTGTCTCAAGATTTTGTGCTTGTGTTATCTATTTGCAACCTTTGACCCTTGACCACCTATCCATAAAATATGGCAATAAACTCTAGTATATCTGCCAAAATAATATTTGAGGCACAAATGGCACTCCCATTCCCTACTATCCTAGAATCATTTTTTCTATCTTTGTCTACTCTTGTGGCAAATTAAAGGAGAGTTTTCTTGGGGTTGAATGGTCCTTTTAAAAAAATTTTGAGGGCTTTGGAAGGGCACTCAAATGAATTAGAGTTTTCACCCTTGCTTCATCCATATTAGTTGAAGTCGAAGACCCCCTATGGTTGCCTTAGTACTAGGTTTTTTGATATGTTTGAATTTCTTGCATTTCCACATCCATGCTATCACTACTCTCCTACTCACTGCTGCTCATGATTATGCAATGTAATAATACTAATAGTGTTCCAATTTAAAGTGAAATTTATTTCACTCAAAATACAATCCTTGTGTTGCAAAACAAATGCAAAATAAAAAAAAATATTACAAAATTGAAATAAACAAATGGAAAATGAAAAAAATATGTGGAATGAAGAAGATTTGATGATGAAACCTCCTCTTGCAACTCTAAAATGAAAAATTTGTTCATGAGCTGCTGCTGCTGCTCTAAGTTCTTTCAGGCAAGTATGGTAAAATGAGTAAGTTTTTACCTCTTTTGGTGTTTTTGTCTCCTCAACCAGGGTTTCATATATTTAAATGTCTTTCAAACCCACCTGGGTCGACTGAGTGGAGAAAATAATTTTAAATATTTTTTTCGTTATAGAGCAGATGCCTTTTTTCTTTGTTGGGTTGTCAAGAATGGCATTCCACCCTAGGGATGGTCGAGGGATGCCTATGTCATCCCTAGTTTTGAAATCTACGCCCAAGTTTCCTGCAGGTTTGAAAACCTTGTTTTGGGGACGGTGCCATTTTTTGGAAAAAAAGGGACACCTTTAGGGATGGAAAATTCTCATCCCCAAGAAAAATGGCAGGGGATGCATCCATGTGGAGTATGGATACCAATAGCTAAAGATGCCTACTTTAATATTTGTAGCTTTAATGTTTGCTTTTGTTCAAAATGACCAACTTCATTGAAGTTGGTGATATTATTCAAAGCAATTCAGTTGGTCTATTTTTCATTAGCTCATTAGTTGATTAACATTCTAAGTGTATTTTATCTATAATGAAAAATAGAATTTATTTGATTCTTATTTATATTATAATTTATTATGAATTGTTGAGGGTGGAGGATGGACAACATAGTAGGAGGAGGGTGATGTGGTGTAGGAGCTTTGTTCTTCACTGAGAATTAACAAAAAATGCATCTTATATTGGAGAAATCATGATCAAAGATCAAAGTCAAATTTTGCGATTTCTAGGTTCCAAAGCTAAAAGGTAGACATATATCTCACAAAACTTTGAGATGATTGCTGTGACTTAAAGGAAACTAAGATCTGTGTATGAAAAACTTGTACACACCTAGAATGAAGAGAAAGCTTGAAATGACACATACGTCAGCTAGGGTGTTTGGAGCATGCTTAAGTGGGTTATGCTCAAGGTTGCACAGGGACGGGGGTACTTGGGGTACTTAGGGTACCGGTACAGGAATGGGTACGGCTACTTTACATAATAGGGGACAGGGGTACTTGGGTATGTCAGACTTTATTTTTAATAGTACTTTTATATTTATAGAAAATCTTAAATTATGAATCATGACAATAGTTTTTCAAAACAAGAATAGTGATAAAGTTTGCAAATGTAATATATTGTTTTCAGCTTCAGATTTGCTATATGTTTGTAATAATAATATATGATAAATGTTTAGATGCGGAACAGAGAAGGCAGACTTTAAACATGAACAAGAAGATCATAAATCATATGACAATGACATATTGCAAATGATAAACTTCCAACTTGAACAGTGATAAAGTTTATTGTTAATCAATATTGTATCAAAGTTTTGAACTGATTAGGTATTGAATTAAGTGTGGTAAACAACAAGTTGATACGCATACAAAAAACCGAAAAAAAATCAGAAATTTTAATCAAGATCCTTAGCTATGATACTCTCCACCAAGTACCCAGTACTTGGGATATGTGTACCCAGTACTTGGGTACGTGGTTCCGAGTACTAGAGGTGTGGGTACGAGTACCCATTTATTCTAGTTTGAAAGCATCAAAGTGGCTTCACAAAATTTGCTTCTTGTTTTTCATTTTACTTTGGCATATTTCCTAGGAATGACCATAATGGCTGTTGAGAAGCTTGGCATACAGGTTGTGCATTATATTTTCTTTTGTGCTGGTGGTTTTGACAATAAAAATATCCTGAAGTATCATGGTATGAACTCCAATTTTACCTTGAAGTTGTATGTGCTATATTGATGGTTCTGACCTGTCATAATAGATGTTTGGATCATGGCATTTTTTAAATGATATTGATTCGCAGGGGCTTAAAATGAAATATTATCTTTAATTGGACCCGTGAATGTCATTTCTATGAATGGATTCATGTATGTCATTGTAACTCTATAGTATTAAGATCTCTAGAATAAATTCCTACAAAAATCAAAGAAAGAAAATTACAACACGTTTTGGTGTGCAAGAGGTTGTCAAGCTATCAAAAAATACCTTTGTTAGTTTGATTTAACCTCCTTAGTTGTCGAAAATCATAGGTATACGATGAAAGCATTAAAGTTGAGTCTGGTACAAATTTAATGTGGGAAGTGTTCCTTGTATATTACAATTCATTTGATCAGCTGTATACAGTCAGGGATCTACTGAATGGAAGGTTTATTTACTTGAATTTCTATAAAGAATAAATAGAGCTAGGTTTTCTCAGTGTGAAAGACGTGGAAGTTTGTGCTAGCAATCACAGGCATGCATTTGGAGTTCTCAAATCTTTTACTATTTGTATCCCATTTTGTTCACCTTGATAGTATCTTATGCTAAAACCTGATTTGTACATGAGCGGTGGTATTGTTGTCTGTATAGGCTGCTATAAATCAATCCTCTAGCTATTCTTGTTCATAATTTTATGAACTTGGTTATCATGCCATCTACATATGATTTTTCTACTCAGAAAGGAAAAGACCATCATGTCAAGTTAGATTGTTTCAATCCCATTTTTGGCTAAGCTATGACAGACCATTGGAACATGGCTTCATTTTTTCTATTATAGTATAGAAGTTCTGTAACACATTTTATATTCAGCTATAGATCTCTCTATATGTAGTATCAATATGTATATTTAGCATCTTCTGAAAAATACTACATGCATGACTAAATAGGTCAAAACCAAGTTTAACTATGGGAAATGAATGTAAGAGAGATAAAAACTGAAATTCTTTGTCATGAACGGCTCCTTCTCTTGATCACAGAATGTGGTTTCACAAGCCTTTCAAAGCTGATGAATGGTTATTGTTTGTGGTAAGCTCAAAGACTCACTTCAAAATTTGATCAATAAATTGTCCATGTTCACATTGTGGATCTATTTTTTGCTGATACTTGTAAGTTGCATTAATTCCTCCACTTGATATTGTGATATATCATGTAGATGGAAAGTCCAATAGCAAGTGGAGGTAGAGGATTCAATATTGGACGCATGTACACAAGAGCCGGAGAGGTAAAAGAAGAATGTGCTTGCACGTTGACTGTTTTGTTAATTGTGTGCTTTAAAATCTATGCTGATCCTTACTTTTACTAATTTGAAATACACTGATTGGCAGCTTGTTGTGTCATTGGCACAAGAAGGATTAATCAGAAGAAAGATGCAGCCTGCTTCAAAACTTTGATTTCATGTGTGAGTTCATTTGTTTAGAGAAAACAACTCCCTGGAAATTAACATTTTTATTCTAATTAAATATTCCATGTTATAATTGCTAGACTGAACTGAGATGGTCACCGGCTCACCAATGTAGTGATCACTTCTTATATACTAAATAATTTATTTCACAGCCTCAATGGTTTAGCAACTATACTCATATAGAGCATGCACAATCTCTGTTAGTTTATGTTTTGGTTTTTCTGTTAAGTTCTGATTAGATGTCCACCACGAGTTTACCATTGTAGATCAAATATGAACCTGATGAAATTGATTTCCTAGCAGACTCAAAGCTGAGTATATCAACAAATCAACTATATCATTTATGATTTTGTCTATATTTTAACTTTTTATCTTCTCAATGATGTATAAGTAGCGTCTTGGCAATGCTAAACTTTGTTGAAGTTATTTCAAGCATCTGTTGTTACAAGCAACATTTTCTTCTATGCTGGTATATAGTTTAACTCTTGCATTAGTACAAACACAAGTACTTTGGAAGATTTAGTAAGGAACAACAAACACATCAACATCTCTGTTACAGATTCACAGTTTATATTCTTCAGGAAAGGGATTTCATTCTGAAAGATTAATAATTAAAATCTTACATAGATGGAGGTAACAATTCTTCAGAAAATGTCTTTATAAGTTTTTGCTGAAACTATGCAGTCATTAATTGACTATTGCTGCATAGATAATGTTATGACATTTCCCAGAGTGATCTAAAAAGTGTGTAGGTTTAGATAATTTCTCCTTCGATTCCGTAGTAGTTCTTCAATAAAGTGACCCGTATAGCATTCATTAATGATTTTTTGACTATTTCTGTATGCATAAAGATACAATGTTCTCCCACAGATTGATGACAAAATTGGGTAGCTTGGGTAGCTTCCGATCTCTCTATTTTGTTTTCTTAAAGTTCTGGACACAAGGTGACCTGTGATGGAATTAAGTGATATTTGTGCAATACTTCCTAAGTCTGCGTCTGTCATGAAACAATGTTTACTTGTCATTTCCCCTAAGATCTTCAAGTGGTCTTTTGAATGAATTGAAATTTTGTAAATTGTTTTCACCCATTGCAATTCCTAAGATCAAATCAGGTATGTCAAAGAGAAGATGAATATACATGCCATGTCAAGTAGAGTAAGTTTTTGGAAAGCTTCATGATGGTGTTATTCAATGTGCAGGACAACTCCATGGACTAGTTAAATTCAGATACATTTTCTTCTCTCTGCTTTATTACTTGTGGTTGCTACAGGTTTGGTGTTTCAGACACTAGCTGAAAAGTAGTTAAATCATGCTGTATTTAGAGGTGCTTGTCTCTTTTGGGGCTGATTATTGTATTACGACAGTTGAATACAATGCCTTTGGGGCTGATCTTAAGATTGCTCCCCTTGGGGATGACTATTGTTTCTCTGTGGTGGTTTACCTTTCCATTGTGCAGCTCCTTTGTGAACTGCTATTATTTTTAATAGCTTTATTCAATATATAATAAGAAAGGAAAAGATGAAAACATTTGTTCTACTGGACGAATGTCCAGTTGCTATGAACAACTGGCATTAATTATTAAGTCATGAATCACTCTTCCTGCATTTAGAACAAAAACCACTGAAAAGTATGAGATATTGAATAAAAAGATTGGAACACCGGGGAAAACTAAGTGTCACTTTTCAATTATGTTGCAAACATGTAGGTGTACATTTGATGTCATTTACAACAGATTTTGATATTCCACTTACATGGTATGAAAGAGTGCTAGCTAAGCTCCATACAAAATGCCCTAAAGACAATTTTTTCTTTTCTAAGATTGGCAAAAACACACTTTTTCATACAATTTTTTTGTATAATTTTACAGCAGTGGGGATACAGATAATCAACAGCAAATGCTGAAATTTTCGCAAAGATCCAATGTGTTTACCATTTTCTAAATTTGGTCAAAGGTACATTTTGTATGGAGTGTAGCTGCTTCAATATGTAAACACGAGTATTTTTTTGGATATACATACAAAGAGTTGAAAAATTAAAAGTGAAGAATGATAATCTACATTAGGTTTATGGTACACAAGATGTAAAATATGCAATGGTCTATTGGGTCAATTTCCTTGCACCTTTTGAAGGCTATAGTTACCAATATTTATAGTGCGTTCAATTATGCCATTATCTAAATTTTCAAAATAATTCATTCAATCATACAATTAATGCTATCTAAATTTTCAAAATAACTTGTCTTGAAAATAATTCATGTCTAAATGTGTTAACTATCAAAGTGTCATTGTATTGACTTATGAGGAAAATGGTGATCCACGATATGCATCATGATAAGTGCCTTCGTGACGTAGTACAAGGTAGGAGAATCCCCAAAGGAGATGTCCAATGCTTTAGCAAGCAACCATAGAGTGGAAATACAACAACAAAGCAACAATAATGCAAGATCTGATACCAAATCACAACTTTTTATTCATAGATATAATTGATTACATGTAATATGCTCGATTGTAAGGCCTTCCAAGTTAGGGCCAAATACAAATAGCAATTGCATAATGAATTCTGCAAGATTCAACAAGATCCACTTACAAACTCGATTCCAGCTAGTCCAGATCCACAACTAGATAAGAACACCAAGAAAATCCACATTTGTACCTTCAGCTCAACCAAGCAATCAGCCATAGCCCTAGCTTTTCAAAATTCGCATCTACACTTCATCCCCTTCTCGAAGCTGGAATGATAACTTCTAAATATTTCACAAAACCCTTTATTTATACCCAACTAAACCACAAGTCAACCTAGCTCATTACAAACTAAATTAAATCATTTACATTAAGTATAGGTCGAGTCACAATTCGGTCATGACACTAAATTAAATACCCGTACATAAATTAAATGCCAAAAGTCGGCTCACAGACAACTTGGCATGAACAAAACCAAAACAAATACTGGCACAAGACACATATAGGAACAAACACTCGGCACCAATAGGTTCACTCGGCACATGAAGGAATACTTGGTCAACATAAGATAGCTATAGTAACTCAGCATCCACTAGGAGCTATAGTTACTTGACATCCATTAAGAGCTATGGTAACTCGGCATCCACTAGAGCTACAGTAACTCAACATGCACTAGAGCTACAGTAACTTAGCATCCACTAAACAACATCACTTTGGACCAAATTGGTAAGCCAAATGATAGTGTGTTTTTTAACTAATCAGAAAAAATGAGTTAAGGTTAGCCAAACATTATGCTATAAAATTTGAAAAATCGAGAGGAATTAAAAATAATAATAATAAAAAGTGGATTTGATCAATTACTATGAAAATCTTTGATCTCTAAAATAATAAAATTGTATTTGGAGTTGGTGCACCATTTAGAATAAATTGCAATTTCTACTTGATTTTGGCAAAAATATGATACAAACATTTGGAGTCCATTTGATATATAATAAATGGGATCATAAGTATTTTGCATCCTTAAAAGATAGTGTAGTGAGAGGTTTATCTCTTGCATTTATTGTAGAGGTTTTTAGGGTACATGTTCTTAGAGTAGTTAACCTTGAATAATGATTCTCAAGTTGAATAGTTGTGTTGATAATGTTGAAAAGCAATGGTACTTTGTACAATAACAACTTTCCCTCCCCCTTACATTCTTTAACTTTTCACAATTTTATCTCTATGATAAAAGAACCCATTTTTTGCATTTGCATGTATCTCGAGGTGCACAAAATGACTAGCTCGAAAAAGTAATAGTAAAATTATGAGAGATTAAATGTCTATTTGACCCAAATGGATATCTAGAAATACAAAAAATATTAAACATAAACTACCACTAAGCACATTTTTTGGTGATACAAGATTGCCCCTACACCACTAGATGCTCCTATATCAATAACATCTCTTTGACCACAAACCTCGCCAAACAAATGTTTCTTTGCAACTCTAGATGAATTGTCCAACATTGACATCAATGACAAACATTGTCATGAATGCAACACATAAGGACAATCATCTATTTGATATATTGACAAACTCCCCCACACAATATTAAGCATTCATGCTTAACATGATACTCCGGACAAATGCATCAGCCCCCTGCCCCCGACACCCCCTTCTGCAAACCCCCGGCCCCCCCTCTAGTTTTGTAGTTGTTGAATCGTCCCCCTACATTCCTCCAATTCTAGTTGGTGGTTCATTGAGAGGTCGCTCGCTATAGGTGAACTAGAGATTCAGTCGTTAATCTGCCTTATGTACAACACTTGTGGTGCAAGAAAAAATATAAGATAAACATAAATCAAAGAGACGAAAAAGAAAGATGGACAAGTGAAGAATCTACTAACCAAGTTGATAGTCAAGTGATCCAAGTAATCTTTTTCGACTAGGAATAACCTCCAACCCACTTGTTTAAAACTAAAAGTTGGAAAAATCAAGTAGCCCTAAACCAAGTAAGAACAAGGTTCAAGTGCAAGAGATTCAAAACAAAAGTTGTACAATAGAACTCAATTTGCCAGGTGATAGAAGGACAATAGTACGATATTTTTCTATAAGGCAAATGACAGAACTTGCTAAGGTGATAATATGGATAAAGGCTAGGTGATCAATTGGCAAAAGATGGTCAATAGACCACATAATTACTATGTGATAATCGATTGTATTGTACAGCATATCTGAAGACCATAGGTGATTAAATAATCTGGAAATGCAAAATGACCAAGTTTTTGACCCAAAAGACCTAGTTTGATTGTCGTCTTGATGTTTTTGACAATGTTGACTTTAGCACCATCTAGAGTCAACAATAGCAAGTTAGATGTTTAAAATAATTTTTTTCAAGGAAAATAGTAAAACATGGAGTAGTCTTTGAATAATAAAGCAAGGGAAAAAATAACCTTTCATGATACAAGCACAAAGTCTCCAAATCTAATCCCTAGTACTACTGTCATGTGTATGTTTAAATTATTTTCATAGGTGTAGCACAAATTGAAGACACACCAAGCAAGATCTAACTAAAGATCATGGCTTTGATCAATAACTTGTCCCACAACTTGATGCTCCCTCACCTCACACAAAGTGATATTGGCTTTGTCATGGAGTGTTATTAACACATTCAAAACACATATGTTGAGTCAAAAATTGGGACAATCTGGATAGTCCACTTGGATCATTCCTTGCACAAAGATATCAATGAGGCTAAAATAGGGTGGCCTCTAACCTAAGTTCTTAGTAAGAGCTCTATTCAGAGCATCCCCCTTGGTCCTAATATAGGATTAAGGCCACACAATACCAATGGTACTTAGATGTGATGGTCTTGCAAGCAATATTAAGGACTCAAGGACCCCAAGTACACATAAGCATACCCTACTAGCAATTTCTTCAAGGTTGCAATCCTCGAACATCCTCACTAGATGAATAAAAATTCTATGTCCCACTAAGACTTTAGTCTCTGCCAAGGGCTTTATGATTAAAGTGGGTTGGAATAGTCAAGTTAATTGATTACCACTTGGGTCATTTCCACGAGATTTTTTCCCTCAATGTAGACCCTTTAAAGGTAAAGGATCAAACTAAGAGATCAACACAAAATGAATAACACGTGGATGTCTAGATTTTTTATTTTCTTAAAAGAGGCAAAGAGAATACTCTCCTACTCCAGATGCTTTGCTTAAGGCTACTAAACTGTAACTTATCCAACTCACTCTCTTGATCCATGCCAATGGGTCAAGGTTTCTAATTGTCTTAGAAAGACAAGGGCATACTTCCCTACCAATGATATGAACCCTTACTTGTGAGCTTTTAAGTGCTTATAAAATGGGATTGAAGCTAATAAAAAACAAGCACAATGTTTATTTGTATCTTCAAGGCAACCTACAAAACAATAAGTGAGTAATCTATTGCAATTTTGACAAGTGAACTTGCAAGTTAGGACATATAATATCAAATTAAAGCATAATAAACCTGCAAAGCCACTTCATTGGCTACTGTGAAGAAATAGAAAACTAAAATGTAAGTGAAATGTAAGAAAATTAAACCACTAGGCTTGGCAAATGCAAGAATGCAAATGTGTATGACAAAGTACAGTTCACCAAACTATCGTACAATGAAAATCCAGAATCCAAGTGATCAAATTGGCCTAGGTGGAAAAATTCCTCAATTAGTACGATGAATCATCTAGAACCAGGCAATAATCTGGAAAGATGTAGAGCGATAAACTATGGATACTAGCCAATTGACATATTGGTTGTTGGTTCCCAAAACTGCAAAGTGGAAATCCAAGAGCTTGCCACTTCTCTGATAGGATTTCGTAATTAGTGCTAGCCAAAAAATGAGAATCACCTTGATTCCCTTGCACTTTAGGCTCTGCTACAGTTGAGCGGGTAGATCTCCTCAAACTTGATCACTTGGTTTAGAGATTTTCTAAAGCGAATTTAAGCTTTGGAGTTCTCCAACTAGCAAGGTCCTTGAACTCGATGAAATTGAAACTGAATGTTGAGTGTTTGAATTGATAAGATAAGATAAATTTATTAATGTCCAACAAGAGACCAACAGGATTGGAAACAATATAAAGGGCAAACACCAACAAGGGGAGCATGAAACAGTGTTCGCAAAAAGAACGTGAAAGCAAAACAACAAAAGAACCAAGAAAAAGGAACACCAACAGCTAAAAACTCCTCATAGGCGAGTAGTCCAGAATGGAAAGGTGGACATTAGGACGATCAGGTACTTTGGAAGGTCGCCTGTGAGGTCTACTAGAGGGACATTGCCGAGTGTAATCTCTAGGGGGTCTCACTGTTGGTGTAATTAAATATTCACTAATTACACTTACTTAAGCTTACATAGGATAATGCATTTCATAGTAGTTTGTGATTGAGACACTTGAGAGTTTGCACCGCAATTAAACACATGGTGTAGGAGAATTCCACTCTAGGTGGTCATAGTTGTTATCTCATTCCACTTTTAGTGCACTTATCACATTATCATCCTCATCATTGCACATACTTCATTTCATAATGGAGGATTGTCCACCTTTGGTGGACATGTGATTCCATCTTGTGTGGGTGATAGCGTGTCTTCTCCTTATCATTGTTTCTTATCACCTCTCCTATATAAGGAGGCCTATTATGTACATTTTAATCAATCCATTGGATGCCAATCAAGTCCATTATCAATAATAGCATTCTTGCATCTTTATGCAATAAGAGCCTTTCTCTTGTAGAAGTTATCTTGGTCTTTCATCTAATCCTGGGGGTGTTGTAAAGTCGCCTAAAACTCTAACATGGTATTAGAGCTCTCATGATGTGAAGACCTCTTCTCAAGAAGTGCAATCTTTGCTTGACTTATTGTTAGTGCAACATTGACAATTTGGACATCACAATTTGGAGGAGATTTCGAGAGTCCTATTTTGTGACCTTCTATTGCAAGAAACAATTGGAGTTTGTTGGTGCAAATCAGAAGTTGGCATCATATAGAGGAGGTCCAAAAACCCCTAAATCAAATTTTGTTTCATCCAAAGCAGGCATCTTAGGCCAAATCTAGAGCCATTTGAATTTTGAAGGTGTGGTGACGGCAATTCAGAAAAAACAATTTTAGAGGCGATTTTCAAACAGTGATATCTCCCTCATATGGACTCCTTTTTCCAAGATTTTTTTTTTTTTTTTTGGTTTTGGGATAAAATTTCACGATCTACATAGTTTGGATCTCTATCTTTGAATTTTTCTGAAAATCGCAAATCCTAGTTTTTGCAACTTTCAAGGCTCTATTTGTGCACATTCGGTAACATTTTCAAGTGCAATTTTTTTTGAAAGTGCATGATTTTTCCTCTACTTTATAGATCTATAATAAGATTTCAGTGATTTATAGTGAGCATATCACTTTTAAAAATAGGTCTTTTTTGGCTATATTTGCACTTAGTGAATGCTTAGATTTCAATTTTCTTAATTGAATCACTAATTTGAAGGAGTTATCAGTTTATTTCAGTCATCAGTTGATTTCATTATGGATTTTTCAAAAGTTCCATTACGTACTCCACATAACTATCATGAATGGAAACAAGTAGTTTCTAATCAGTTGATGAATATTTGATTGTTTAGAATGATTCGTGGATAGGATCTAGAATCAACTACAGGTGTTGCAGAAAGAAGGAAATGGTTTGATAGAAGGAATAAAGCACTTGGCTCTCTTAGATCAACCATCTCCAATGTGTTGCTATATCATATTGCATCTTGCATACATCCTCATGATAGTTGGGCTACATTGGAAGGAATCTTTGGTAAACTTGATAGAATAAGAAAATTCAAATTGAAGAATGAGCTTATATGTCTAAGTCCATGTGATTTTGACAATATTCAAGAGTTTTTCTCTAAGTTCAATTCCATTAGATTGGAGCTTTCTAATTGTGGTATTACTAAAAATAATGAGCAATTGATATTATCTATTCTTTCCAGGCTAGGTCTTGAATATTCAATCTTTGTTTCCACATTCTATGCTACTATGAATGCTCTTGGTAGTGCATACAAAAATGTCTTCTCTTGATGAATTTGTAGTTTAGCTTACAAGAGAAAAAGCAAAGTTAGCACACATGGGTCAAGTGAAGCCTTTAAAGCATCAAGCATTGGTTGCAAATGACTCCTCTCCAAAGGCTCCCAAAGGAAAGAGAAACATGTTGAAAGTAAAGGATCTCTAATAGATAAACAATTACAAATATTTGTCTATAAATTATGAATCAAATAAGTAGAATAAATTTACTTATCTTCATTGTATTTGCAGCAAGTTCTTGAATTCTTTCTTCTTCAGCACTAATAGCTTTTACTGGATCTCTATAAGATAAATGTTGTGAATAATAATAATAGCAATGATATTATAATGTGAATATGATTCTGCAGGTACTTGTATGCTTGTTGTTATATGTTCACTGTAGTTGAATGATCTCAAATATATATTCAAAGAATAGCCATCACTCCGAAGAGTCATGCTGCTACGTGGCCTAAGGGCCAAGTAGGGACATGCCTCTTCGGAGGCATGTTCAACTAATACATAACTATTCCATGTTTAGTTTTTCTGATAACTCAAGGCATAATCACAATGTTATTAATAGTGCCAAGACGCGAGTTGGAGACTCGACACAAGAAAGAATATATGATGCGGGTTATAGCACTCTGACAATACCATCTGTCGAGGTAGTAAGAAGCCCAACCTTAATCTTAGTCATAGGTAATATAAAGCCTGATAGTGATATCTGCCTTGGTTAACATGAAACTTGATAGCAAGGTCTGTCATAAATAATATGAATCTTGACCACTTAAGTTGGTCGATTATAATGCACATTTACTGTCACAATTATATGTAAATAGCAGGGATATATGTATATGTATATGTATGCATACATCAGTATGAATAATGTACATGTATATGTCTCTGTCATGTATATCAGACAGTGATGCATATATAGTTCTCTGTAATGTAAGACAGATATCAAAATCAGAACACAAATTGCTTATATCTCTGAAATGTAATTACAAATAATAATATCATAGAAGATTCAGATTTACTTCTCTTGACGCTAAACATCAACACTCCCTCTTTAGCTAGGGAGAAGAAAACCATTAGTCAGAGTCATTTAATAAGCAATACTACATGATTAGTAAATGATCTCTACTTGCACTTAAGCAATGTCTAGAGATAACACACGCAACCTCTACTTGCACTTAAACAATGTCTAGAGGTAACACACATAACCTCTACTTGCACTTAAGCAATATCTAGAGGTAGGCCAAGAATAATCTCTATTTGCACTAAGCAATGTCTAGAGAAGCCCAAAAATAATCTCTACTTGCACTTAAGCAATGTCTAGAGAAGCCCAAAAATAATCAACTATTTACAAGATTGTCACCTTGTAAATAATTCTAGATTACTGAATATGTCCATGAAAGATCATCACCTTTGATTACATATAAAATAGAAGAAACAAATAAACAATTCTTTTATTTCAAAAAATTTCCATTACAAATAATCATACCAAGTCTTTCCCTGAAATATTTCAGTTTCACTTTAGCAAGAGGTTTGGTAAGGATATTAGTTGTTTGATCATTTGTACATATATATTCCAATTGAATAACTCCTCGATTAACCATATCTCTGATGTAATGGAATGAAATTTCAGTGTGTTTAGAGCAATTGTGAAACACAGGGTTAGAAGAAAGCTTAATACAACTTTGATTATCACAATAAATCATGGTTGACTTCAACAGTCTTTTGAAGAGATCTGAGAGAAACTTTCGGAGCCATACTGTTTCTCTGGCACATAGGGAAGGTGTAATGTACTTGGCTTCAGTAGATCTCAAGGCCACATACTGGTCCAAGACTTAAACAATACCTCGAAGTACTGTTGCGCTCAATAGAACTTCCAGCCCAATCAGAATTTGAGTATCCAGATAGCTCAAGATTAAATTTTTCATATTTGATTCCCATTCCAATAGTACCTTTTAGATACCTTATTATGTATTTAGTTGCCTGCAAATGTATCTTCTTAGGTGTGCACATAAATTGACTCAATGTATGAGTTGCATAACAAATGTCAGGATGAGTATTAACCAGGTACATTAAGGACCCAATAATCTGTCTATAATAAGTAGGATCCACATTTTTAGATTCATTCATATCATCTTTTAGTTTGTGTAAGTTTATCTCCATAGGTGTAGCAGCCAGTTTGCATTCCATCATATCAAACTTGGTTAATATGTCAACTATATATTTTCCTTGATTTAGTATAATATAGTTGTCTAGCTGCTAGATTTCAAATTCAGTAGAGAGATCTTGTTTACATTTTTCTATAAAGTGGTCATCACTTGTAATTAGTAAATTGTCAACATATAATACACAGATAACCATATCATCACTTTCAGTTTTGAAGTATAGATTAGGATCGGTTTCATTCTTGGCAAATCCTAATTTTAGTAAATAATTATCTATTCTTTCATACTAGGCTTTGGGAGCTTGTTTAAGACCATAAAGTGCCTTCTTCAATTTACAAACATGAGTCTAGTGATCAAAAATGTTGAACCCTTCTGCTTGTTCAACATAAACTTCTTCTTCAATCTTTCCATTGAGAAACGTTATTTTTTATGAGTTCAGATAGCAAAGCAACATAATAGGATTGATTCCTAGTTCTTTTGCTTTCCTGAATTATCATCTGGTTCAACTTGATTTCTAGCTAACATCTTTCTGGCCCAAAGAGGTCTCTTCTTATTATTATGGTTGATGTTTTCTGATTCAGTGTGATTTGACATGGAAGAGATGTCAGAATTTTCCTCCCTCTCAATTTCTATATATTGATCTTCTTATGAGATGAATTCATCACTATTACTAGAAATCTTGAAGGCAGTGTCTTCTTCCAATATGACATGTCTACTAATCTCAATTGTTCTTCATCCAGGAATGTACATTCTATACCCTTTTGAAGTTTTATTATAACCAATGAATATCCCTTTTTTTCCAGAAGGCTCTAATTTGGTCCTCTTTTCTTTTGGGATGTGAATGTAGACTGGACATCCGAATATTCTTAGATGACTTAAATCTAGTTTAACTCTGGTAAATGCTTCTTCAGGAGTGGTGTTTTCTAATATAGAGTGAGGAAAATGATTTTGGATGTAGACGGTTGTATTGGAAGCTTCGGCCCAAAAAGAGTAATGAAGGTTTTGATCATGTAACATGGCCTTGGTTGACTCAACAATGGATCTATTTTTTCTTTCAGCTATTCCATTTTGTTGAAGATTATAAGGTATAGAATACTCCCTCTTAATCCTAACAGAAATACAAAAGTTTTTAAAAATATCATAAGTGAATTCACCCCCATTGTCAGACCTAAGGGTTTTGATCTTTTGTCCTAATTGATTTTCAACTAGGGCTTTAAACTCTTTAAACTTGGCTAAGACTTCAGAAGACTCCTTTTGTTTCAGAAAATAAATCCAAGTTCTCCTAAAGTAGTCATCAATGAAAATTATATAGAATTGACATCCATTAAGAGAGGGAACTGACATAGGACCACAAAGATCTGTATGAATCAACTCAAGTATGTGTTTAGATCTATGAACACTATTTGGAAAGGAGTGTTTAGTGTTTTTCCCTAAGGCACAACCTTTACAGATACTTGAGTGATCTGATTTAAGATTTGGAAGACCTTTTACAATTTTACTTATAGATGCTAAGGTTCAAAAATTAAGGGGACCTAATTTTCTATGCCGGATTTCAATGAAATTTGTCTTATCTTTACTAATAGTTAGGTTTAACTTTGGATTTTGATAATTACATCGTTTATAAAGACTTCCATCCCTAACCCCAATGGATATGGATTTTTTGATAGATGAGTTCTTAGTCCAAGATAGAACTTTATCTCTTTGAAATGCAATTCTGTACCCTTGATCTGCAAGTCCGAAGATGGATACAAGATTTCTTTTAATCCCTGGCACATAAAGGACATTCTTTAGTTGAAGAGTGATATTAGAATTCAGTTGAATAGAACAAGTACCAATGCCTTTAATTGGATGAGAGGAGTTGTCTCCAATAGTTACTTCTTCTGATTCATGATTTGAGAGAGTCTCAAACTTGTCCTTAAATCCGAAAATATGACGAGAAGCTCCACTATCTATGATCCAGGTGTTGTGATTATAGCTTAACTCACTAGAGAGAGCTACTATAAATGCATAATTTTCTTTGTCTGTTTTCTCATTATTCTCTTCTTTAACTTCTGCCAAAGCTGCTTGAATTTTCTATTTTTCAGGACACACAGTAGGAATGACCAAGCTTATCACATTTAAAACATCTTACTTTGGACCAATCACGATGTTTGTGAGATTTGTGATTTTTATTTTTTTCTTTCTTGTTATGTTTGAACTTTCTTTCCTTATTTGATTTGGAATACAAAGCTTGGATGTCACTGTCTTGATCTGAAATTAAACCTCTGGATGCTAATTTGGACTCCTCTTGAGTGCATTAATTCTTTAACTGATCAAATTTTGGAAGTTCAGGATGAGAGTTTAAACCTCTTATGAAGGTTTCCCATGATAGTGGAAGTCCTCTTAGGGCAATCATACTTAATTCCTTATCATCTATTTGATTTTGCATAGTAGCTAGTTGATCCTTTAATTCAGTAATTCTAAGGAAGTAAGATGTAATGGATTCTCCATTTTTCATTTTTATGTAAAGTAGATCTTGTTTCAAGGTTAGCAATCTACTTGTATTATTAATTTCAAATATACTTTGTATTGTAGAGAACATATCAAATGCAGTTTTGAGATTTGCTATAGAAGGAAGTATATGATCTTTTACTGAATCTATGATTATTTTCATTGCCTTATTATTGTGTCTTTTCCATGTTGCTTTTTCAGATTCATTTTCAGGCATAGTTAAATTAGTTTCAATGTAATTTTCAAATTCCATCTCTCTTAGAATTATTAATAACCTGGTTTTCCAAGATACAAAATTAGAAGCTCCATCTAATCTATCTTCAATTCTTACATGGTTCACCATCTTAATGTCCTTTTTTAAAAAAAAATTCTTTTTCCTTTAAATTAGACTTACAATTTAATATTTTGCAATGGTTTTCTTATCACTGCAACTCTGATACCATGTTGAAAGTAAAAGATCTCTGATAGATAAACAATTATGAATATTTGTTTATAAATTCTGAATCAAATAAGCAGAATAAATTTACTTATCTTCCCTGTATTTGCAGCAGGTTCTTGAATTCTTCCTTCTTCAGCACTGATAGCTTTTACTGGATCTCTGTAAGATAAATGTTGTGAATAATAATAATAGCAATGATATTATAATGTGAATATGATTCTACAGGTACTTGTATGCTTGTTGTTATATGTTCACTGTAGTTGAATGATCTCAAATATATATTCAAAGAACAACCATGACTCCAAAGAGTCATGCCTCTACATGGCCTAAGGGCCACGTAGGGACATGCCTCTTCAGAGGCATGTTCAACTAATATGTAACTATTCCATGTTTAGTTTGCTCGATAACACAAGACATAATCACAATGTTATTAATAGTGTCAAGACGCGGGTTGGAGACCCGACACAAGAAAGAATATATGATGCAGGTTGTAGCACCCCAACAATACCATTTGTCGAGGGTAGTAAGAAGCCCAACGTTAATCTTAGTCATGGGTAATATAAAACCCGACAGTGATATCTGCCTTGGTTAACATGAAACCCAACAACAAGGTCTATCATAAATTATATGAATCTTGACCACTTAAGTTGGTTGATTATAATGCACATTTATTGTCACAATTTTATATACATAACATGGATGTATTTATATGTATATGTGTGCATACAATAGTATGAATGCATGTATCTATATATATGTCTTTGTCATGTATATCAGATAGTGATGCATAGATACTTCTCTATAATGTAAGACAGATATTAGAGTCAGAACACAAATTGCTTATTTCTCTAAAATGTAATTACAAATAATAACATCATAGAAGGGCATATGCACCGATTTGTGGTCCCAAAAAGATGACAAGGTTTTTTTTTTTTTTTTCTAATTTTCAATAGCGCGTACGTGCTATAGCGCGTATGCGCTATTCTGATATCCAAAAAGTTATATGATGGGTTGTAGACTCGCAACCCATCATTTTCATTTTTCTTTTTGGCTCTCCGACAATGCATACGCGGGTTTGATAGCAAAAATTCACCACCATTTGCCAAAATGCCTCCTTACTGACGAAATCCAAGACAACGAGCACACCGACGACAATGAGGTAAGTGATATAAATTTAACTTTGCATTGTTTAATATGTTTTCCATATTGTTTTATTGGTTTTTGATATTCTTTTGTAGGCTTTTTACAAATTTCATTTAGATTTGTTTATTTAGTTGGATTTCAATTGATTTTTTATCAGGAAATGTCCATAATCAACTGAAAAATCCACAAAACCCTCAAGAACCTCAAAATCAAAACCCTCCTCAAGAAGAAAAACAAATTCCACAACCCGAACCAATTGCAAGACCTCCGCCAGGCACACAAGAAAATATAAGAAATGAAATACAGAGAGGCAAAACTGAATTAGAAAGACTCATTGCTCGGTTGAAAGAATCCGGACAAACCAATCCAATGAGGGCTCAATTGGCATCATCCCTCAAATCCATTAACACTCAGATAGCCTCAGTTAGTGGTCAGTTAGATATTTGGAGGGCTAAGAGGGATGAACAAAAAAGATTTTATGCAAATAAATTGTCATATGAAGATGTTAAAAAAAAAGAAATATCAAAAGGTAGTATATGTGCATTATTTAGAAAATCCAGTGAGCCAAATACTATTAGAGAGGGTACTAAACAATTCCCCATCCATTGGTGTATACACAATGCTATTAGAAATAATTTTTGGAATAGATGGTGGATGGTTTTTGATGCCCCTCCTTGCAACATCACAAGGTCCCCATGTATTTTTTGAAGAAATTATATTGTGAGTTTGTCCTTGGGGAGATCTCCAATTATTTTGATATGTTAGACTCCCAGGGTAGAGGTGGGGGGTCATCATTTGAGAGGCTAGGAGCACGTCGTGACCCTAATGTAGTTAGGGCACCTATGGTCCATCCACAACACGAGCATGTGATTATTCCTTCAGTTGTGAAGGAACATGTAGAGGCCAGCACTCTAGGGACCATTAATGCTTTAACGCAGACCCTCATCCATTCCATGAGCCCATTAGTTGAGGGGTAGCCTTCTATGCATCGTGGTCACATGTGCACTTCATGCAGATCCCTATGCACATTTGGCACTCATGCCGGAGATGCTGCAGAT
Source organism: Cupressus sempervirens (assembly GCA_028749045.1). Taxonomy (NCBI): domain Eukaryota; kingdom Viridiplantae; phylum Streptophyta; class Pinopsida; order Cupressales; family Cupressaceae; genus Cupressus; species Cupressus sempervirens. Next base: position 767,476,647 of record CM053790.1, read on the forward strand.
GATGGGCTTGTAACCGATGAGTTCCTGAATGAGACATTTGGCATTGACACATAGGTAAATTACTAATTTTATCACATTTCATATGTATAGTGAATGATTAATTAATTAGCATTTATTGACATTGTTCAAAATTTAGGGTCAAAGTGTTGCTAGGCCTAGCAACGATCCTCCAGGCCCATTTTTTATCCCTTCAACGAGTCCTGAGGTATGTATCAATTTAATCATTTTAATTAATACATATATTTATTATGTAATCATATTAAGGATTGACAAAAAAAATTATGCATGTGCATCAGTTCTCCATAGAACCCTCAACCTTTACCACAGACATAGAGCAGAGACATCATACGAGCTTCATACAGGTACAGTTGTTTCATGTTAATTTAATTCATTTGATTATATTTATTCCATATTTCATGTTAGATATAACATGTATTGTATGACATGCAGCTCATGATGTCAGACACACCTCCTCATCTACGACAGTCTGTTGATAGTGGAATGGCCGCAGCTGTGGCTAGCTCACAGCCACTAATGGAGGTATGAAAGAATTTTCTTCATTTTAGTTGTTTATAATAGTTAATCTCAAAATTTCTAATGTTATTTATAAATGATTATATTTATTGAATTGTTGTAGGGTCTTGTCACGCTTGATCGTCCACGAGCATTTGAGATGGACTTATAAAGTGACTATTTGTTGGTGGTAAGAAAATAATTGATTTTGTGTGTACATATATTTGATTTCAACGTATAATAAATATTGATTCATATCTACTTTCTTTGTATCAGTTGGACCTAGAGAAGAGCCTCAACAAGAGGTCAAGTGAGCGTGTCAGGAGGGCCTCGTCATCTCAATTGTCTCCCTCCACACGATGGTAGAGGATGTCAAGAGACTTGCTTCCTTCCCCTTGTGGGAAGGAAAAGATGTAGTTGAGATATTCGATACATATATATATATATATATATATATATATATATATATATATAGAGAGAGAGAGAGAGAGAGAGAGAGAGAGACTTGTTTCCTTCCCTATGTATATATATAGGCATCAGAGAGACATATTTAACATACATTTGATGTACATATGACATTCTATATTTGATGTATGAGATTTATTTTATGTATGACATTATTGGTTAATATATGATATGTTTGTTCATATACGACATTATTGGTTATCATTTTATATTATATGTTTGTTCATGTATGACGTTAAATTAGATATGTTCGTGTATGACATTAAATTAGATATGTGCATGTATGAAATTAAATTCAATTGCTAGAGAGTTGCCATTATGTCTACCAACTAGTAGATGTTATTTTTTGCTTTATTAGTATTTCTCAAAAACTGCAAAGAAGTTGTTTCTAGTGAATAGTTGTAAACAATTGTGATCATTGACTTCATGTACTCATGGCTTTGGCTGCAAACACTTGTAACTTTGGCTATAAGCATCCATCGCTTTGGCTATGTGCACTAGTGGCTTTGGTTGTGACCATTTATGGCTTTGGTTATAGGCACAATATAGCCTTGGCTGTATGTTGTCTTTCTTGCTGCATGTCAAAGTTACCTTCAAGAATATCATTAGTCTAAGATCATTACAATTAAAATACTATGACATAATACCTTGGAAATAATAGTCTTTAACCCATTACTTTATTTGTTAAAACATCATGTAGTATCTACTATATTGCTTCTACTCAAATATGTTTTCAAAAATACTTAGTATGGCAAAGAAATGTCTATGGAAAGCTTGTCAAATAGGATATTGAAGAACTAAATGTGGAACATGGGTGATTCATCCAAATTATTTGGTAAAATAAGAGGAGGAATGAATCAACCTTGATGATAGAGGTAAATGCTGAATAATATTTATTTAATCACATTGTTTGAAAAAACTTTAATGACCTTTAAATACAATTGAAAGAAATGGAATTGATCTCCCTTACTCATGTAGATGAATAAAATTGGAATTTAAAAAAGAGAGGGACATCCACCATAAAACCATGCAATCATGCACTTCTTGATGGGAGTATCATAAGTTCATTGTTAGATGGATATGCCAAATGTGGAAGAATTAAAAGGAAAATATGTTGATTGATTGAATACAAGCATCAAACCAATGTGATAACAAAAAATCAAAGTTGATTCCATAAGGTCTAACATTATCATATAATTCATTTATCAATAATTTGAAACATCATAAGCATACGTCTAATAATGTCATACATGAAATATATGTAAAAAATGACATACATAGAAAAAATTATACAAAACATATGCCCAATAATGCCATATAGGTGTAAAATGTCAATAATTAGATATATACTCTTTCCAACTAGGGGAACAAAATAAATCCCTAATTTTCTTTAATTACCAAGAAGTGGGAGATGACCAGTGTATATAACGAGGTCTTCCTAACATGCTCACTAGTCCATTAGTCTAGAATCTTCTATAACTCGACATGTTACAATCAAAATTATATATGAATAAATAACTATTTTATATAAAATATATATATATATATATATATATATATATTTACACATAAAACTTAATATTTTCTTACAGCTAGCTAATAATTCCTTTGTATATACACCTCAGGGATACACTGATGGTCAGGAATAATAAGACCCTACAAAAACTATCAAAGTTACCACTCGATTGTGACTATGAATTTTATATTGAATTTTAGTACTAATGAAATTTTAATGTAAACTCTTTCATACCTTAGTCATTGGCTTAGAACTAGTGAGTGCAATAAGGACTCGTTGATCAATACAATGATGAAGATGTAAAGGTATCTCTGATGTCAATAGCTGAAAATGATAATACATGAGACTCAAATGCAGTTATGAAGAATACACATTTTCTTTTGACTCCATATCAAGTAAAATATTTTGGTACCTCTGTGAATGTAGTATGACATCCTTCATTTTATAGTGTTGATCCCAAAGCTACAACACTTATTATTTATTACACATGTATGTAAATCTGTTAAGCATCAAATTCAACACCTTTGTCTGCAAAATAATGTACTATATGTTAGAGTAATAAATTTATTTCCTTAGTAATTAAATTATATTGATATAATTACTAAGCTACTTATTATATTGATATAGTTTACTTATAATTCCTTTCGATTTACAACTAATTGAAATGATTTCCCCAATTTTCCATCTAGTCACTAGAAAATTGGATTTGTTGTCTCTTTCTCTTAAAGAACCGGATCTACTAGTTCCTTTGGTCTAGAAGCCTTCCATTGAGATTGGGGTTTTGAAAGGTTCAAGGGTTGAAGAACTTTTTATAGAATATCTTGAAGAAGGAAAGGCCATGTATAATGGTTTTGAGGAAGGATAGAGTTCCATCCAGATGGTGTTGCAAAATGGCCAAGCGGAGGAGGAGGTAGAAATAGAATAAATGCATGAGAAGGAGGGTCATGGGGGCAATGGATTCAAACCCACAACCAAGCTTTTATACCATTATACAAATTACAAATTATAAGACTATGCCTTCCATGATAGTCACATTTTCATATTGGCAAATGAAGAATGACTTTTGGAACAAACATAATAAATACTTCCAAATAAAAATGAAGCCAATGTATTGTATTATAAGCTCGAATGGTAAAGACCAAGCCCAAACATTTATTAAGGTGTAGCATTTATAATTGTCAGGTTCATGTGAAGAAGTCATCGTTCATATTCTCATTGTTGTGTAATTTGATGATAAGAAGAATACAGTGATATAGAGGTTGATAGTGACTTAAAACTTTACAAAATGCAATCAATGAGAATTTTACATTGAGTGGGGAGTAATAATCAATGTTTCATTCTCATTGTTTGACAAACTCTTATATAAAGAGGGAGTAGACAGATGATATGGTTTAGTCTTCTTTCGAGAATATTAGTCATATTGGTTCAGAAGGATTCATGATACAACTACTATACTTAGCGTGACCAATTGATGCTAAAAACCTTAGTATTGATGCTACAAACCTTAGTATTGACATAATTTAACCTCTACAATTCCAGGCATAAGATGATTATCATACAATGGTACTTGAACAAAGAACACTAATAAATATTGAGGATGTGAATTGATAATACCATTTTGCAGATGATTTTGGCATCTCACCCTTTATCACTTGTGCGTCAACTTTATTAGCCCTCTTCTTTGGTGACCTACAAATGAAGAATTAGCACAGTAACAAATCTAAGATAAGATTAAAAAAATGGGTCCTATTAAAGAATGTAATATAAATTCAAATAATGTATCTATATTCTAAACAAATCAAAACTAAATCTCATCACTTACACATCATAACAATACGGTCCACCTTAGTCATGTGATAGTCTTGGGGAAGAGGTTGTAACATTGTATTTGGATCCAATTGATCACTTTTTCTCTCTCTCCCAATTTAATCTAATGAGCCAACTGGATCTGCTTGACATTTTAATGTCTCAAGTATTGCCTCATGGTTTGACTTGCGAACTTTCCAAAGAATCTTATTATGTGGTTTTCCACCATATTTTATCAAGTGGACATTTGATGCAACAACAAGGTTTGAATAATAAAGAATCTTCCTCTCTATTTGCCAATCCTCAAATAACCACAAGTTAGGATTCTTCATAGGATATCGTCTAAGCCATGTGCCTATTACAACCACCGCACCGACATGGTACTCTAAACCTTCACCATCTATAACCGAGTGATCCAATTTTTGTTTGGCTTCAACACAACAATACAAATAATAATCTGTCCCTTCTTCATTGTCTTCAGGTGCAATAACAACAAAAACATGGCCTGCAGTGACAAATGTACAAAATGCGGTCATTAATTAAAAAAATACTTGGGTAAAAGTTATAAAGTTACATATTGAAATTACAAAGATATATATATATATATATTACCAGGTTGCACTAAATCTGACAAGCGATCAAAGTCAATAGATAAATCCATCTCTACCATTTCTAGTGCTTGTGGGGGATGATAGGTGTCAGTTGGGTCCAAAACCTATATATCCCATTTGTCCACCCATTTAGTTGACTCACAGTCATCCCAATTTTCTTCTGGACATGATGGATAATAGCATGCCATTTTTCGTGTGTGGATACTCCATGAACTTGCATCGCAGCTTCTAAAAGAGTGTAACTCACTAGATCCTGTTAGTGTGCAACAATCTTGATATGGTGCAATGTTAGTATTATCTATCAACCAAAAAAATCTATGAACTATAGACTCACCTTCCTTACCTGGACCCATTGTAGCGTTACACCATTGGATGATGGATTTTGCATCTATCAATATTGCTCCATCTTTGTACTTTAGTTCTTCACGAGCCAAGGCTCTTTTAATGCATGCGCCTGCACCATCGTGCTCTCCCTTACCATGACCAGCCTCTGTGAAATTTCACATATATTGAATTCTGCACAACCTGTGCATCCTAGTCAACCAATAGAACATCCATGCATTCTTGAATTGAGATGCACAATTGTCTAACCAAATAATGTGTTGACGATATGATATGCCCCTGTTAGCCAAATCTCCATAAAATAGTTAAAAACAACCATGTACAAACTTCGTAGAATGTGATTGATCATCACTGATGTAAAAATGGTACTCCCTCAAAATCTTTCTGTCATCCTCTGTACTTGTAGGTGAATGCATGAATGTTATGTGAACAAATATAGAAACCTGTTGAGATGTATAATACTTTTCTTGCAGCTCATTTTGTGGTTGTAGTGTGTAGTTCTCTACAAAATCTACAACCGAAACAATGGTATCCAATGGAAAAGTATCCTTGTACAACTTGAATTGCAAATCCAACCATCGAGCTCTATAGGTATGCCTTGCATACTTGTACATAATCTTTTCACAAAAAATCTTCATGAACTCATACACTGGAATCTTTTCAATAACTAGATCACATCTTTTACCATGTTTCCCATCTTTTAGAGTATATGTCACTGTCTTGAATTTTTCGTAATCTACTATTTCATTTCCAATTGCATGTGTACTATCCATATGTTGACAAGTTGATAAAAGTTGCAAAGAACCACAAAATAAGCACGTACCATCCAAGCATGATGTCTTGTAAAATTGTTGGCCGTCCCCTATTTCACATAAAATGTTCGATATGAATTCCCTTGAAGATCTTGGTGGCTCTTTTATGTCACAATCCTCCAAAACAAACTGAGAATGCAAAACTACGCATATGTGCCTAAAAACATCAAAATGGTTAGAAAATTCAATATGTATCCTACAACAACAAGTTGTGCGTGTTTGATTTATTTTCATATAAAAAGGTTTACCCATCTCAAAAAATCTTTGACTTATTCAAATTTGAGGATACATACCAATAAATTTTGCAAAAAATTGTGTCTGAGTTGAGTCCAAAAAATGTTTCGCATGTGGCTCGCGATTTTGGCTACCAATCCTCCTTCTTACAACATCTCTTTGATTAGGAGAAACACGTGTGTTATTTTTTCAAAAATCTTCGATCAATGATTTCAAGGCTTCACTAATTTCTTTATCCTTTCGCGGTAGTCTACCGCTAAATGTTCATAACTCATTTTTTATTGGATCTTCTAATCTCTCACAGCTTAGCATGGCTCTCCATAAGGTACCTCTACCAATTTTTAATGTTTTGCTTGTCTTTCTCATGAGTCGAGCTTTCTTCATTTGGCTACTTACTATTGTCAATGTGAGTACTCGTCTTGTGATATTACTGTCTTTGGTGCATGATTTAGAATCCACTTTGTCATAAGCACTCATTAGATTCTTTACAATATTTCTTTCATTTGAATCATCCATCGCTCTTAGCCCAAGAATCTTCATGATAGGCCTAAATTTCAAATTCCTCATCATTTCAACAAATAATTGGCATTGACCTGTAATATTTAATTCTTCAAAAAATAATCTTCACATATGATTAACTTTTCTTTGACAAGTACGCTTGCTAATCTTGTCAGGCATTGATTTCAAAATGTTAGTATCAATATCAATCAAATATTTTGATTTTCTAAAATGAATTCTAGAAGGTGTTCTAATCTCTTCAATTCTCTCAACATTTTGAACATCAATATAAGGTTGAGTGTATTGCGTACCTTGAACTGAAGAAGATGTGCCTTGGCAATAAGATGTAAAAGATGGAATATCACCTACTTGATGTGTTGATGTTGTGCTTTCAACATGACATGATGGAGTGTGTATATCGTCGGATCTATAAATCAGTGTCTCTTCAACATGAGAGGATGATATGACTTCAACATTGGAAGATGGTGTAGTGGATGATATGACTCCAACATTCGAAGATAGTGTAGCGGGTGATATGACTCCAACATTGGAGGATGGTGTAGCTTCACAATTCAATTGTCTTCTTGAGCATAACAATCTCATTCATTCTCTTTGTCTTTCTAATTCTTCCTCCTTGTTTCTTTGTACTGGTGGTTCTTGATCCTCTTCGAAAGTTAATTCTTCATCATTGCTTTGCAATTTTCTTTGTTCACAGAGTAATTTCATTTTATCTCTTTTAATTGTCAAATCTCTCTCCCTATCTGCATTTGTTTGAATCTTTGGTTTCTTCCTTGGCATGACGATGATTTCTACATGTCAAATTATTCAAACATTCAAATTACTTAAAATGTGTAAATTACAAATTATTCAATTACATATAAAAATTATAATTATTTGAATGAATACACAATATATATCAAACGACTTGTCAAATTTCTAACCATTTCGAAATAACATTTCATTCAAACATACAATTTTTAATGAATTCACTATATATTACATAACATATCAAATTATAATCAAATTTGTATCTATATATCAACAAATAATATTTAAAATGGATTACACTAACCTTTTCTATTAAAAGAATATTCAAAAATTCTTCAAATCACGTATCCAATGATTGAATTTGGTGTTTGCTAGCTTCCAAAAGTGTTGAAATAGTGTTTGCTAGATGTTGAAACCCGTGTTTTCTGTCGGAATAACAGAGAGCATAATAGACCAAAAGTTAAAAATGGATGAAATGGGCCCCAAGGTTGGTTTTTGACCATTTTTTGGTGATTTGAGATAGTGCGTACGCACTATCTCAAAACACATCACTCCCCATCCTCCCTACTCTCTATCCTCCCTACTCTCTCTCCCATCCCCTCCCTCTCTCTCTTCCTACTCTCTCCCATCCTTTACTCTCTCTCACCCTCCCTCTCCCACCACCTACTCTCTCTACCTCTCTCACCCCCTCTCCTCTCCTATCCTCGACTCTTTAGATCTCTCACACACACTCTTATCCCCCCTATCTCTCTCCCTCTCCCTCTCCTACCACCTAATTTCTCTCCCCCATCCCCTACTCTCTCTCTTCTCTCCCATCCCCTACTTTGTCTCTCTTACACACATTCCCATTCCCCCTCTCTCTCCCTCTCCAGCCGCCTACTTTATCTCCCCCATCATCGTACTCTCTCTACCACCCCCTACTCTCTCTCACCCTCACACTACTACTACCTACTATCTCTCTCTTTCAAGTTCTCTCTCTCCCTCTCTACTCTCTCTCCCCCATCTTGTACAAGCTCTCTCTGCCTCTCCCACTCTCTCTCCCATCACCAACTTTCTCTCCCCCATCCCCTGCTCTCTCTCTCTCTCTCTCGTCTCCTATCCCCTACTCTCTCACACTCTCACACTCTCCCCCATCCCCTACTCTCTCTCTTCTCTCCCATCCCCTACTCTCTCACACTCTCACTCTCTCCCATCCCCTACTCTCTCACACTCTCACTCTCTCCCATCCCCTACTCTATCTCTCTTACACATACACCCCCATCCCCCCTCTCTCTTTCCCTCTCCCACCGCCTACTTTCTCTCCCCCATCGTCGTACTCTCTCTCTCATCTACCCCCTACTCTCAAACTCTCACACTCTCTCCCATCCCTTGCTCTATCTCTCTTACACACACACACACACACTCCCATCCCCCCTCTCTCTTTTCCTCTTCCATCACCTACTTTCTCTCCCCCATCATTGTACTCTCTCTCTGCCACCCCCTACTTTCACACTTTCACACTCTCTCCCATCCCCTACTCTCTCACTTTCATAGATACACACACTCTTATCCCCCCACTCTTCTTCTTCTCTCCCATTCCCTACTCTCTACATCTGTCACACACACTCCCATCCCCCCTATTTCTCTCCCTCTCCCTCTCCCACTCCCTCTCCTACTGCCTACTGTCTATCTCTCTCAAGTTCTCTTTCTTCCTCTCTACTCTCTCTCTCTCTCTCTCTCTCTCTCCCATCCCTTACTCTCACTCTCTCTCCCATCCCCTACTACTTTCTCTCAAACTCTCACACTCTCTCCCATCCTTTACTCTATCTCTCTTAAATGCTTCCATTCCACCTGTCTCTCCCTCCCACTCCCTCTCTCTCTCTCTCTCTCTCTCTCTCTCTCTCTCTCCCATCCCTCTACCATTGCCTACTCTCTCTATCTCTCTCCCCTCTCTCATTCTTGACTCTCTCTCTTTGACACACACACACACCCATCCCCCCTCTCTCCTCTTCCATCCCCTAGTTTTTCTCTCACTTGCTCTCCCTCTCCCACTCCCTCTCCCAGTGCCTACTCTCTCTCTCATTCTCACTCTTACTCTCTCCCTCTCCACTCTCTCTCTCTCTCTCTCTCTCTCTCTCTCTCTCTCTCTCTCTGCTACCCTCTAGTCTCTCTTAAATTTTCACACTCTCTCCTATCCTCTCTCTCTCTCTCTCTCTCTCTCTCTCTCTCTCTCTTACACACATTTCTATTCCCCCTGTCTCCCCCTCTCCCATTCCCTCTCCCATCGCCTACTCTCTCTTCCATCCCCTACTCTCTCTTAAGCTACTTTGGCTTCCCCCTCTCCCATTCCATACTCTCTCTCTTTCACACACATGCACTCCCATCCTCCTCTCTCAAGTTCTTCCTCTCCCACTCTATCTCCCATCATCTACTCTCTCTCTCCTCCATCCCCTACTTTTAATCTCTCTCTCCCAAAACCTGTACTCTCTCTCACACTTCCTCTCTCTCCCATCCCCTACTTTAAATATCTTTCCCCCATCCTGCACTCTCTCTTTTCCACCCATACTCTCTCTCACACTTCCTCTCTTTGCCACCCCTACTCTCTCTCTCTCTCTCTCTCTCTCTCTCTCTCTCTCTCTCTCTCTCATCCTATACTCTCTTTGCCACCCCTACTCTTTCTCACTTTCCCTCTCCCATCCTGTACTCTCTCCCCTCTCCTATCGCCTACTTTCTCTCTATCTCTTTCATGCACACACAGCCATTCCCCTATCCCCCCCCCACCTAGTTCTCTTTTGCAACTTACATCTTAATAGTGCATGCGCACTATAGTGCTTGTTCCCTATAGCGCGCATGAGCTATTTAGAGCTGAGGTTTAAATAGCGCGTGTGCGCTATAGGGCACACACGCTATTTAAACCTTAATCAAACCCAAGCCTAAGACTTGGTTTTGCCTTGGAGATCTAACCCAAAGGTTTGGATTTGATGAACAGGCCTGAGACGTGTTTTCCAGCAAACATAAAAAAAATGATTGTTTTTTCTTCTATGCTCCCCTTCAAGATTTCTCATGGTTGGGTATCGATAAGATCAGGTTACATAGCATTATAGGTCTCTGTGTTAGCTATCTAACCATATAATTTATTTTTAATTTGAACTATTTCAAGCCTTTCATCTATAATTTCTTTGAATGTATGTTCATTTTTTGTCAAAAACCACCACGTACTAATTGGGCTATAGATTTTAGCTTGTTCTTTGAATTTTGTAACAACTTAGTTTTTTAGAAACTAGACTCCATTCTACACACTTTGAAAAAAAAAGTTTTGATTTTAGATTAGTTTTTAATTATTTCTAGGGGGAGCACACAGATATTTCATGTTTTTGGGATGTGTCTAGTTAAAAAATTCATTAAAAAAAAAAGACATTATAAAATTACTCAAAAAATATGGGATAAACTACATAGTGTTAAGTAACTTTTGACCAGAGTGATTAAAAAATTTCAAAAAAAAAGTTAAAATTTTAGGGGGGGCACACTTTTTACTGTGCTATGTTTTTTTGGAATAAACAGTACCACTTTTTGTGGCCCCCTTTTTTGGGGACCTAAAACTAAACCGTTTTGAAAAAAAAATTATTAGTTTAGAAACTAGATTCAAAGGACTACAACTTTTTCTTTTGTCATATCTAAAAATTTTGAGCGTAACTATCTTCAAATTCTTGTTGAAGTTCAAAATTTGCAGATTTTAGGAAAAAGGTGTCCACTTATACCCCCCTTTTGGCACCACAACTTTGTGCACTTACCCAGAAGATTTAGATTTACTTCTCTTGACACTAAACATCAACAAAAAAAACAACACAAGGATCCTAAGCAACATGAAAAAGGTGATGACTCTCCTTAACAACATAATATTGAATTTGAGTCCTTTTCAAGAGAGGAATCGTCTAGAAGAAAGAGATAAATGTGCTTATTGTGAAAAGTTAGGACATGATGAGCATAAATGTTTCCATAAGAAGATTGATAAGCTCACCCATATTCTTCAAAAGAACAATATCTATTTTCCCTCATGAATGTCTTCTCCTTATTCTCAATATCAAGCAGCTGCTACATCTACATCATCATCCAAAGGCAAAGGACAAGCACTCATTGCTTCCACACATCTTGAGCAAGATAAATGGCTTCTTGATTTAGGTGCATCACATCATATGGCATCTTCTATAGCTATATTTTCTTCTATTGAGCCTTGTGCTTCTCCAGCTATATTGATGGGTAATAATACATACATGAAGGTTTGTGAGAAAGGTTCTATTCCTATGGGACATGGTACATTTAATGATTTTTTTGTGTACCATCCTTAACCACTAATATCCTTTCATTTACCAAATTACTAATGGGGCACAAGGTAAAATTGTTGAGTTCACTCCTGATTATGTCTATATTAGGGACATGGAGACTAGAGATGTCATAGCTATGGGAGTTGTTGATCATACATCATGCTTGTATTCTTTTATACATTTTGTTGATAATGATGATGATATTCATGATGTACCTAACCCTTTATTATGAGTGAATTACTCATGTGAGGAGAAAATTAGACACTTGAATCATTTTTTTCTTGAGACAAGTGCTTTCTACTCCTTCACCTCTTAGACATGAGTTCTACAATTCAGCGGGATGATCTTTGTGCTTTAGATCTTTTAGTTTGGGATGAATTCTTGGATCCTCTTTCAGATGAGTCTCATAATGTAGATTTGGTTAATACATTTGAGGGGGTTTCTCTTCAAGATACTTCTTCACCTTCTTTGGAGATTGGATTTCTCAACTCTTCATGTTATCTTGGTTTTTCACATCTCATAACTCAGTTTGATTGTGTGATAGAATCTTTGAGTTTGGAGACACCTATTAAGTCTTCAAAGATGCATACATGGAGACCTTCTTCCTCCTTTCTCACTTTTTACATGGAGTGGCTTCTCTATCATTTGGTGTATTTATCTCTTCCTAAGGAGAGACATGTTTCTTGTAGGCATTGGATTATATTTTTCTTGTAGGTACTCTTCATTTACATTGGAGCTTCTTCATTATGGGGGGATATCATTTCTCCTTATTTCTTTCCTATCGGGGGATCATTCTTTGTATATACATGATGTATGCAATTTTGGGGGGTTCTTAAGTACTCCATCAATCCATCAATCCATGCATCTTGTTTTCATCTCTCTTTCTCCACTTTATGAGAGAGTGCATTTTATGTATTGCTTTGCATATTATACATGGGTACCTAAAATGGCCTAGTAGCTAGGACCCGTCTTGCACTACAAGTTTAAGTGTATTCTCCTAAGTTGCACTTAAGGGGGGGTTTTGGTGTAATTAAAAATTCACTAAGTATATTTACTTAAGCTTACTTAGCATAATGCATTTCATAGTGCTTTGTGATTGAGACACTTGGGAGTTTGCATCTCAATTAAACACATGGTGTAGGAGAATTCCACTCTAGGTGTCATAGTTGTTATCTCACTTCACCTTTAGTGCACTTATCACATTATCATCCTCATCATGGAACATACTTCATTGCATAATGGAGGATGGTCTACCTTTGGTGGACACATGATTCCACCCTGTGTGGGTGATAGCCTATCTTCTCCTTATCATTGTCTCTTATCACCTCTCCTATATAAGGAGGCCTATTATGTACATTTTAAATCAATCCATTGGATTTCAATCAAGTCCATTATCAATAATAGCATTCTTGCATCTTCATGCAATTGTCTTGCCATTCTCTTGTGGAAATTATCTTAGTCTTTCATATGATCCTGGAAGTGTTGTAGGGTCACCTAAAAGTCATAGTCACAGATCTAGTGTGAACCAAGATAGTGTAGAGAGGCCACTTCGATCCTTGAGCAAGAACTATAGGATTGAAGAAAGAGCTGATGAGCTACGTACAACTCAATATCAAGCAAAGTTGGAGCTGTATAGTGTGCTCGCAAAGTTGCATGGTCTCCTGAAGGTAGAGTGCAAGACATTGCTGGTCAATATATTTGAAGAATGAGGGAAGAGCTTGACACTCTCTAAACAAAGAGTAGAATCTCCCTCAGATCTGATAGTAAATGGGACAATGAAAAATAAAGTAAGACCCAGTCTTGACCTCCCCAAGGTGACAAAGCCGACAGATTCTATCCTCCCTACCAATCTGGTGATCAACTTATTTCTCTCCTGTTATAAGATCTAAATTTGTATCTGTAATTAACTCCATCAATTATTCAAAGTTGAGTTGTCTGCCTATACACAAGGTGATTTATGTTCATCATTATCCACACTTCTCAAGCTTGATAATCTTGTGAGTCTAGTCATATCTTACTACTTAAAGGGTTTGTCACAAGCTATATGTTGTGTCACATTTGCTTCTAGATAATTCTTGTTCATATGACTAGGACTTTACATTCATTACATACAAACCTAAGATGCATCTACATTCAAGACCAGTGCCATCAATAGCACAAGCCAATACTGATATATACAACCATGTGTATGAGCTAAATACTTGTGAAGAATCAGGTTCTGGGAAAAGGAAGGATGGGTAAAAAATATAATAGTTAATCCATAGAATGTGGTTATCATTTCAGGGTTGAATAGAATACAAATTAGAATATAGGTTTTCAAATATCTAGAATGCTGATAAAGCTAGTTAAAATCTAAGATTCAATCAATATGAAAGCTTATCTTCAAGGGGAAAGGATCGACAATTTTAAAGATAAGATTAATAGTAGGAATAGATGAAAAGGGTGGTAGACAAATGAAGATCCTAATTTGATAAATCAGGGTTCCATCACGACCTATGAAAAGAAGAACAAAGAATGTAAATAAGTGGAGCTAGAAACTTCGTGTTGACCTTGCAATGGGCACCAAAAAGGTATGCTAAATTTGAGCATACTTCTAAAAACCATTATTCTCAAAGAATCTTATAATAGGAGGGACTTGAAAGGTGGATTATAGCTCTCTATACATGATGTGCAAGGATCAAATGATGTGATAGTATCTCTAAAATGAACCTGAAGATGAAGATCCTTGCAAGATGCACCATAGAACGAGAGATTCAATGATTACAAGCAATGAGTGCTAGTATTGAAGAATCAAAGTGAGATGCAATGCACAAAGATAAGCTAGAATGTCACAAGAAAAATGAAAGTACGAAGAGCACAAATAATTGCTTTAACAACTTTAAATGTTGAAATCAATAATTATGGACATAAATAGAATAACACAATGTTTACATGTGGAAATCCAATATGGGAGAAAATCACGACAAATAAATGTTTCCTTATATAAATTGTTCTTTTACAATATTTTGTAGGCTACGATCTACTAGAGGCTCCAACCCCTATGTTTATGAGCATCAACTCACTAGAAGCTCCAATTCCCACACTTCTTATGCATTAACCTACTGAAAGCACCAACCCACTGCGCATGAACTTCTCTTCCACCTTGATAATATTGCTTGCTTGAACTGATAATAAATGTTTTTATTGCATAATTTCTTCTCTTCCTATCACTATATGAATATATACAATTTTCACCCTTGAAATCAATTTTTAATCAAATTATATATATATATATATATATATATATATATATATATATATATATATATATATATATATATATATATATATATATATATAAAATTTTCAACTTTACTTCTTTTGCAACATGACTGACTTCTCTTTTTCTTCATTCGACACACATCTATTTTCTTTATCTTTTTAAATCTTCAATCACTACTTTACTATCTTTTTTCTTCATTTCATTTCTGATTCTTCACACACAACACTGACTCTTAAATTCTGCCCATTACACCTCTACTTTTCTTCTTTAAAACTGATTTATAATATATATTCCACATATGGGTGTGACTTTTCAAACATAAAAAAGTGTCACTCCATTTAATTAATATATGTTTAAACTTCATTGATTAATCCACTTTAACAATTATTATTTGCCTCTTAATTTCATCAAACCTCATGCCATTAAATTGTCACTGCATAGAATATATATGATGTGCGACTTTTATAGATATGAAGGTGACTTTTATCTGTAATTGTGTATATACATCACCCTGTTGCTATGGAAATAATCATATCTCACCATCATAGTTTATGTCTTCATTGTAGATTAGTTTCTGATTTATAATTCACTGCTGAGTCCTCATACGTTGGCTTGCTATTGCGTAAGAGGTTTCCCGTGGTTGACTTGGATTCACGGTAATAATTTCATTGTTGTCTATTATTGTTTTCTCATGCTCGATGACCTGGCACCTGCAATTTGCTAGCTGACTCACATCCTTGGTTTAGGTCTTTATCGTTAAACATTCCTTTGAATATTGTGAAGACTCCTGCCGACATCCACACATTATTTGGTCTGTATTTGGACAAATTCTTATGCAGCGTGGAATTCTCCTTAAGTTTCTGATGCGCACTTGCTCAGAGAAGTACCGAGGACAAATTAAATTGTCACTATATTTCATCTATCTCTAAGCATGTCTTTTCTTCACACTACCATCACCCTCTGTGTAGACGTGTTATGCTATGCCTTCAGGCTCATTATATCATTGCAGACATTTCATGGTTGTCGACATTCATCAATGGTATTTTTCTTATCTGCGTGGCTCATAGTTGTCTGATTATTGTTTTTGATAGACTTGCTCTCCTTTTTTCATGGTCAAACATCTCAAAGCCATTTGATTATTCTGAGTATGAATATGTCCACGTTTTTGTTTACTTACCATACTGGAAGTTGTTTGTCATCCATAGTGCTTATCAAGCCTTGTGTAATTACAACATCCAATTGTTGATGTTGAGTTTCCTTCAGACCTTCGTATTTGCTGTAGAGTTTATCTAAATTTCTGACGCTTTCTATTATTGCCATTGTCTTCATGTTACTCAATGTTTTAGGTTTCTCATGGCTTGTATATGAATGATGCTTTTTGTTTTTATCCATGTCAGCACATATATTATCAACTTGATTCATCGTTGTTTGTTAACCTTTGACCATTCAGTCTTCAATATGTCGTCAAACAGTTTTGTTGAATATGCCATCTTTGTGATATCAAACTCCACTATGACTCATCTGGGTAGTATGTAGACTCGTGTCATGTATTGGGCTCCCTTCTTAATTTGTGTCTTCTTCACTTATCGTTGTTGGTTCTTAGTTTCTGATCATTTTTGTTTTGTTTTATGGAATTCTTTTGTCTTTTTCTGATTGGTTTTATATCATATTGAGACTTCATCACATTTAGACAAGGAGATCACTATTTATATAATCTTTACAAAAGGTTGATATATTATAATATTGATAAACAATCTTCTATCAATCATTTCAGCTATCTTCAAATTAAGTCTATTATTTTACTAATGTTCAAATCTTTAATTTAAACATTTTTTTTTAATCAATCTTATACACATCTTTTTATCTCCATGACAATATTTCCATCAAAGTAAACTAAGCTAACAAGATGAAAGATTCCTCCTCCTAATTAAGCTAGATTCTCTAAACTAATATGCAAGAAAATGAAATACTAAATTAGAATGCAAGTATGCAAGAGTGCGAGTGCTCAAGAAATCAAAATGGAAGCATAACATTAGCATAAACTCTAGAGATGAAAAGAGTGTATAGATCCTCTTTTTAAAGAGATTTGAATGGTAAATATTAAAAGGCAAAAGAAATGGTGCAAAATTTTTCTTTAGTTGATCCACATCCAAGAGATTTTAAGAGGAAAAAGAGATGGATGAGATTAAGAGGGAAAAAATTAGTGGTGGAGATAAAGAGGAAAAAGAGACTCCACTCACCTTGGAAAATGTGCATTTAAGTTATACACAATTTTTTTAAAAAAAATTAGAAAATGTCTTTTATGTGCACATAGAACAAAGGAGATTTTTTATTTAATTAAAAGGGAGCATGTTCTTCTAATTAAATAAAACTTAGGATAAGGTGGTCAAACCATATTATAAAATCAAATAGTTGGTTATGAAATGATTTACTCAATGATAAACTATGCAAAATTGATTAAGTGTAATGTGGTCTAGTATAGAGATTAACAACACACAACAAGTGGCTTACGGTTTACTAGACTAGAATTGGGTAATTAGGGGGGTATTATGTAATTACTCTACCAAATCATACTCCTTCCCAAGTTTTTAGGAAGATGGGGTGTAGGTAAAAGAATAGGCTGAGAAGGTAGAAAAGGAGTGGTAGGTTGGGGATTATTTCTTGTATAATAGATGTGAACCACCAAATCATACTCCTTCCCAAGTTTTTGAGGAAGATGGCATGTAGGTAGAAGACCAGGTTGAGAAGGCAAAAAATAAGTAGTAGGTTGGGATTATTTCTTGTACAATAGGTGTGAACCACCACATGATAATACAAAGGATATCTAGGTTTCCCTTTGATGTTATTTGAGGGAAATCCTTAATGGTGATAGGAGGTTTCTTAAGAGATTGAAAGGAAGTTGATTGAGGGTAAACTTTAACACTTATCATAGGAATGTTGACTATTGAAGGTTGAGTATGAATATTGACAACATCAACTTGATTAGGCTCATGATTTTTTATTGGATCATTATAAGGTAGAGCATTGAAGAAATTAATATTATCCCTTTTTTGAAATGTAAACATAGAGTAGGGATTATGGACTTCCATTGAAGCTTTATATCTAATAAGAGTGTTAGATGACGGTAAGGTTATATTTAGAAAATTATTTATGATATCCAAAGGGAGTGTCACAAGGAAATGATTATTACTTATTAAGCCATCATTGGTAGAAGTGAGATGATTGTGATGAAAAGAAGGTAAAGTGTACTTATGAGGTTGAATGGTATCCTTGTGGAGAAGATGCATATTATGTTGTAATGGCTTATCCCAAATACAAAGATCATGAAGACATGATTTATTATCTTGTCTTAATATATCCCCATGAATAGAAGGGTTCTTAGGAGAATAAAATGAGATTAACTTGTAGACAATATTCATTAAGAGATATAAAAAATCAAATTATAAACACATAAAGAAGAGATGAAATGATGTATGTGACTAATTGAGTGCACAATTTTTTATTATTATTGTATTTTTGAAATAAGAAACACATGAATGTAGCTATAGTAGTAAAAAATATGTAAATGAAATGCATACAAAGTAGATCTAGGCATGCAATGAAAAATATATCTAATTAGAAAATGCAACCAATAAAATGCAATTATTTTTTGTGATTTTTTCTTTTATAATACAAAAACATAAATGAAAACATATGAGGCAAGCTGATGCTAGATATACAAATAGATATACAATCACTCGATGAATTATTTTTGTTATGAATGCATGATTTAACTAACATTCAAAAGGTATCAAATTCATGAAAGGTACAGGTTCGCTATATTGGTAAGAAATGATATGGCAGATCACTCACCAAAGTAATATGTTATATTCAACAAGATCCAAATACTTGTAACAAAGTAAATCCAATTAGCACAAGGTGATGTTCCAAGTTTTTATCTTCAAAATATAGGATCTTAAATGCTTATTCCTTTCCCTAAGAAATGTGATCATAATTGGCAAGCAAAGAAGAATCCAATATATGAAAGTAAGTGCTAAAGAGATATGAGAATAATTTACTCACCTTGAGATTTACTAAAGGAATTTTTTTTAGATATATCTCTAGTTATGAATCTAAATCCTTAGCTCCACCAGCTACTCTTGCACATAACAAAAATGAGAAATTATCTTGGGAAGGTGGTTTCCTTGGTCAAACCCCTATATAGGAATACACGTTGAAATTGGAAATGGCTTATATTAATGTTGTTATTGGCTTTGCATTGTCCTCCATTAATGTGGAACTTGTAATCTGTGATATGTGCAATAAGCCTAAAAATTTTGAACACTTATTTTTTGATTGCATCTATGCTATAAAAGTTTGATTTATTTTTCTTGGTTTACCTATTTAATGGAACATATGAGAGACTTGGGTTGTCTTGGAGTGAGATTATTATTAGTTATATTTTGATCTTTCTTGAAATAGATTTTTGTTTGTGCTGTGAAATCTTATGGCTCCTTTGGAAACACAAGAGGAAAAATTTATATCAAAAAGTTAGAAGACGTCCTACTAAGTTTAATCTTAAACTCATATATTTCAACATCATGTAACATATTTCTATTTGTTTGGATATTCTAAAGAGCGGGTTTATGAAGTTGGTTTATGAAGGGACCTTGTTGATACATAATGATAAAGTGAAAGCTTATGAATACATTGATAACTACCAAAATTTCCTTACACAAGAAAAAATTGATGATTTCACCAGGCTAATGGAGAACTCTCACTTGGACTCAAACGATAATGGGTCCAATCATAAGGAAGAGGGCACCTTGGGTGTAAGGAATATCCCAAGCAGTGCAACTATAGCTAGTCTTCGTATACATATTGATCAACATAATTTGTGGAATATGACTGATTATTTTTGTAGCTCATTTTGAATCTAGATATGTTTTTGTGCTCTGTAATGTACTCTTGAATACATTTTAAAATACTCATGCTAGATACAGATGGCTAATGGTACCTGTTAAAATACTTTCCATATAGGCCACCTCCTCCAGTTTTGTAACTGTTTATATTTTTGGGGGTTGATTGGTTTTTTATGTTTTTGGACTTTTCATATTGTAATGACTAGTTATGCTATTTAAAAAAAAACTAATTGAGTTGGACTTGAGGATTCCCTTATGTACATTGAATAGTGAAGGATTCGAGCAATACGAATCCACCAAACCCAAAGAACACCTACATGCAAGAACCTTCCATATAGAAGCAAAGACAAAGAGAAGACAAGAGTTTGGCTTTGAAAATATGGAAGAATATATTATTAGACTGAAAGAAAGAATGAAATTTACAATTGATGAATTCTTATAGAATGAGATCGTAAAGCCTAAAAGGGAAACCCTAGGAGGTAATTGATATTTAATAATTAATATTTAATTATTAGATGAGAATGCATGTGCATAAATGGAAATCTTATGAAGGGAGTAAAGGTAATTTAATAAAATAAAATAAATCCTTTACTCTAACAAATATTATAGTACTTCTTTAAGATAATACATACACATTACATTATAATTGCAACTTCCGAAAAGAATATAATCAAAAAGTTTTCTTCCAAGGAATAAACCATATGTTATCCTTTAGAAATCTTCATAGAATTATCATCAACATCTAGTAGTTCAAAAATATCAACACAAACATGTCTTTTACCAAAATTGAAGCCCACTAAACAAGATTTCATCTCACTCAACACAAATAATTTAATTACCAATAAACCATTTCTTATGTAAGCTTTCTCCACATAATATTTTGAAACCTAAGAAAATCTTAAAATTACTTATGTAAAAATAGATACATTATTAATACATATCTATGAACATGATTCTAAACCCATATAATGTGATTCTATACTCTTCCAAATCTCTCACTCTAACTATGATTGTTCCAATGATGATACATATATTTTGGCATCAATTACAAACCAAGTCATGGATGGAAAACATGAGAAGTCAATAATCTCTCTAAACATGCTAATAGGCTCCCCTAGATGAATATCATCATCATTCATGCTGAAAATCCCCCCTTTGGCAATAATGGCAACATAAGATGAGAAACTATAGATGCCAAAATTTCTCTTATTGTAATCAATAGATTGACATCAATCAGATATTGAATACTCTCCCCCACATTTATTACTCTCTCTACCATCCCCCATACAACAATGTAAGGGATTTCATGTATTACTCTCCTCCATTGACATCAATGATAAATGTTCCATTATGCTAATTATTAAAGTTCAATCATCTCCAAAATAATTTTAAAAAGGTGAAAATGCCAAGTGCCAAAAGACACTAGTATACAAGACATTAGCAAAGAGTTCTCAATAACTCTTCTCAAAAAGTGACTACTCCCTAAACAAAACATCACCAAACATGTAGTCCAGATGTAAGAATATGCTCTGAATATACTGGACTAATGTAATCTTGCATCAACTACTCTGAAGAAGGTTAGGAAATAACCCTAAGCATACGACTAAGATACTCAAAAGTATCTATCCAATGACTTAGTAAATATGTTTGCTATATATTCCTTTGTGCTAACATACTCTAGTGTAATTTTATTCTCCACTGCCTTCTCTCTCTCTCTCTCTCTCTCTCTCTCTCTCTCTCTCTCTCTCTCTCTCTCTCTCTCTCTCTCTCTCTCTCTCTCTCTCTCTCTCAAAAAGTGATACTTTATTGCAATGTGTTTAGTCTTTGAATGTATTACAATATCCTTCAACAATGTAACTATACTTGTGTTATCATACTAAATGATAATAGGTTCTAAAAATTCAATACCTATGTCTTTCAATATTTTCTTCATCAAAATGATATAATTATAGTTTTTTTTTTGCTGCTACATACTCTTCTTCTATTGTAGATTGTGATATGCAATATTGTTTCTTGCTTAGCCATGAAACTAGTCTTCCTCCCAAGAAGAATGTTCTTCCACTTCTATAGTTTCCTATCAACTTTATTTCTTGTCTAATTTGCATCAGTTTATGCAAATATGGTAAAATCATGTGATTTTTCTTACCATAACATACAATCTGATATTCCTTTCAAATATCTAAAAAATTTCTTTATTGTTGTTAGGTTAGTTTCTTTAGGGTCTGCTTGGAATCTTGCCACAATTATAATTGTATTAGCTATATCTTGTCTTATATGTCCAAAATATTACAATCCTCCTATCATGGATCTATATCTTATTTGTATTGAACTAGATGATTCATCTTTGCTTCATAATTTACATCAAGTAACTATCGATGTTCCAATTAGAATACAATTTTCTCATCCAAACCTTGCTAACAAGGCCTTGAGATATTTGGTTTGTGATATGAAAATATCAACCTTATTCTGAGTTATATGCAATCCCAAGAAATATTTCATTTGGCCTATCATACTCATCTCAAATTCATTCTTCATCTCTTCTGAAAACTTACTACTAGTTTCATCATTTCCTCCAAAGATAATATCATAAAAAAATACTTCTATAATCAATAATCCTTTTCTCTTAATTACATGTTACTATATGCATTACTTTTATTAAATCCAAATTTTAGTAAGTATTTTTCCAATCTCACATACCAAGCTCTTGGTACTTGATTCAATCTAAACAAATATTTTCTCAATCTATAAACCATATTCTCAACTTTAGTTAATGGAAAGATATCATGTTGTTCAATGTAAACCTGTTCCTTAGTTTCTCCATTCAAAAATGTTGACTTGAAATCTATTTGATATACCTTGAAATTTTTGTTAGATGCATATGCTAAAAACATTCTTACTTCACATTTTACAACAAAGAATATTTTTCTTCAAAATCAATTCCTTCTTGTTGTGAATAATCTTTACATACTAACCTTTCTTTGTTTCCCACAACTTCTCCTTTTTCATTCATCTTGTTTCTAAATATCCACCTAGTGCCAATGATATTTTTGTCTTTAGGTCTAGCAACTAGTTCCCATGTCTTATTCTTTTCAATCTACTCAAGTTCTTCCCTTTTAGATTTTATCCAAAATCCATCTTTACAAAATTCATCTGTAGTCTTAAGTTCAACTTGTGATATCAAACAAATTTCACCTCTCACCTAATTTCTTGTCAAAGCTCCTTTATTTATAATTTTAATAATATATTGTTTAGGGTGATTTCTTTCTACATACCTTGGTATCCTATTCTTTGGTGTTCCTTGTTCTATTTTGAATTCTAATCTTGGTTCTTCTCTTGGATCTTCATCTTCCAAATCATTATTAGTTTCATAAAACATGTTGTATTTTTCATTCCAATTATTATGCCTCTAATTAGCATTTGCACCATCATCTAAATCATAATCAAGTATCCTTTTCTAAATTATAAATTTCTCATCAACCTTTACATAATTGTTTTATGTATGATCTTAAAATGGATGCACTTTACTTTTAAGACCCTTTATCACTAGTTCCATAATTACTTCTTAGACCATGGATGGACCTATTCTCAATGATCCCTTTTTAAAGCTTCCTTTCTACATTATACTTGAGATTTCTAAGCTTCCCCTGGCCCTTTCTCTAGGAACATGTTAGCCTAGGTCAACCTAGATTGGTCAGGTTTAATTAATTAATTCCTACTCTCCAATTGGCCCTCATTATTTTTTTTCCTGAAAAATCATATATAATGAAACTTGGAGGCTTCATTTTAAATCCACCATCTCATAGAATAATTTCACAAGAGTAAAAATTTTGCACTTGTAATTTGCATTCAGGGTGTTCAAGCATTTCAAGCATTCAAGAAAGGGAGATTTTAAAAAGAATTGAAGGATCCTTTATGGATATTTTCTCTTCCTTGATGGATAATAATGCACTAGATCTTGAAGATAAGATAAGATAAGATAAGATAATGATATTAAGGGGGGATATCTACATTAAAGATTTCATTATCTTCTACATTGATGCATACTTACATCCATTGCATCATGATGGGATTATCGTAGATCCATTGCAACTTGTGGAGATACCCTACATTCACATATGAAATTCAAGATCTTCAACATCCTATAAGGAAAATCCTTATTGGCAAGGGCATTTAAGCAAGGAGAATCCTAAAAATTATCATATTTTAGTCATTTACATTTACATTTATCATTCCATGGTTGATTCCTCAATCTAGCACTTGACCAAGGAAAGCCTCACCCACCAAAAAACAAAAACCCTTCATTTTCTATGTGGGAGAAGGATAACAAAATTGTGGCAGAGAATCTAGAAATAAATCCTCAAGAGATTTATGGAGAAGTTGGTTCAACATTTATACAATACCACTAGTACATAGCGACCTCTAAAAACTTGACCACTCATGTTACAACTAGGTCAATGTGCATGTTGTTGCTTTTTTAGAAAGAAAAAAAAAACAATTTCCTGGTTTTGTTTTTTTGTCATTTTATTCAGGAACCCACATTTGAATATTTGGACACAGTCTTAAGTCTATGGTTTTTAGTGCTAAAATACATCTTCTTCTATGTATTTCAAGGTGAGTCTTTTATGCTTTATTTCCTTTCATAGCTCTATCTTAGTTCTATATTTGAATTGGATTGATTGTGTACATTCAACATCTAGATCTATATTATTGAATTAATTAGTTCAATTTCACACCTGCATCAAAGAGTGTATTTCCTTATATTGCATTCTCTTTTACAATTCAACTTTAGAATTGACACCCTTTCTCTTTTGGGTCTTTATTGATCTAACTTGGGCTATAAAGAGGAATCATATATGGAGATTATCTATTTCCCTTTATATATCCTTTTAGAATTTTTTAGTGTTGTAAAGTGGAGATCTACATCTTATTAAAGTTTTTTCCTTTTAACCATGAACCTTTTGGTGAACCCGACTTGTCCCTCCTTCTTTTTGGAATTAGATTGTTTTGTTTCAGGTGTTTACCTTCTTTTCGTGAATGCAACCTCTCACCCTCTTTGTTGGAGTTATATCTTTCTTTCTTATTTGGAATCGACTTCACTAAACATTTGGTGAACCCAACTTGTGTCCTATTTCTAATTGGATTTAGATTCTATCTTTTTTTGGTGAACCCTTTCCTTCTTTTTTCTTCTAATTAGCTATCTTTCGTGTGGTTAAATCTCTCTTTTATTCTATTTATTGTATTTGTATGGTTAGATGTCATTATATTTTCATTTTCTAATATCCCCTTTTAATTATAGTAAGTCCAACATATAACATTCTCATTAGGAAAATTCATAAACTCATGGGCACCTTTGATCACAATTCCTCTTTTTTACTTAGGACTCATGATGACACTTATATCTTTTCTAGTGATCTTAATCGACACTTATATCATTTCTAGTGATCTCAATCCTATGATGGAGCATAAATCTTCTCACTCATCTCATGATGAAGATGAATCTTTAAGATTTCCTCCTTTTCAAGTTGATAAGATTTCGCATGAATTTGATAAATTGGAAACTTGGCTTGTGCAAGAACATATGAATCTTGATAATATTCCTACTATTGAGGCTCTTAAGAAACTTGTTAATAATAATGATAATAACATTTCTATCTTATGTGTTATATCTCACCTTATTAACAAGTATGGTAAGTCTTTGAAGAAATATGCTAAAGAGTTAATAATATAGCCTCCTCCTTCCACAACACTTGAACCTTCTATTACGATTTCCACCACTCTTTCTAGCATACCAACATTTTTTCCACCTCTTATGAAAAATTCTACATAATTTTCCACTCCTTTAAGTGTTTGTTTACCTAGCCTTTCACTTCATATGAGTGTTCCTCCTACTTCTATACCTTCTTCACTACCTTCATATAATGCAGTTGGTTTTTACTTATTCTAACTCTTTAGCTATTCCTTCTAATCCTCCACTAGAAAATTTACATCTTCCTTTCATTTCTTACAAATTTCCTAGTTCATATGATATATCTATGCCTACTATTAATTATTCTAATCCTACCATTAGTATCTTGGTTCAAACCATCACTATGTTGCAACAACAAGGGACTCAATTCATTTAATCTAAGTTCAACGTTCCTACACATGACTTCAATAATCCCTTCTCTTTAGATATCCTTTGTGCTGCTATACCACAACACATTGAGGTACCTTATCTTGAGAAACATAATGGTAAGGAAGATCCTTGCGATTCATGTTAAAACTTTCTAGACTATATGTAGTGATTTTTCTCATGACTATAGGCTAATGGCTAAGTTGTTTCTATGTACTTTTAGGGATAGAGCCTTGCAATGATATTTCTCTCTAGATACTTATTCTATTGATTCCTATCAAACTCTTTCTAATGCTTTCATTCAATAATTTCAAAATAATACTGGTCCAAAAATTTCTTTAACTGATTTGATGCATTGTAAGCAAACTATTAAAGAGAAATTTATCATTTTTATTGGTAGATTTAAAAAATTTTATGCTTAGATTTATTATCCTATTCAATCATGGTATTCAGTGTCTTATTATTTCTAATTTATAGAAAGAAATTAGAGATAAGATCCTTCTTACTCAGTATACCTCATATTCTCATCTTTGTGCAATTCTTCACCATTATTAGTTACAAGTGAGTCAACTTGGGAGCTCTACTCTAATGGCTCCTTTTTCTAGTTATAAGAGTGATGTCACTAGTACTTCAAACAAGTTCTCTAAGCCTAACAATTTCATTAGAATCATGTCAACAAATATAGTTGTTGATCAAGTGGATACTAAATCTAAAGTATGGCCACTTTTTTCCTCTTTATATCATCCTAATCATAAGTACACTCAATAATGTCTTTACCTATGTTTATGACTAATTTGATTCATGACGGAATCTATAAAAGACCTCCTATTTGTCCTATTCACACTAACAAACTGATGCCTAAGTCATTTGATTCAAATTATTTTTCTCAATATCATCATCAACATAGTCATCCTAGTCAAAGGTTTTATGCTTTGAAGAATTCTACTCAGGACCTTATTGATGTTAATTTGATATCTATTAATTCTAAAGTTAATAATGTGAATAAATATGTTACACTTCCTTACCAGAATTTACAAATTTACACTAATACTTAACCTTCACATTCAACAAATGTCACAAATAAATCTTCTTCTTCTAGCCATAATATTGTTTGTATGATGATAAGATAGAAGAAGAGAATCACGCAGTTAATCATGTTGAGTTACAACCTCAACCTATGAATTCCTTTCCACCTGAACTTAAATAATCACCTCCTTTTACCTTTAGTCAGTCAAATATTTTTAAGAAAACTAATGGTCCTATTTACATAACTATTGAAGTTTATCATATTCCTTCTTGTGGTGTTTTCATTGATATTTCTTTTATTGTGAATGTTATCATTGAAGAGAAATTTTTTAAATAAAGGGGTTCTTAAAGATACCTATGATACAATTTCCACATAGATTCAAACTTGTAATAGTTTTCTTTATCATCCTCAAAGTTCTATTACTCTACCTATTACTCATTTAGGAAAGGTTGTTTACAGTACCTTCATTGTTATTACTACTTGTTGATAAATCATTTTGTATGATGATAGAAACATAAATTATTTCAATAATCTCTCATGAAAAGATGATCAAATAATCAACTCCAAGGTTTTGGATGGTTATTTTTGAACCATCTAGGTAGCTCAATTGAAGATAAATGTTTTTGTTCATAAGGAGAATTTGTTGATTCTATAAAGTCTACAAAACTTAGAAAAATGTGACCACACACACACAAACATAAGTCATTATAGCAATGTGTGTGTGAATTAAATTTTTGAAAGTATCAGATAGGAAACCAATGAAATTAGGAGCATCTCATCCTTAATTCCACTGACACAATCATTGAAGGAACTATGAAAAACTATATGATATTTCACAATTTGTCAAATTGTGTAGCCATAGGAAGTGTGAGTACATGAGATGAACCACTATGTAAAAATTGTTAAATGATCCTTTGTCCAATTTATCAAAATAGAGAAATTATTCTACAAAATATGACAAACACCAAAACTAAATAATTGCACAAGAATTACAATGCAAGAAGACTATTGGCTCTATCGATATCCATGAACATAAAAATTCCTAAAGGAAAAACATATTTCAGTGAGAAACACTGCACACAGAATGATAGTAGAAATATCATACTTTATTACATCAAAATATTTTCCTTGAATACATGTTAAATCTCTAAATTTATAAGAAACCTTCTCCTTCATGCAATATTTTAGAAGTAAGGACTTTTCTATGCTAAAAGAATGAAATTTATGAAAAGTATGTAAAAAGAGATTCCTAACATGATGCTAAGTAGGCATGCACTCTTATTTTTATTCATTATATGGTGCATGAGCCTTTACATGACTTTAAAGTTGACATCAAAGAAGAAGATAAGAAGTAGGAATACTCTACATAGAAATTGAGCTTTTGGAGCTTCTAAAAATGAGAACTCATCCTTCTCCATACATTTTCATCAGTTTAAATACCATCATGCTTGTAAAAATGTAGCTCGAATGCATGAAAATTCTAAAAATGGAAACAGATAGTCAACTATGAGAGCAACTGCAAGTCATAAAAAATCCTCACACCTACAAAGTTGCAAAGTTGTGCACTTGCAAAATTTTCACCCTACAAAGCTAAACAAAATTCATTCATTAAATTTTCCAAAATTTTAGAGTTGTGAAGTTGTGTAGTCATGCAAATGCATGCCTATGGACATACCATGATCAAAATTGAAAGATTTTCTTCTAAGTCAAAAATCTCAATTTTCATTAACTGGGTCTGGTTAATCTTTGACCAAAATAATGTCTAGAAGAGCTTCCTTGAACTCTTCTATTTTTTCAGTGATCTTTTAAAGGATCTAGAAATTATAAGGCATCTTATCCATCCCTCACCTCCTTGTGTAAATCACAAACCTTTTCTCATACTTTGACAAAAGTACCCATCCTTGAACCTACTTCCTTGAGTGTCCCCTTAGCTATAAAGATTCACCAAATATCATCCTTGGAGGACACTGCTTCAAAGGATGCCCAAAATTATTGCACTAAAATTCCTATTGAGCATAGATGTTTTCAAGAATTATCATAAAAAATATTTAGGCTTGCTACACTACAGTAGGTGTGTGTCTCTAATATTTGGGCTTGGGATGTTCCTTTCAAATCCTGGATGTCTTCAAACATGGATAAAGAAAATTTATTCCTATCTTCTACCTTTTTAATCCAATCATTAATCTTATATAGTTCTTCTCCTATATACATACCCAAACACATCCTATACTTCTACCCATTAATTCTTTGTAGGACAATCAAGTTGTTGGACCATGAGTGTACCTCATCCATCAACCCAAAATATTGGTTGATTATTATCACAAGCTCCACTACATGACTTTGTATATCGTATAGTAGAGGAATATTTGTCTCAATGATCTCTACTCCTTGTTCTTAAAAACTTTGACACCACCTTTTACAGACATCCAAAAATGAATTATTTGTTATAGGGCCTAAAGCTCATTTTTTGAGGGCATCTTGCAATACTATCTCAAGGTGATCAAGGTCAATAGGACATGACACCTTTTTCACAAATTCCCATAAAATTTCATTATGATTCCTCAAAACTTGGATCTCTTCATTTTAGAACTTTGGTTGTGTCCTTCGTGGCTATCCCCATCACAATTTCTTGCATTTGATAATGTTGGGGCATTATGGTCTAAGGATCAACATGTAGTAGAGGAATGATTACATGTGCCACCAAATCATCCTATTGATTCCTCATTATGAATACCAACCACTTATGCTTGTCTTGAGGTTGTATAGAATCTATCAAAATAACCATCCACTCTGTAAGAGTTGCGACTTATTTCCTCTTTTAGGTCTCTACTACCCATGTTATCCATTTCAAAGTAGTACCCAATGGTGACATAAATTGACTAGGTGACAAAGTCATCACTGATTCTATGAATTTTCCTTTCTCTATTACCCTTTCTAGAGTTTTCTCCACCCTCGGTTATTCTACCTTTAGCATAGCCATTAAAGTTTTAGGAGGAGAGGGAGGGTGTTGCATTGTTGGAGGAGCTTTCTCTTCTATTGGAGCCACCTTCCTTATTTTAGAAGCCTTCTCCACTTGAGTTATACATACCTCTCCTTCTGTTGTAACTTAGGCCCCGTTTGGTTGTTGGAATATGAGTGGAATAGGAAAACGAAATTAGAATATGTTTTATATTCGCTGTTTGGTAAGCTCAATTGGAATTGGGAATAGGAAGACATATTCCAATTTTGCCCCTAAAATGAGCATATGTCTATGCCAAAAAATATCTGTTATTGGAATAGGCCATTTCCATTCCCATTCCGATTTTCCATTAAAAAATATTTTTTATTTAAAAAAAAAAAAAAAAATTTGTAAATTTTTTGAATTTTTTTTTCGAATTTGTTTTTTTTTTTTTGATTTTTTTTTTTATTTTACTTTTACTTTTTGAATTTTTTTTGTTAAATTTTTTTTAATAACATTTTTAAAAATTATATCTATTTCTTTTAAAAATGAAAATGAAAATGAATTAACTAAAAAAATAATAAATTAAAAAAAAAATTAGGAAAAATGTTTTTAAAAATACAAAACTTAACCTTATTCCTATTCTATTTTTGTACAACCAAAAAATAGATTAACATATTCCCAGTCGAATTCCAAGTGCACCAAACATGATTGGAATTGCCTATTTCTATTCTCATTCCTCATTTCCATTCCCATTCCATTTTTCTATTCTAATTTTCTATTCCTATGCCCGCAACCAAACAGGGCCTTATAGTTTTTCTTCTAGCATCAGATTTGGAAATATTTCCTACTCTTGTGGGGGTAGAGGGGGTGCTTTCAGACTTGCTAGAGGAAGAGGAGGTATTTATATCTAACCTTTTAGGAATAGAGGAATAATGCTTGAGTCATATCCCTATGGTTCTTGGTGGGGTGTATCCCTTATCTATCATTCATCCAAATTAAATAAGGTCCCATTTGCATGAAATAAAATTTAGAGAAATCAAACTCATTTGACCTACACCTTGGCATGGACTTTGTCCATCCTTCTTCCTCCTAATTTATGGACTCCTCAATCTGGATGGGTTGGTCTTGTGTAGATGGAGGAGTTTGTGTCATTTTGTGTTTGGCTTCTTGTGTTGAGTATGTTCACTTGTTTAGATGGATTTGTTCTGTTTGATCTTCTTCTTCTTCTTCTTCTTCTTCCTTAGGTTCCTCTAGAGTCTCAAGAATATAAGGTGACATAGCAATATTCTTCTTTAAATGGCTCTTTTTTATCCCAATAACTACCATCTCTTTTTTACTCTTCATAGAAACCGAACGAGTGGCCTCTACTGAATCTCATAGCTCTTTGGATTGTACCTCCTATTCTTCCTCTGTCATAGCCTTTCACCTCTTCTTACCTCTTCCTTTTCCTCTTAGTGGTTATAAACCACTTCCCTATCATCCATGTACAATATTTCAAGCCTCATTGAAGGCTTCTCCTTTTATGTAGGCATAGTAACCTTGGCCCCTTTGCCTTTCTTTGGCCTAGACAACAAATTTAAAGTTGGTATATTAGGAAATGGGTCCAAGGGGAAGTGCCTTTGTACCCAATCTTTGGTCATCTTAATGATGTGCTAGGATCGATGTTGAATATCATCATTTTCATCCATGTTAATCTTGACATTCATTATTAGGCATTCAAAAATCATTTCCTTGTTATAGGTGTGATCTAGGATGTCAAGAATATTCTTATTCTACACTTTGATGGGTATATGTAGGCTAAGAACCCACTCTACCAGTGCTAGCTCCATCCTCAAATAGTCCTTAATCTAGAATTCATAACCATCAACACAATTTAGTTAGTAATATTCATTGGTTAAGTCTTTTACAAACTTCCTTCTTGCTCCATGTTTGACCATTCCTATGTTGTCAAATGAAGGGTGAGTGACAATGTACTCTTCTAGGGGATACTTCTATTGACAATTGGCTACATGTAATGATGTAATTGTTATCATTAATGGAAACACATGATGTACATGTTGTAGAAAACTTAAAAAATAAAGACACTTAGCTTTTGGTACTTAGAAAATTATCTAAGTATGAAAATGGTTTACAACAGTACATTATTTTATATGTAAAATGTTTCTAACATCATATTATCACTAGCAAGGTCCAATGGAAACAATATACATATTGAAGATGATGCATATAACCTTGAACATCAGTACAAATAGTAAAAAAATAGATATTCATGATTTACCAGTGAACAAAATAGTGGGATTAAAGCTAAAAGAATTATTTTGTTTACAAAATAATTAGTTGACCAATTAGGGTTGACATCCTAAAAGTTTACTCTAAGTTTGAAAATTATATTTTGGTCTTAGCCAACCTAGTAGAAATTTGTCAAAAGAAATAATATTTATGTAAAGACATCTTGTGAAGTCATTTGTGAAAGTGATGAGCAAATTATGTGAATTGAATATGAAGTAATTCTATATGTGAATGCATAGTTTTGTATCATATGCAGAATCAATTTTGTGATCCAAGATTGAGATAAGGTTAGAGATTAGGTAGAAAGAAGGTACAACATCTATATATTTGAGGATTAATTACTTGTTTTGGAAGTGAGCTCTTCTTGTGATTGGAAGTGCATGTTTGGTAGTGAGCTCTTCTTGCATCCATTGTACTACAACTCCTAACAAGGATTCAAAATCTCCTAATAGGGACTCCTATGTATTGAATACTTGTATAAACTCCTAATAGGGTCCATCCTCTAACAAGGAACATATATATTAGTATATCTTTGTAGGTGTCATTCTCACTAGGGTTGTCCCTTGGCTACGGTTTCCCTAGTTAAGAAAATATAGTGTTATGAGTTCTCTCTATGCATGGTTATTATAATTGTTCAAAATTACTTGTTTACTTTCTTATGCATGATTCAATGTAATAAATAATATCAAACTGGTGACCAAATATTTTAGAATACTGATTCATCCCCCTCCCCCCTCAGTATTCCCCATTTCTAATAATTGGTATTAGAGCACAATTTCTTAGAAGAGGCTTAATAGCTTGAGTAGGATCCCTACAAATATGGAATAGTTGATGAAGAAACTTGAAGCGGTGCTTGTACAAATTGATCTCCTTATTGAAGAAAGAGATAAGCTGAAAGATAGATATGAAGACTCCAATGTATACATTAGACAATTGAAGGACATGATTGAACATCCTAAATACAATCTTGAATCTACTAAATCTGAAACTGGTGATGATGAATATTCAAAACTAAAAATAGAGTACAAGATCTTGAAGCATGAATTAAAGATTACCAATCTAAAGTTGAGTTTGAAGAATGATCCTAGCAAATTTGAATCTAATTTGATGATTGAAAATTCAAATCTTAGAGTGAATCTAGTGAAAAAGACATCTAAATTTGAAATATTAAAAGAAGATCATGAATAACTTCATAAGTACAACACTATTGTGAACAGTGAACTAACTCAATGCAAAATACAACTTGAAAAGCTTTATACTAGAAAAGAAAAGCTTTATGAATCAATATCAATACAAAGACTGGTCTTGGTTACCTATTTAACATGTCTACAAAGAAACCTGAAAGTAGATCATATCTAAAAGAGAAAGATAAATCTAATGATAAGATTGAATCCAATCAATCTTCTGATAAATTCAAATGAATTGGCCAAGAGAAGGAAACTGAGAATTTGGATGAACCTAAGCAAGTGGAATCTCCTAAGGAAACTAGTTATGAATTAATAAGTAAGTATCTTTCATGTAATGAAATTGGTTATGTGAAAAGAGATTGTACAAATAAGTCATTTAATTATGTTATGAAATTTTACTATCATAATTGTCATGGTATTGGTCATACTGCAATTGATTGTTGGAAGTTTAAATATGATAATGATAGATGAAATAGTAGAATGTTCAGAAATATTAACCCTATGAATAGAAGAAGATCTAATGAGAGGACATCAAAAGAAAGTATACCTTATGAAGAAAGAAAGCATATCATGTGTTATAAGTGTAATAAATTTGGAGGCATAGCCCAGAATTGTCAAGCACCTATTGATCTACAAAGTTCTAGAAGTAGAACCCCAGTATGTTAGTTATGCAACAACCTCAGACATAAAAAAAGGTACTATAGAATGGACATAAGAAAAAATTTAAGGAACTTCAAAAATGACAGAATGAATCATGAAAGAAACTTTGGAAACATAAGCAATAATGGAAGAAACTTTGGAAATGACAAAAGGAATCATGAAAGTAAGTTTGGAACTATGAAAATTTTGAGGATATTGAAAGTATCAGCTTGGAGGGGGATGAAAAAGTTTTCTCTAGAAAGAAGGCTAAGGAGTCAAAGAAGAAATAACCCTCACCTATTATCCCTAGTAGGAAGAGCCCTAGAGGAGATGGGCCTAAAATTATAGGCTACAGTGATGAAGAAAACAATGAGGAAGGAGAGGATTTAAAAATTGATGATGATGAGGAGAGGAGATGGAAATTAATAGGGGTGAACTAATTGCAAAGAAAAGGAAAAGGAAAAAATAGATGGATGTTGAGGAGGTTTTGGGGTCAGGGCCAGCTATCTCTGCTATTCCTCTTTCCCCTATCCATCCCCAGGAGTAGGAGAAGGAGAATATTGAAGGAGATGGTAAAGAAGTGATTATTAAGGATAAGAAAAATGCTTTAAAAAATTTTAATGTCAAAAAATCCAAGATGGAGATTGTTAGGGAGATAATGAATCCCCAAATTTTGGAAGATAAATAGGGCTAACTCTAGTTTGAAGAACTTATCGATCCAGTTATGGTGGTAATAATGGATAATGCTAGAGAAATAGGCATGAATCTATTGAATAATGCTCATAATAGCATGATTGAAAACTTTAGGTCAATCAAATGGCTTTACCACAAACTGGAAGAGGTCAAGGAAAAAATTGGCCAAATGGGAAAAAGTAAGAAGGAGCCAAGTCTAGGAAATCAGAAGAATAAGGAGGATAGAATCAATTTAGATGAGAAGAGAATCCTAAACCTAGAAAATTAAAATCACAATTTAGTGAACCAGATGATCTCCATCCTCAACTCTATCAATGATAACATTCTATCCCTTATTGGTATGTTAAAAGCTAGAGGCCTGCTAGATGAGAGTGAGGACAAGGATAAGGAAAGAGCCAGGGGGAAGAGGATGTAGTGAACGAAATTAATTTTAGCAGCCTATATTTGGAAGCCTAGAAAAGTTAGGAGTAGATTGCTAAGGAGACTCAAAAAGTCTATGAAGTAGCTCAGATGATGTAGGAGCTTGAGCAAAAGATAGAACATTAATCATGTTTTGTTTATTCCTATCTTTAGCTATTAGTTTACTTCTATTTTTTGTCAAGTTGGCTTTTTCAATGTAAGTTGAACTGGCCTTTTCTTTGGCCTTTGTGTTTGGCTAGGTTTTAATGCTTATTATCAGCTGTGTGACTTTTCTATGTTTGGTTGGGCTTTATATGCTTATTATCAGTCTTGGATTTTGTTTTAACATTTGGGTTTTAGGATCCCTATAAAACCTATTTTTCTTATCAAAAAATTTGGAACTATGAAAGAAAATGAAGATCAAAAAAATGTAGTTAGTGAACTTTGAGAACTTAATGAGGCATTTGTAAAGGGATTAATTATTTTAGAGGAAAAGTTAGATGATGCTGAGATAGGAAAATCAAAATCAGGAATCAATTTTAATTCAACCAAGTTAAATTAAGCTTGTTTACAACACTAGAATTTGAAAATTTATTTAGAGATTGAAGTATGAGTAGTGAGGTTGAGAGAAGATGTATCTTGATGAGTTTGGATTTTATCTAAGCTCTCTTGTAATTTGGAGCTTATTGAAACAAATTATGAAGGAAATAAGAGTTACTATTATAACAAACAAAGTTTATTCTATGACTGAAGATAAAATCTATATTTCTATAGAAAATTTTGTGGAGCGAGGTTTTGTTGAGCATTTTCATGATGAAAGGAAGCTATGGTAAACCTCATATAGCATTTAAAGATTAGACAGAAGATCTTGAGAAAATATTTGATTTTAGAGCAAAATAAATGGCTTTTTCAATTTAGTAGCATATGCAATTAATGCAAGTTCAAGTAGAATAGAGTACAAACTTGATTATTTCCACGTTATGATTATCTTAGACACCTAGATCACCCATAAGTGAATTGAAAAAGATATTTCATGCTAAACCTTCATTCAAAGAAAAGGTATTTTATCATTTTCTGGACAAAAATTCTTTAATAAAATTCTATTTGGTGTAATCATGGATATGTTAGTAGTTTAGAATGTTGAGAATGTTGAGAGACCCAAATTAAAGGTTTTTGCTATGAAAACCCTAGAAGAAAACCTTAATTTGGCTTTATCAATTACTCCAAACAATGTAGTTTACTTGGAAAATGTAGGAAGCTACTTGTGTAGTAAGTTTGACACTATATGATGTGATTTTATGACAAAGATATGGAAATCATTTTCAATCATGATATGATTTTCAAGCTCAGATATGAGCATCCGAAGGATTTACACTTACTTAGATATCATTTTTACTATGAACTTGATACTAGGTAAGTGCACCAAGTTGTGGCGCCAAAAGCAGGGTATAAGTGGACAACTTTTCTTTGAAATCAAAAATTTTTGAACTTCAACAAGAATTTGAAGATAGTTACACTCAAAATTTTAAGATATGACAAAAACAAAAGTAGTAGTCCTTTGAATCTAGTTTCTAAACTACTAATTTTTTTTCAAAATGGTTTAGTTTTAGTCCCTCAAAAAAGGGGGTCCATAGAAAGTGGTATTGTTTATTCCAAAAAAAACATAACATAGTACAAAGTGTGGGCCCCCTAAAATTTTAACTTTTTTTTTTGCAATTCTTAAATCACTCTAGTCAAAATTTACCTAACACTATGCAGTTTATCTCAATTTTTTCAGGTAATTTTATAATGTGTATTTTTTATTATGATTTTTTTAATTAGACATATCCCAAGAATGTGAAATATTTGTGTGCTCCCCCTAGAAATGATTGAAAACTAATCTAAAATCAAAAAAAAAAAATTCAAAGTGTTAGATTGGAATCTAGTTTCTAAAAAACTAAGTTATTGCAAAATTTGATGAATGAGCTAAAATCTATAGTCCAATTAGTACATGTTGGTTTTTGACAAAAAATGGACATACATTCAAAAGAAATTATAGTTGAAAGGCTTGAAATAGTTCAAATAAAAAATAAATTATATGGTTATATAGTTAATATAGAGACCTAAAATGTCATGTAATATGATTTTATCGATGCTCAACCACGAGGAAACTTGAAGGAGAGCACACAAGAAAAATCAATCATTTTTTGTATATTTGCAACAAAACACATCTTAGACCAATTTACAGACTCCAAACCTTTGGGTTGGATCCATAAGGAAAAACTAAGCGTTAGGCTTGGTAGAATGCAAATCTTTGAATAACTCGTGTGCTATAGTGCACACACACTATTTAAAGGTTTTTAAATTTGAGTCTTAATAGTGCATGCATGCTTTAGTGCACATACACAATTTGAGTCTTAATAGCGCATGCACGCTTTAGTACACGCACACTATTGAGAGCTAAATAGTGCATAGAGATGGAAGGAGAGAGGTAGAGTGAGAGTGAGAGAGAGAGGGGAGGGATGGTTGTGTGTGTGTGTGTGTGTGTGTGTGTGTGAGAGAGAGAGAGAGAGAGAGAGAGAGAGAGAGAGAGAGAGAGAGAGAGTAGGGGATGGGAGAGGGGAGAGAGAGTAGGGGATGGGAGAGAGAGGAAGAGTGAGAGAGATAGTAAGGGTGGTAGAGAGAGTATGGGATGAGAGAGAGAGAGGAAGTGTGAGAGAGAGTAGGGGTGGCACAGAGAGAGAGAGAGTATAGGATGGGAGAGAGGAAGTGTGAGAGAGAGAGTAGGGGTGGCAAAGAGAGTACGAGATGGGAGAAAGATTGAGAGTAGGGGATGGGAGAGAGAGGAAGTGCAGGAGAGATGGAGAGTAGGGGTGCTAGAGAGAGTACAAGATGGGAGAGAGAGATTGAGAGTAAGGGATGGGAGAGAGAGAGAGAGAGAGAGAGTAGACAATGGGAGAGGGAGAGTGTGACAGAGAGAGGAGGATGGGAGTGTGTGTATGAGAGAGATTAGGAAATGAGAGAGAGTGCGAGAGTGTGAGAGACAGTAGGGGTAGCAGAGAGAGAAAGTAGGGGATGGGAGAGGGGAGAGAGAGAGTAGGGGATGGGAGAGAGAGGAAGTTTGAGAGAGAGTAGGGGTGGTAGAGAGAGAGAGTACAAGATGGGAGAGAGAGAGATTGAGATTAGGGGATGGGGAGAGAGAGAGAGTAGGAAGTGGGAGACAAAGTGGGAGAGGGAGAGTGAGAGAGAGAGAGGAGTATGGGAGTGTGTGTGTGAGAGAGAATAGGGGATGGGTGTGTGTGTGTGTGTGTGTGAAAGAGACAGATTAGGGGATGGAAGAGGGAAGAGAGAGAGAGAGAGAGAGAGTAAGCAATGGGAGAGGGAGTGGGAGAGGGAGAGAGAGGGGATGCCAATGTGTGTAAGAGAGAGAGTAGGACATGAGAGAGAGTAGGGGTGGCAGAGAGAGAGTAGGGTATGGTAGAGAGAGTAGAGAGGGAGAGAGAGAGAGTAGGTGGTGGGAGAGGGAGTGGGAGAGGAGGAGAGGGAGTGGGAGAGGAAGAGCGGGGGGATGGGAGAGAGAGAGGGGGGGGGATGGGAGTGTGTGTATCTCTTAAAAAGAGAGAGTAGGGGATGGAAGAGAGGAGAGAGTAGGGGATGGAAGAGAGAGACTAGGTGGTGGGAGAGCAAGTGGGGGAGGGAGAGAGAGGGGGGAGATGGGAGTGCGTGTAAGAGAGAGAGTAGGGGATGGGAGAGAGAGTAGGGGGTGGTAGAGAGAGTACAGGATGTGAGAGAGAGAGAGTGAGAGTAGGGGATGGGAGAGAGTGTGAGAGTGCAAGAGAGAGTAGGGGGTGGCAGAGAGAGAGTGAGAGTAGGGGTTGAGAGAGAGAGAGAGAGAGAGAGAGAGAGAAGACAGTGGGAGAGAGAGAGCAAGAGAGAGAGAGGAGGATGAGAGTGTGTGAGTGACAGAGAGAGAGTAGGGGATGGGAGAGGAGAGAGAGGGGGATGGGAGTGTGTGTGTGTGTGAAAGAGAGAGAGTAGGGGAGGGGAGAGGGGAGAGAGAGTAGCCCAAGAGAGAGTAGGGGATGGGAGAGAGAGAGACTAGGCAGTAGGAGAGGTGGTGGGAGATGGAGAGAGAAAGGGGAATGGGAATGTGTGTAAGAGAGAGAGAGAGAGTAGGGGATGGGAGAGTGTGTGAGAACGTGAGAGAGAGTAAGGGGTGGCATAGAGAGAGAGTAGAGTGGGGGAGAGTGAGAGTGTGTGTGTGTGAGAGAGAGAGAGAGTGAGTGAGAGAGAGAGAGTAGGTAGTGGGAGAGGGAGTGGGAGAGGGAGAGAGAGTGAGAGAGAGAGGGGGAGGGGATGGGTGTGTGTGTGCAAAAGAGAGAAAGAGTAGGGGATGGGAGAGGGGAGAGAGATAAATAGAGAGAGTAGGGGATGGGAGAGAGAGAGTAGGTGGTGGGAGAGGGAGAGAGAGAGGGGGGTATGGGAGTGTATGTGTAAAAGAGGTAGTAGGGGATGGGAGAGAGTGTGAGAGTGTGTGAGAGAGTAGGGGTGGTAGAGAGTGAGTAGGGGATGGGAGAGAGAGTAGAGAGGGAGAGAGAGGGGGGATGGGAGTGTGTGTGAGAGTTCTAAAGAGTAGGGGATGAGTGAGGAGAGAGAGGGGGGATAGGAGTGTGTGTATGTGTGCAAGAGAGTGGGGGATGGGAGAGAGAGAGAGAGAGAGTGGGGATGGGAATGTGTGTAAGAGAGAGAGTAGGGGATGGGAGAGAGTGTGAGAGTGTGAGAGTAGAGGGGTAGAGAGAGAGTATGGGATGGGAGAGTGAGAGTGAGAGTATGGGGTGTGAGAGATTAGGGGATGGGAGAGAGAGAGTGAGAGTAGGGGATGGGAGAGAGAGAGAGAGAGAGAGAGTAGGGGATGGGAGAGAGAGAGTAGAGAGGGAGAGAGGGAGAGAGGGAGAGAGAGTGAGAGAGAGATAGTAGGTAGTGGGAGAGGGAGAGAGAGAGGGGTATGGGAGTGTGTGAGAGATCTAGAGAGTAGGGGATGGGAGAGCAGAGAGAGAGAGAGAGTAGGGGATGGGAGAGAGTGAGAGTAAGTAGTGGGAGAGAAAGTGGGAGAGGGAGAACGAGAGTGAGAGAGAGAGTAGGGGATGTAAGAGAGAGTAGGTGGTAGGAGAGGGAGAGAGAGGGGGAATGGGAGTGCATGTAAGAGAGAGAGTAGGGGATGGGAGAGGAGAGAGAGTGAAAGAGAGTAGGGGATGGGAGAGGAGAGAGAGCGAGAGAGTAGAGGATGAGAGAGGAGAGAGTAGGGGATGGGAGAGGGGGGAGAGAGAGTATGTGGTAGGAGAGGGGGAGAGAGGGGATGTGAGTGTGTGTAGAGAGAGAGTAAGGGTGATTGGGAGATGTGAAAGGGGTGTGTGAGAGTAGGGGATGGGGATGAGGTAGGTGGTGGAAGGGGAATAGGAGAGGGAGTGTGAGAGTGGAGTAGGGGATGTGAGAGGGTGAGGTGTGAGTTGGTGTGAGTATGGATGGGGTGAGAGAGAGAGTGAGAGTGTGAGAGTTGGAGTGGGAGTGGGAGTAGAGAGGGAGAGAGATTGAGTGAGAGTAGGGGATGGGGGTGAGAGTGTGAGTGAGTGTGTGGGGTTGGGAGGGTGTGTGTGTGGTGAGTGTGTAGGTGGTGGGGTGGGAGTGGAGAGGGAGAGAATGTGAGGTGTGGTTGTGTTGTGGGTGGGGTTGTGTGGTTGGTTTTGTGGGTGTGGTTGTTGTTTTGTGTGTTGGTTGGGTTGGGTTGTGTGTGTTGGGGTGGGAGAGGAGAGAGAGAGAGAGAGTAGGGGATGGGAGAGAGAGAGAGAGGGGGGATGGGGGTGTGTGTGTCAGAGAGAGTAGGGGATGGAAGAGAGAGAGTGAGAGATAGTAGGCAATGGGAGAGGGACTAGGAGAGGGAGAGTGTGTGAGAGAGAGAGAGAGTAGGGGATGGGGTATGGTGGGATAGGGAGAGATTTATTTTCAAGCTGTTCGAAGTTAATAAACACTATTTGAAGGCTATTTGAAGCTAGCAAACACCAAATTCAATCATTGGATATGCTATTTGAAGGCTTTTTGAATATTCTTTCTATAGAAAAGGTTAGTGCAGTCCTTTTTAAATAATCTTTGTTGTTATATAGAGACAAATTTTATTATAATTTGACATGTTTAATATATACTGAACTCATTGAAATTTGTATGTTTGAATGAATTGCTATTTGGAAATGGTTAAAAATTTGGCAAGTTGTTTAATATATATTGTGTATTCGTTGAAATAATTGTAATTTTTATATGTATTTGAATGATTTGTAATTTACAAATTGTAAGTAATTTAGATGTTTGAATAATTTGACATATAGAAATCATCATCATGCCAAGGAAGAAACCTAAAACTCAAACAAAGGAAGAAAGGGAGATAGATTTGGCAATTAAAAGAGATAAAATGAAACTACTACATGAACAAAAAAAATTGAAAAGCAATAATGAAGAATTGACTTTCAAAGAGGAACGAGAACCACTAATACAAAGAAACAAAGAGGAAGAATTGGAAAGACAAAAATAAAAAATGAGACTATCATGCTCAAGAAGACAATTGAATTGTGAAGCTACATCATCTTCCAATGTTGGAGTCATATCATCCTCTCATGTTGAAGAGACACTAATTTTTAGATCCGATGATGTACACAGTCCATCATGTCATGTTGAAGGCACAACATCAACATATCAAGTAGGTGATATTCCATCTTTTGCATCATATTGCCAAGGCACATCATCTTTGGTTCAAGGTATGAAAAACACTCAACTTTATGTTGATGTTCAAAATGTTGAAGGAATGAAAGAGATTATAACACCTTCTAGAATTCATTTTAGAAGACTAAAATATTTGATTGATATTGATACTAACATTTTGAAATTAATGCCTTACAAGATTAGCAAGTGTACTTGTCAAAGAAAAGTTAATTGTATGTGGAGATTATTTTGTAAAGAATTAAATATTATAGGTCAATGCCAATTATTTGTTGAAATGGTGAGAAATTTGAAATTTAGGCCTATCATGAAAATTCTTGGCCTAAGAATGATGGACGATTCAAATGAAAAAAGCATTGTAAAGAATCTAATGAGTGCTTATGACAAAGTGGGTTCTAAATCATGCATCAAAGATAGTAATATCACGAGATGAGTACTTACATAGACAATAGTAAGTACCCAAATGAGGAAAGCTTGACTCATGATAAAGACAAGAAAAATATTGAAAATTGGTAGAGGTACTCTAAGGAGAGCCATGATAAGGTGTGAGAGATTAGAAGATTCAACAAAAAATGAGTTATGGACATTTAGTAGTAGACTACCACAAAAGGATAAAGAAATTAAGTTTTGAAATCATTGATCAAAGATTTTTGAAAAAATAACACACGTGTTTTCCCTAATCAAAGAGATGTTGTAAGAAGGAGGATTGGTAGCCAAAATCGTGACCCACAAGCAAAAAAAAATTTGGACTCAACTCAGACACAATTTTTTACAAAATTTATTGGTATGTATCTTCAAATTTGAATAAGTTAACTATTTTTTAAGATGGGAAAACCTTTTTATGTGAAGATAAATCACACACACACAACTTGTTGTTGTAGGATACGTATTGAATTTTCTAACCATTTTGATGTTTTTAGGCATATATGCGTATTTTTGCATTCTAAGTTTGTTTTACAGAATTGTGACATGAATGAGCCAACAAGATCTTCAAGGGAATTCATATCCAACATTTTATGTGAAATAGGAGATGGCCAACAATTTTACAAGACATCATGCTTGGATGGTACATACTTATTTTATGGTTCTTTACAACTTTTATCAACTTGTGAACATATGGATAGTACACATGCAATTGGAAATGAAATAGTAGATTATGAAAAATATAAGACGGTGACATATGCTCTAAAAGATGGGATACAAGGTAAAAGATGTGATTTAGTCATTGAAAAGATTCTAGTGTATGATTTCATGAAGATTTCTCATGAAAAGATTATTTATGAGTATGCAAGGCATACACATAGAGCTTGATGTTTGGATTTGCAATTCAAGTTGTGCAAGGATATGTTTCTACTAGATACCATTGTTTTAGTTTTAGACTTCACAGAGAACTATACACTACAACTATAAAATGAGGTGCAAGTAAAGTATTATACTTCTCAACAAGTTTCCATACTTGTTCACATAAGATTCATGCATTCACCTACAAGTATAGAGGATGACAAATTTTTTTTTAAGGAGTATCATTTTTACATCAACGATGATCAATCACATTCTACGGAGTTTGTACATGGTTGTTTTCAACTATTTTATGGAGATTTGGCTAATAGAGGCATACCATATTGTGAACACATTATTTGGTTAGACAACTGTGCATCTCAATTCAAAAATGCACGTATGTTCTATTGGTTGAGAAGGATGCATTGGTTGTGTAGAATTCAATATATGTGAAATTT
This sequence comes from Cupressus sempervirens, assembly GCA_028749045.1. Lineage (NCBI taxonomy): Eukaryota > Viridiplantae > Streptophyta > Pinopsida > Cupressales > Cupressaceae > Cupressus > Cupressus sempervirens. The sequence continues at coordinate 767,520,443 of CM053790.1, forward strand.
TACAGAGGCTAGTCATGGAAAGGGAGAGCACAATGGTGTAGGTGCATGCATCAAAAGAGCCTTAGCTCATGAAGAATTAAAGTACAAAGATGGAGCAATATTGACAAATGCAAAATCCATCATCCAATGCTATAACACTTCAATAGGTCTAGGTAAGGAAGGTGAGTCTATGGTTTGTAGATTTTTTGGTTGATAGATAATACTAACATTGCACCATATGAGGATTGTTGCACACTAACAAGATCAAGTGAGTTACACTCTTTTAGAAGCATTGATATAGGTTCATGGAGTATCCACACACAAAAAATGACATTCTATTGTCCATCATGTACAAAGGAAAATTGGGATGACTATGAGTCGACTGAATGGGGGGATAAATCGGATATATAGGTTTTGGACCCAATTGACACCTATTGTCCCCCACAAGCACTAGAAATGGTAGAGATGGATTTGTCTATTGAATTTGATCGCTTGTCTGATCTAGTACAACCTGGTAATATATATATATATATATATATATATATATTTGTAATTTCAATATTTAACTTTATAACTTTTACCTAAGTATTTTTTGAATTAATGACTACATTTTGTACATTTATCACTGCAGGCCATGTTTTTGTTGTTATTACACCTGAAGACAATGAAAAAGGAACAAATTATTATTTGTGTCATTGTGTCCAAGCCAAACAAAAATTGGATCACTTAGTTATAGATGGTGAAGGTTTAGAGTACCGTATAGGTGTAGTGGTTGTAACCGACACATGGCTTAGACGATATTCTATGAAGAACCCTAACTTGTGGTTATTTGAAGATTGGCAAACAAAGAGGAAGATTCTTCATTATTCAAACCTTGTTGTCACATCAAATGTCCACTTGATAAAATATGGTGGAAAACCACATAATAAGACTCTTTGGAAATTTTTTGAGTCAGGCCACAAGGCAATACTTGAGACATTAAAATGTAGAGCAAATCCAGTTGGTTCATTAGATTGAATAGGGAGAGAGGGAGAGAGAGAAAGAGTGGTGCAAGGTCACCTTGAATCATTGATGCAAGTGGTAGGGTGGTAAAAATGAATTTTGGGAGAGTAAAACCCACAAGGACACCTAAATAGAGTTTGAAATCCCAAACAAGGCCCAAAACCCCACACTTTCACCTTGACAACAATAAAGGCTTAACTTATGAAACCTACTCTAGACATGGAACCATGAACACAAAATTAAGGCATGTTGTTTTTACTTCAGTAGTGGCATATGAACTGAATTTGAAGGCCTTAAATTGAGAAAAAGCCATAGTTCCTTCATTAACCTCTTCGATCCCTAGTAGCCCATGAAGCAAGATTATGGCCTGCAACTTAGTAAATGTTGAATGGACGCAAAAACTAACCACCAAGACACCTCCTACTTGATATACTATTAGATTGTAAAGTGCTAATATTACATACACAAAAATGCTACATTAACCTCTGGGGACAACAATTAAGGATAAAGGGTTGATTAGGAAACTATTTCAAAGGAAGTACTATTTAGACATGTGCTAGAACCACCAAATGGTGCAAGGGCACCTTGAAACATAGGGCCCTCACCTTTTCATTTTTGTTGTGTTGTGCTCCTATAGAGTTTTTTTTGTATGTAGTAATAAATGGTGCAAGGTACTAAGGAAAAGAAGTGCAATAGGTCCATGGATTAGTCATTTGAATAAGGCTTTTGTAACAATACCATATGTAAGGTGAATTGGATCCTTGGTGTCATTATAAGCTAGGATACCAAATTGAACCAAAGGTCAAATTTGAGGAATTTGAGTTATTTTTTATGCAATAAAGAGTTTTTAGGTCTTTAGATATATTTAAATGCCTTGAGGTCTTCGAGCAAAGATTTAGGTGTCTAGGAGGTTATTAAAACAAAAATGTCAATGTTGTCATGCAAAAAAATGCAAAATGACAACTTTTCTTGCTAAATAATTGAAAAGGAAGTTGAACGTTGGCAAAACCATTTGAATGATGGTTATGACCATTGGAGGCAAGGAATACAGGTTTAAAAAATTTGTACATGGAGAGGAAAACATAGTTGTACAAACTGGTGAAGATTTACATGAATAAAACTCTGATTTTCTACCTTTTTCTCTATTTTTTTGAGTTGTATAGATGTGTATAGATTGGTGAAGGGGATCAACTATCATGGTTGGATAGCCTAATGAACTAGGTCTCATTTTGATTTGGTTTGAAGGTTATATCTTTTCATTACTTAAGTTATTTGTAGTTTTTGTGAAGGTTGCTTATTTGGGCTTGAATTCAAGGGTTTTGGCAAACATGTGTGTCTAACTTGCAAACCCATAGTTGGAATTTAATGCCTCTTTGAGGGATGCAATTTAATGGAGTGTGCTTTGATATGGTAGAGTTTTACACTTGGAGGAGTTAGTTTGATATTTTTGCTAGCTAGCCCTAGGCTGAACATCCCTATGTGTTCAGCAAGGAATTGAATAAGAAGTGCATTTAGATTTCCAAACTAATTGTCTAAACCCAGGTGAAGGGTAAAATGGATTTTTGTGAAGGAAAGGAAAATTTCCATGGGGTTGAGTTGATTCTATGAACCCATCTTCAAGAACTTAATTTGGAACCTAACCTAATTAGGCCAATTAGGTCTATAGCTTAAAGTGGAGTTTGGGTATGCTGGAATGGAGTCAGCCCTTAATGCTTTGAAGTCTTCAAGAACTAGGTAAAGGATAGTTTAAAAGATGATAATTTGGCCTTGTCCTTTGGAAAGTTTGGAAGTTTTCCAACGAAAACTAAATTTTGACCTACTAGGATTTCTAGGCTTAAGTTAGGGATGTTGATCCTTTGAAGGTGTTGGGGCCTTGAAAGTGCATGAATCCTAGTGTTTTAGTCCTAGACATTGTGAATCAAGTCTAAGTTTGAAGTGTTGAAACATTTTTACTTTTTTTTCCTTAATTGGCCTAGTTGAGGGCAGGTGTCCCTAAAGCCATATTTTGATCCAAGTTTTCCAAGAGCCCTAGGAAAAAGGACATTAGGAGAGTGGAGTCCACTTGGATAAGTAAAGGTCATCATTTGGCAAAGTCTGGTAACCAAGACATCATCCTAAAGTGGGTTTGGGTACCCTTAGAGGTTTAAGAACCAAGTGGCAAAATTAGGTTGTGTGCTCTGCATCAATAAGGGTCATTAGACCTAGGTGTGATCACTAAGGTGTAGGAAGTCACAATTTATTTGGAAGAGTCACTAATTGGCCTAAAATTCAAGGCATACCTTACCATAGGGCAATAAGCAACTTAAGGGATAAGTCTCTAGCTTAGGGAAGGGTCCCTAGCATGGAATTACTAAGGGATAGCCCATTTAACAAGTTGGAAGTGTTAGAAAGTAATTTTCATGTAGTAGAAGTTTGAATTATATAGGTGGGGATATAAAAGAGTAAAGAACATATAAAGCAAGTGAATTTAACAATGCACGTATTGTTTCATCTTAAACAACGAAGTATATTGAGATGCGACTTTCTTTAAAAGGGTTCAAAGGTAGACTAAAGGTCATCACCAACATTATTTTTTTTTAACATAACCTTTCAATATGTTTCTCATGGATTTTTTCTTGGTAATAATTAAGTATAAATCTACACAAAAATTCATTTGCATTGTGGCTCATTTCTCTTCGGCCCTTTTTATGTCTTTGAATGCCCTTGCATTATCCTCATAGTTACTAGTGTATAGGTCAATATTTGAATCTCAACATGTGAATAGTTTGTATTAGTTCTCATATGTATTCGAGGTCCTTGAAATAAATTACAATTCATAAACATCCATTAAAAAAATGCAATTGGGTCTCACAAACTTGATTGCAAGTTTTCTCATGCCTAACCAATAAGTCATCCTTCTATGTTCATAGGCATGTATTGTAATCAAGTCCCTAGGAATTGATTGCAAGCTCTTTAAGCATCTTCATATGCCATTGGGTTAAGTCTTGCATCCCTACAATCTAGTCTTGATGACCTAATTGTGTATCACCCTCTTAACACAATTATAGTTAAGTATTTGAGACTTGACTACATATCAACATATATTGAACTTACAACTTGTAATGTAGCTCTAGGACCCAATTACATATTGTATCTCTTCTACACTTGCAATCAATTCTTTAGGGTATTATTACATATCTCCTTTATAGAAACTTTTAGGAAAATTGATGTAGAGAAAGATGGGCCTTTCCAAGTTCTATGAGAAAATACTCCGAACAATGTGTTTTCCCAAAGGTTTTCGAATGTAACCCTAAGGCTCAAGTTTCCTAAATCAGTCAAATGACTTATCTAAAGACTTATTAGTAATATAATGGTTTTGAATACCATAATACACCCCAAATAAATAGTTTACCAAATACCAATATCTTATCTCTAAGGTAAACCAATCATCCTAGCCTACTAGCCCTACAAGCCCCAATTAGCCCTCAAATCCTGTCCTCTTGAATTTTTATCCACATTTTCCATAACATCAAAAAAATAAATTTAATAATAGGATACCAATTTGGCTTCTCTATAGCATATCAAAAGATGAGGTATGGCTATTTTAGACCAAGTCTCTACTGTTACACTATGGGCCACTTTTTAGGCATAAAAACCCCTTCATATACAAAGGAACTATATGGAATAATTATCCCCCAACCATAAAAATTGGTAAAGTATCTTAATAGGATCCTAAAGTGAGGATTCTTAAATTGGATTTGACCCATCAACTCTCTATATGTTCTTTTTATGAAACCCTCACCAGACAATGCCAAAAACTAGGGCCTCTTCAAATCTGACCAAGAAATCACTTTCAGGACCTATTAGTTGATCCTACACCATGCTTATGATGATTAATTTTTCTTTTTTACATAAAAACATGGCCTCCTTTAGGCAAATCTCCCACTGTTATACCTATGGCATCAAATTTAATGCATTTTCATGCACCCAAGCACTCCAAACTTGTCCAATTGGAAGATCATCTACATCCTCTAACTATTCCCTAAATTAGTATGGATAATTACATATGATACATGTTAATAATCCATCCCCTTGTCACAGTTAGAATGGAAAGGGGATGGTTACATCATTTTGCTTGAAGGAAACAATCTGAAAATGACTATCTACAACACTTAGTCTAAATAATTTATGAAAACTTCAAATGTAACCTTGATAAAATGGATCAAAACAACTTCAAATACATCCTCTAATACATTCCAATGATTAAAGTATGAAAAAGTCCAAATATGCAAGAAACTATGAATTTTATTGCATTTTCAGAATGAAGTCAATACAAATGCTTCCTCAATTCATACCTCCTCTTCTCCCAAGCATTCAAGGATGTTTATAGGATTGACAGAAACTTCCACAACTAAAACCAAGTGGTTACAAAGTGGTTTAAGTACCTAAATTCATTTTCCCTCCTAAATGCTCCTAATTGTTAGAATCCAAATATTTGAATTTCTAACTTACATTTTAATGCCTTATTCTATTCATACCTTCATCAACATTAGGATCCAAAAATGACCCAAGGTACACTATAACCCCCCAAATAACATTAAATCTTACAATATTGATGTTTTTACAAAGTTATCAATGAAAACATTTAAAACATAATAAAATGACCATTAAGATCTTATTGCATTGCCAATGACCTCTCAAGGTCATGTTTGTCCTTTATTCCCCCAAGATCTATTTAGTGACCCTAGTTTTCCCATAGGCCCTTGTGTTTGGCCCTAGTGCTCCTACACCACAAAGTCTTGATGAATCGACTACATATTATAATTCATTCATGTAATTGAGCTAGTGAGACCCAATTATATACCAACATTGCGTATTCACTTGGAATTGGGTCTTTGAGACCTAATTACATGCCAAGTCTTTGCATATCCACTAACATGATTACAAACAATTTTGCTTAGTTATGCAAAAAGTTGCGAAGTTACATAACAACTTTTGCAAATTTTATTGCATTTTTTCATTATTGTGCCTAAAAGGCATTTTAACTATACAAATAAGTCCTGATTGACTCAATACAACTATTAGACCCTAGATGACAAGCATATCCATTCAAAATACAAAAATTATACCGTTGTGACCTCATTGAGAAATGGGCTTATAAAACACCCAATATTGCTAATGGACCACACAAAAGGGTTAATGGAAAATCTAGGAGTCTAAAATCATGACCTTATTGAAAACATGGAAACAAAACTAGAAAGAGGTCATAAATGACCCAAATAACTTAATTACATGATTTCATAAGAGGGGTGCTCCTGCACCAATCATAGGGCCCTCACCTTTTCATTTTTGTTGTGTTATGCTCCAAGTGAGCCTTGTAAGTAGAATAAGTGTCATTGGACCTAAGTGTGGTAGTATGGGTATCAGATGCCATTTATTACAAACTTGCAAATATGAAGAGTTTTATTGTTGCATTTCACTAATCTCACTATGTCCATGGTCATTGTTCTCTTTTCATTCATGTTTGGGGGTATGTTCCTGGTGTAGAGCACCAAGGCACTTGGTTTATGTTTTGGTTTCTTTTTATTTTTCTTAACCTACTTATGCTAGAATAAACAACCCTTGGATGAGAAGTCCATGGTTGTCAAAGAAAGACACCATTTTGTATGCTTAAGGCACTTTATGCAATTTATAAGAAAAAGTTGCTCATTAGCAAAATTTGGGATTTTTAATGTTTTTGGTTAAGAAATCCTAGGATTGAGTTGTTTTTAGTTGGTTTTAGGTATTTGGAACCTTTTCCAAGTCCTAGAAGCGGAATCAAGTGAAAAATGTAAAAATTGCACTTTTTGTGCAAAGTTGCATTGTTGAAAGTTGTAAAAGTTGCTTAAATTTGCAACTTAGTGAGAAAAGGGTTATAAATATTAAAATATTGATTTTAAACATTAAAATATACATAGAAGATATATATACCTCATTTTTTAGGTTTGGAGGGCATTAATATATGGATTGGAAGAAGTTGCAAAGAAAGAAATTTAGTTTTCGAATCATTTTTACTGTTGTTTGCATGGTGCACAAAATATATAGAATTTTAGACTAGATGTTATGCATTTTTGAGATATATATTTGAATCAAATTTCTTTTGCTTCTAGTCTCATCATTGTACGTGTTTTCTAACTCAAGTTATTGCATTTTTAGTGAAATTAGGTTTTTAGGACAACATTTTGGTGCACACAACAAAAATTGGCCTCTAACTATAATTTCCTTTGTTGAAATTTCATGGCCACCTGGGAAATGGTAGTTAGTAGGGTCCATTTTAAAATTCCATGGTTTCAAGAATGGATGATGTGTTTTGTGATTTTTCCAATCAAGCCCTAGGTCAAGTACCATGAAGGATTCAACCTCTTGTAGCATGTTGATTTCTGAATGATAGGAGTTTGGGAATTGGTGAATGAGTGAGAATTTGGAAATAAATTAATTTAGTGTTTCTAAACCTTCCTAAGAATTGAGTTCATTTTCATGACCCCATTTTCTACTAATTGCTTTGTAAACTAGTCATCTACTTAACTGGGATATGTTTGGGAACTGATAATCTCCATTTAAACTGAAGTCTCCATTTAAAGGTGGCAATGAGATTTTTGTTGTTATATTAAGATCATTAATATATTTTGATGATAAATTTGAGGGATCATGCCCAGCTTGAGTATCTTGGCTTCCCAAGTCCTATAAATGCAAAGTTGCAATGTTGCTCAAAAAGTTGCTTGAGAAACTTTTGCAATTTTTGCAAAAAAGTTGTGAATGGAAGTTTAGAAAGTTGAAACTATCCATGCTCAGGCAAATGAGCATGGGAAACATTCTTTTTAAGGTTAGAAGGTTTCCAGTCACATTTGCATTTTAAAGCAACTTTTACAACTTTTGCAATTTTGCACAAAAAGTGCAACTAATGTAAAGTTCACTAGATTTCACTTTTAGGACTTGGAAAAGGTTCCAAAATATTTTAAAAAACTAAAAACATGTAATCCTAGGCTATCTTAACCAAAAACTTAAAAAGACTCAATTTGGCCTAATTAGCAACTTTTGCTCATATCTTGCACAAAGTGGCCTAGGCATACATATCTTTCTTGTATCTCTCTCACCTTTCATCGTGGGATCAAACTATCTCTTCCTTTAGCTTCGAGTGGCTAGGTAAATGCTAGCCCCAAGCTCATCCCATCCTGTTGAGCACTCAAACATTCTTGGGCATGCCGAATTGAAACATTCCTAAGGGTCACTAAATGCCATAGGGAAGCGATCTTTAATGGGGCATATATTAGAGTTCATGTGAGGTATGGATATGATTCTAAGTGCTATAGGATTATTTTTTAGAGACCTACAATAACCTCTCTCACTTTTTAGAGATCTTAATCCATTTTTATTTTGTGATGCCATCTCGTGTGATGTTGAGAATTGTAGTATTGGCTAGTACAAAGTTGCCAACTACCAAATCTCCCTCATTGTTCATCATGAGATCAAACTATCTATTCTATTAGCTCTAAGTGTCTAGGTAAACACTAGTCCCAAGCTCCTCCCATCCCACTGAGTGCTCAAATGTTCTTGGGCATGTTGAACTGAATCATCCCTAAGAGTCACTAAATGCCATAGCGCAGCGATCTTTGACGAGGCATATCTTGGAGCTCGTGCAAGGTATGAATGTGATTATAGGTGCTATAGAACCATGTTGCAGAGACTTACAATAACCTCTTACTTTTTGGTGATCTTACTCCATTTTGATTTTGTGATGCCATCTCAGATGATGTTGAAACTTGTGGTGTTGGCCAGTACAAAGTTGCCAACTACCAAATCTCTCTCACCTTTTGTCATGGGATCTAACTATCTATTCTGTTAGCTCTAGGTGGCTAAGTAAACACTAGCCCCAAGATCATCCCATCTTGTTGAGCACTCAAATGTTCTTAGGTATGCCAAACCGAATTGTCCTTAAGAGTCACTAAATGCCATAGGGCAGCGATCTTTGATTGTGGCAACTAGATATGTCATCTCATCCAATGATGGAGACTCATGATAGAAGGTAAAGGGGTGATCATACACATCATTTTGAATAGGTTATTTTTTTATGGTAACAAGGTAATCCTTGTTTGTAAGATCAAGTAACTTGAGGTCACCTATAAACCCAAATTGCCTTAGTCCTAACGATTTTCCTTTTCTTGTTGTTTTCGTTAATAAGTTGACTCAACAAGTGTTTTGATAGTCATTACACCTTATATAGCTACATGTTATCATTGAATGGAGTTAGTCAAAGATCTTAATATTCTTTTTGGTTGTCTTAATAGTCATTTCATGGGTTTGAAACATAACCACTTCCCTTTGTGAAGAGTTGTCCAAAAATCAACAAATTACATGTTGTTGCAAAGAAAATATAGTCATATGATGTTGAAAGATTGTTTTCACTCATAGGATGTTGAAGAATCTCTTGGAAGGATGGAATAGATGATAGAATGAAGTTTTTGAGATAGTTATTAGGTGTTCCTTGAAGTGGCTAAGATGTTAGTTTGAAGCAAGAAGTTGATTATGATCCATTTCTCAAATTCACTCATTTTTCCCTTATTGCTTCCCAAATCTTGAATAGGGAAAGTGATCAAGTAGTTTTGTGATGTTGGGTAGAAGCTTATTTGATATTGTAACCAAGTTGGAAAGAGTCTTTGAAGACACTTATGAAGGTGGGAAAGGTAGTTTTCCTCAAAAGTGTTCTTGCTGGGAATCCACTAGCTTTTGGTGTGAGCACTTTACATCATTTTGGATGCAATTTACATTAAAATGAAATATATGAAATGTACTTAAAACATAAACAATAAAAAAAAGATATATATTATGATAACCAACAATGTCATACATGAAAAAACATTTAATATACAAGGTTGCATGGGGATTGTGGTTTTTGGGGTACTTAGGGTACAAGTATGGGTATGAGTACAACTATTTTTTATAATAGGAGATGGGGGTACTTGGGTATTTCAAACTTTATTTTTAATTATACTTTTGTATTTATAGAAAACCTGAATTTATGAGTCATGACAATGATTTTTCAAATCAAGAACAATGATAAATTTTGAAAATGTAATGTATTGTTTTTAGTTCCAGATTTGTTATATGTTTGTAATAATAATTTATGATAAATTTTTAGATGCATAACATAGAAGGCAGCCTTTAGATATGAACAAGAAGATCATAAATCATATGACAATGACATATTACAAATGATAAATTTTTGGCTTTAACACTGATAAAGTTTATTGTTGATCAATATTATATCAAAGTTTCAAACTGATTAGGTATTGAATAAAGCTTTATAAACAAATAATAGAGAAGGAAAACTTTAAACATGAACGAGATCATAAATCATATGACGATGACATGTTGGAAATGATAAACTTATGCTTTAACAATGATAAAGTTTATTATTAATCAATATTCTATCAAAGTTTTGAATTGATTAGGTATTGAATTAAGCTTGATAAATAATGAGCTAATGCACAAACAAAAAATTGAAAAAAGTAATTAGAAATCTCAATCAAAGTCCTTAGCTGTGATGCTCTCCATTGAGTACTCAATACTTGGGATACATGTACTCAATACTTGGGTATGTGGGTATGAGTACCAAGGGTGTGGGTACAAGTACCCATGCAACCTCATAATATATTATGATAATCAATAATGTCATACATGAACAGACATATAATATATTATGATAACCAATAATGTCATACATGAATAAACATTAATATATTATGATAACCAATAATGTCATACATGAATGAACGTATAATATATTATGATAACCAATAATGTCATACATGAACAAATATATAATATAAAATGATAACCAATAATGTCATAAATTAACAAACACATAATATATTATGATAACCAATAATTTTTTACAAGAACAAACATATCATATATTCACCAGTAGTGTCATAAGTCTAATAATGTCATGCATCAAATATATGTTATACATCAAATATAAAATGTCATATATACATTAAATGTATATCGAATATGTCCATTGACATAAAACCCAACATATATGTCCATTAATGCCTATACATGTGTGTCTATCAACTATATCTTCTCCTTCCCATGAGGGGAAGGAAACAAATCCCTAGCGGTATTTGGTCATCGTGTGGAGGGAGATGATGGGGATGATGGGGTCTTCCTCACATGCTTGCTCATCCTCTTCTTTAGGCTCTTCTCTAACTCGAGCTGATACAAACAAAGTAGATATGAATCAATAATTATTATACATTGAAATAAAATATATGAACACACAAAACTAATTATTTTCTTACCACCATCAAATAGTCACTGTGTACGTCCACCTAAAAGGCTCATGAATGATCGAGTGTAACAAGACCCTACAATAATTCAATCAATATAATCACTTATAAATAATATTAGAAATTTTAATACTAACTATTATAAACTAAAACTAAAACCAAGAAAATTCTTTCATACCTCAGTCAATGGCTCTAAACTAGCCATCGCTGCAGCAACTTCACGATCGATGGACTACTGAAGATGAGGAAGAGTCTCAGATATCAAGAGCTTATACATTTCATACAATACAAGTTACATGTAACATGAAATATGAAACAAATATAATCAAATGAATTAAATTAACATGAAGCAAATGTACCTCTACAAAGCTCGTATCACATCTAAGCTCCAAGTCCCTAGTGAACGTTGATGGTCTTGTAGAGAACTGATGCACATGCATAAATTTTTTTTGTCAACCCTTTATATGATTACTTAATAAATATATGTATTAATTTAAATGATTAAATTGATACATACCTCTAGACTCATTGATGGGATGAAAAATGGTGTTGTGGGATCTCAACTAGGGCCATCAACACTCTTACCCTAAATTTTGAACAATGTCAATATATGCTAATTAATTAGCATTCACTATACATACAAAATGTGATTAAATTAGTTTATTATAATTGTAATTTACCTGTTTGTTAATGCCAAATGTCTGACTTAGGAACTGATCAATGACTAGCCCATCATCCATACTATTTCTAGCATGACTGCCAAATGTGCATAAGGATCCACATGATGTGCACATGTGACTGCGATGCACAAAAGGCTCCTCCTCAACTAATGGACTCGTGCAATGAATGAGGGTCTGCATCAGAGCATTAATAATTCCTAGAGTGTTGATCTCTACATGTTCTTTCACAACTAAAGGAATAATCACATGCTCACCATGTGGCTTGACAATAGGTGCCCTAACTACATTAGGGTCATGACGTGCCCCCGACCTCTCAAATGATGTCCCCCCACATCTACCCTAAGATTCTAATATATCAAAATAATTGAGGATCTCCCCAAGGTTCACAATACAATTTATTTAAGAAATACATTGAGACCTCATGATTATTTTAGGGAGGGGCATCAAAGACCATCCATCATCTATCCAAAAAATTATTTCTAATACCATCGTGTATGCACCAATGGATGAGGAATTGTTTAGTTGTCTCTCTAACAATATTTTGTTCACTAGGCTTTCTAAACAATGTACAAATGCTACTTTTTGTTTTTTTTTTTACATCTTGATATGATAATTTTTTTGCATAATATCTTTTTTGTTCATCCCTCTTAACATGCCAAATATCCAAATGACCACTAATAGGAGCTACATGGGTCATAATGGACTCAAGGGAGGATGCCAATTATGCTCTCATTGGATTGTTTTGTCCACAACCTTTCAACCTACCAATGAGTGCTTCTAATTCATTTTTCCCTCTTTATATTTCATTTATTATGGTGTCTTGTGTGCTAGGAGGAGGTCTTCCAATCGATGCAGGTTGCAAAATTTCTTGTTCTTGTTGTGGAGGGTTTTGATTCTTATCTTGTGGAGGGTTTTGATTTGGATCTTGTGGAGGGTTTTGGTTTTGATCTTGTTGGGGATTTTTTGGTTCATTGTTCACATTTTTTTGATAAGAAACCAATTGCAATCTAAATAAATAAAGTAATTTAAAACAAAATTGAAAAAAACTACAAAACAATGCAAAAACATAGAAAACAATGAAAAAACAAGAGGAGAAAACATACAACGTGATCTCGATCTTGAACTTTGGCAACGAAGAGGCATTTTGAGAAGGCAGGTGTTGAAAGTCTTCAATTCTTTCAACTTGTGTACATGTTATGGCTATGAAATCCTTGCAAAATGGAGTAAAAATAAAATGGGTTGTGGGTTTGCAGCACATTTATAATTTTTTTTGTTTTTAAAAGTGTGTACATGTTATAGTGTGTATGCACTATAGTGCATACACGCTTTTGAAAATTAGAATTTTTTTTAAGGGTGTCATGTTTTTGGCACCACAACTTGGTGCACACACCTTGCTAAAGAGTGGACTTATGTTATATTAAGAAAAATTCATTATGGAAAGATTTGGATGGGAGAAGATGTAGTTGACATATCTGTCGACCATATTCATGAGGTTGTTGGTCTTAACAAACAAGGCAGTGTACCTATTGGTGAGAAACTAGTTAAGAAAAAGGTTGAACATTATACTAAGGAAATTTATAATGGTAAGGCAATGGTGATCAGCACCATTAGGAAATGTGATGTGAGATTCTTGAGAAAAATTATTACATATTATATTTGTGCAAGTTCTAAGAGTGATGAGTTGTTAGTACGTTTTATCTATGCAACCTATAAGATTTGCATTGAGAAGGAGTAAGTAAATTTAAGTGAGATTCTAAGAGTACAACTCCTTGAAAATTTGAAGAAGATGAAGAGAACTAGGAATGATGTATTCAAATTCTAGTCTCTGATTAATCATATTTTCTTTGATATAATCAAGAGATTTCAATTTCTACCAGTTACTGATATTATGAGCAGTAAAAGGTGCACTATGGACAAGATAAAAGATGTGTGCAGAAGGCATCTAGTAGAGAAAATCTTGGACAATGGAAATCTAATTATGAGGACATTTTAGAATGAGATAAAATAGATATTTAGAATTGCCTCTACAATTGTTGACAGATTTAAGAATATTATATGTTTTATGGTGGCTACATATCTAACTTATATTGAAGTAGTAGAACATTGGGAAACATTTCTTGAGCCCTTAGGTTATGAGTTAAATGATGATGTAGGTATTGGCTATGTTGATTTAATGTTAAAATCTTAAATAGATCAAGCATCTTATAGATTTGGAACATATGAGGAAATAGATCAGTGAGATCACTAGGCATCATTAGAGAAAGCATCTCATAAGAAAATTGTAACTATAATGAAGAAAGCATTGTTTGAGGCCAGTATGTCAGAAGAAGAATCATAGGTAGTTAGACAAACAATCTCTGGACTAAAAAAAATTGATGAACAAGTTGTAATGTATGTGACACATTTTTCAATTGGCCAAGCATCCAATGTATCCATTATAGAAACTCCTACAGAATAGAACATCCCATATGTTGTTGTATTAGTTGGAAAACCAAGTAAATCTAAATGGAAGTCAAAAAGAGTTAAGCAACAAGCTACTAGACAAGAGAAAAGAAAGAAGACATTCTTGACAATTGAAGACTCTAGTGAAGAAGAAGAAGAAGAGGAACAAGAAGACAAACAACTAGAGAAGGTTCTTGTTTCCAATTAGCCAATAGGTAAAACAAGGCAACCCTGGAAACTAAGGATAGAGAAGATTAACATAGCCATTGTTACTAATGGGAACTCCATGTAGATGAATAATTTTTATGATTTGTACAATGAGATTGAGAAAGAAAAAATTGCTATCTCTACTATGAGATATATGATTCTTAATAACTTGAAACTTGAAGACATTAAAGGTTTTTTCAATCAGAAAGTCTATGAAAGACTTATAGCAAAGAAGGCACCAACTCAAGAAGAAAATATGAAACTTTAGATATCAATGATAAGAACTATGTACAAAACTAAAGATGAAGAAGAAGTAAATAAATTGATGGGTAAACTAGCACCCTATCTATGTAACAAAATGAGGTCAATTCTATTTATGGGTGGTGATAAGAATATAATAAGAAGTGAAACTATTGCAGCTATCAATAAAATGATGATTGAGGTAGAGGAAGCTCCTACCACTATAGAGAAAACTTCAAAAGTATGAATAAGTGGTGATACAATGAAAATTGATCAAACAAGTGTTACAGTTAACATTGATGATAATCCTTTCACAAGTTTTGATCATCCTAAGCTGCCCCATTCCGAAGATATTTAGGATCAGTTGAGACTGATTGAAGAAGAGAAAAGACAATTAGTAGAAGAAAAGAAGAAGATTGAAGAAGCCAAGCTAAAATTTCTTGAAGAGGAGAAGAAGCAAAAATAAGAAGAAAAGATGAGAGAAGAAGAAAGAAAAAGAAAAGAAAGAAAAAGAAAGCAAAGAAAGAGAGGTGAAGGAAGAAGAAGAGAGAAAATCAAAGAAGGTAGTAGAGAAGAAACAAGAGGAATATGAGATGAAACCATTTAGCTCATCCGCTCCTATATCTCTTGATAACCTTACAGGTAATGATGGTAATCAATCTAACTTGATCTCATCCTTGATAGAATTGATTGAGAAGAATAGAAAAGTCAAGAGTCTATAGAGAGCATTAATGGAGGTAACTGATAGATTACACAACACCCTCACAACCAAACATATAGAAGTAGACATTGAACAAAGAGATCAAGCAGTTGTAAAATCATTTGATGATGAGTTTACAAATTTATCAATTTTTTTTGAGTCTAAGGCTCAAAATTAACACGATGCTTATCTTTTTAGCACCATTTGTCAAAACATTCATAATGATTTGTTGAGTCTTGATAGTTGTATCAAGGAACTCTAAAGATATCAACAAGTTTTCAAGGTACTATACATCAAATGTACTTTATCTCATAAGGTTACCAAAGTTTTGGATAGTAAGATTTAAGGGAAGTTTGGCGAGTTGGAAGCTCTAACTAGTCAAATATAGCAACCCTCTTGCAGAGTTGATGATTTTGAAGGACAATTTGTTGGTTTTCACATAGACATTGAGAAATTGCAACTTGAAAAAGAGAAAATTTTGAGAAGACTATTAGAATTCAAAAAATATATTGCTCTAAAGATATCATCCATTGATAGACAATTGGAAGAATGTGTCAAAGAAAAGGAAACTAATGCCAATTTCACCTACTCTGACCTTGATGCAGTTGAAACTACATAATATGTCTTATGTGTAATGCTCACTACTATCGAAGAAACAAAGGACACATGGGAGAAAGGTATGAATACTTTGAAGGAATTTTTTTATGAATGTATGAAGATAATAGAAGATTGAGGTAGCAAGACATAAATTTTGATAGTGTTTGAAAGTTTTTTGACAACAGATAGGCAACACTTTTTGACAATTTTTGACTTTCCAACCTTTGTCATTGATGTCAAAGGAGGAGAAGTTGTACAAGAAAATTATGTACCAAAAGGGGGATAATTCTCAATATGAAGTATATGTAATGTAATAGATGATAAGTATTGTAAGTTTTGATAAAATTTTGTCACTTAACCAATTTTCCTTACTTTGTTTCCATCAATGCCAAAGAGGGACATTGTTGACAATTGGCTATATGTAGTGATTTAATTGTTGTAATTAATGGAAACACATAATGTACATATTGTAGAAAACCTCAGAAATAAAGATACTTAGCTTTTGGTACTCATAAAATTGTTTAAGTATGAAAATGGTTTACATCAATATATTGTTTTATATGTAAAATGTTTCTGACATCATATTATGACTAGAAAGGTCAAATGGAAATAATATACATATTGATGATGATGTTTATAACCTCAAACATTAGTATATATAATATAGAAAGAGATATTCATGATTTACCAATTTCTTCATCAATTAGGGCTAACATCCTAGATGTTTAGTCTAAGTTGGAAAAGTATATTGTGGTCTTAGTTGACCTAGAATATTTTTATGAAAAGGCATGGTATTTATGCAAAGACATCTTGCAAAGTCATTTGAGAAAGTGATGTACAGATTATGTGAATTGAAGACAAAGTAATGTTATATGCCAATGCAAAGTTTTGTATCATATGCAGAAACAATTTTGTGATCCAAGATTGAGATAAGGTTAGAGATCAGCTAGAAAGAAGGTACAGAATCTATATATTTGAGGATTAATTACTTGTTTGGGTAGTGATCTCTTCTTGTAATTGGAACTGCATGTTTGGGAAGTGAGCTCTTCTTGCATCCATTGTACTACAACTCCTCATAGGGTTGAAATCTCCTAACATGGATTCAAAAGTCTCCTAATAGGGACTCCTATATATTGAATTATTTTATAGACTTCTAATAGGATCCACTCTCTAACAAGGAACATATATATCAGTATATCTTTGTGGGGATCATTCCCATTAGGGTTTTCCCTTGGCTAGGGTTTCCCTAGTTAAGAAAATATGGTGTTATGAGTTCTCTCTATGCATGGTTATTATTACTATTCAACATTAATTGTTTACTTTCTTATGCATGGTTCAAAGTAATAAATATTATCCAGTTGGCAACAATTTTTTTAGAATGTTGATTCACCCCCCTCTTGGTATTCCCTATTTCTAACAACTTCTCCCATTTTACTTTGGAGGCATAGATGTCTTCTTCTTCGTGACTTTATAGGGCCTAATATTATTGGGACATGTCTATGTTTTCTTGTGCTTGTATCAAATATTGTCATGTGTAGGACTCAATTATTGGGTAGTCTCCACCAAGATCAATCTATCTAATGGATAGTATGGAAGCTTCTTTGGGTGCATTAGGGTTCCTACAATGTGGATATACTTGAAGATGTTTAATTGGATGTAGTATTTTCTCACTTACATGATGTTTGGTTCTTCCTCTGCTAATAGCTATTTGATAAGTAGGAGATATTATCCACAACAAGTCAAATTTTTATATTTCTATTAGGATTTAATTGTGTAGTTTTGAGTCAAACTCATTAACCCATGTTTCATGAGCATTGATTCACATGAATCTATATTTGATGAGAATAAATGGCACAATTGACACTCATTAGATTTAGGTGGTTCTCATAAGATGAAGCACCGATACTTCTCAGGAGATTAACCATCCTAGTACTACTATATCTTGAGCACGCATAGCTATGGAGTTTCCTCCATGGTTAAACCCATTATTCTTGAAACCCCATTTGAAAAACCTTCACCAAGTGTTGGCCTTATGAATAATTCATTATAAATCCTATTAAGCTCATCAATTGATAAGTAGAAGATATTTTTCACAACAAATCAAATTATGATATTGCTATCAAGATTTAACTGTGTAGCTTTTGACTCAAACTCATTGAGCCATGTTTCACGAGTAGAAATGCACATGAATCCATCTCTCATGAGAATAAATTGAACACTGGGTACTCATTGGATCTAGGTGATTCTCATAGAGGTGAAGCATTGAGACTTCCTGGGAGGTCACCCATCCCAGTACTACTCCATCTTGAGCACACTTAACTACAAAGTTTCCTCTATAGTTAAATCCAATAAGCTTGAAACCCCATTTATAAAAACCTTCACCAAGTGTTTTTCCTTATGAACCATTCATTATAAATCCCCTTAAGCTCATCAATTGATAAGTAGGATATGTTTTCCATAGAAAATCAAATTGTGATATTTCTATCAGGATTTAACTATGCAGTTTTGAGTCAAACTCATTGACCCATGTTTCATGAGTAGTGATTCCAATGAATCCATATCTCATGAGAATATATGTAACACTTGACACTCATTGGATCTAGGTGATACTCATAGAGGTGAAGCACAAGGACTTCCTATGAGGTCGCCCATCCCAGTACTACTCTAACTTGAGCATACTTAACTATAAAGTTTCCTCCATGGTTAAATCCACACTACTTGCAACCCCATTTACAAAAACTTCACCAACTATTATGTCTTATGAAACATTCATAATAAATCCCTTTAAGATCATCAATTGATAAGTAGGAGATATTTTCTACAACAAGTAAATTATGACATTTCTATCAAGGTTCTAATGTGGGAGTTTTGAGTCAAACTAATTGATCCATGTTTCATGAATTTATCTCTCATGAGTATAAATGGAACATTTGAAACTCATTGGATCTAGGTGATTCACGTAGATATGAAGCACCTAGACTTCTTTGGAGGTCACAGAGGTGACAACCTTTTTGTGCAATCCCCTTAAATGAATCATATTACCACAAAGATGAAGGCATTATATTCTACTCTGTATTCTAAGCTCTCATCTTTGAGATTCTTCTATACCAAGTGAGGATAAAAAATATGTGGTCATGCACAAACATACTACCTCTTCTTGTTAGCCCTAGATATGTGGCCTTAACTACCAATAAGTATATTATATATTCATGATGAAGTCTTGTGTGATATTATGCCTATGGATTATTTTCATATTCTATTAGGTAGATATTGGGAAGAAAATAAAAAATCTTTTCATGATGGTAGATTGAATTAGTATAGTAATTGGGTTGGTGGAAGAAAAAAAGTATTATTTCCTTTGGTAGAAAAACTTGATGAGAATAATTGTACCATAATTATACTATGTTTGGTTGAAGAAAATCCATTTTCTAAATATGTGAAGGAACAAAATATTTTATTCACTTTAATTCCTAGAAAGACTAAGAAACATGATGAATTAGAGCATGCACCTGAGATTGAATCTTTGTTGGAAAAATTTCATGATATTATTTTTAATAATTTACTTGATCATGGTTTACCTCATGTGAGAATTATTGGTCACGATATTGATTTGATACCTAGAGCTAGTTTGCCTAATAAAGAACCATATAGATTGGTAGCTACTTAAAATGTTGGATTGAGTAGAAACATGCAATTATTTATTGATAAGGGTCTGATAAGAGAAAGTTTGAGTTCTTGTGCTATACCTACAATGTTACCACCTAAAAAGAATGGAGAATGGATAATTTGCATTAATTCTATAGATATAAACAAGATCATGGTAAAGTATAGGTTACCCTCTCCTAGGATGGATGATATAATTGATTGTGAGTAGAGTAAGGTAGTTTATCGAGATTGATTTGAAAAGTGGCTATCATTAGACTAGAATTAGAGAAATGAATGGGAAACTTCTTTTAAGACAAATGAAGGTTTTTATGAGTGGTTGGTTATGCCTTTTTGTTTAAATAATGCACCTAGTACTTTCATGAGGTTGATGAATGGAGTTATAAAAATATTCTTGGGTAAAATTGTGATTGTATATATTAATGACATTCTAGTATTCAATAAGACTAAAGGGGAACACCTTGAGCATATCACACAAGTATTGCAAAGATTGAAAGATGAAAAGTTGGTGAAGAAATATTCATTCTTGAAGGAGGAAATTGTGTATCTTGGTTTTGTGATTTTAGTTGATGGTTTGAAGATGGATCCTAAAAAGGTAAAAGTTATTCTTGATTGGTCTATACCTCAAAATTCTAGAGAAGTTAGATCATTTCATAGAATGGAAAGTTTATATAGGAAATTCATCATAAATTTCAACTCTATTTGCAATGATATGATTAAGACTATGAGAGTAGATAAAAAGGATTTCAAGTGGACACATGGAGCAAAAAAGAGATTTTAGTTATTAAAACAAAGGATTGCAGAACTACCCATTCTTGCTTTGCATGATTTCACTAAGGTTTTTCAAGTTGAGTGTGATGCTAGTGAAAGTGCTATCAGGGCTATTTCGAGTCAAGAAGGGAAACCTATAGCTTTATTTAATGAGAATTTGAATGATGCTAAGAGAAAATATTTAGTTTATGATTAGGAATTCTATGTTATTCTACAAGCCCTAAAGAAATGGAAGCATTACTTAATGCCTAAAGATTTTCTATTGTAGAATGACTATAAAGATTTCTAGTATTTTAGAAGTGACAAAAAATTGAATTAGAGACACGTGAAGTGGGTTGAGTATTTAAAAAGTTTTTATTTTTCACTAAAACATAAAAGTGGATAGTCAACTAAAGTCATTGATGCTTTAAGAAGAAGAATAAATTTGCTAACTGAGATGAGAATTGAGATACTTGGTTTTTATTATTTGAAGTATTTGTATGAAACCAATCCTTGTTTTTTCAAACCTTGGAAATCTTTCAAAGATCATATGATAAGAGATAAAAGGATTGATTATTTCATTCAGGAAGGCATATTGTTTAAAGGCATTAAGTTGTGTATACCTAGAGGATCTATGAGAGATAACATCATAAATCAGAAACATAGTGGAGGACTTTTTGGACACTTTGGGATTGATAAAATAGTAAAGTTGATTTTTGATAGGTATTACTTGCCTCATATTTATAAGTTTGTGCAGGAGATGGTTAAAATTTGTAAAATTTGTCAAACAACAAAAGGAGTTAGTCAAAATTTGGGATTGCATTCACCATTGCCTATATTGAATAAACCTTATGAAGATATCAGTATGGACTTCGTTCTTGGTTTCCCTAGAAATTAGAGAGGTTATGATTCCATTCTAGTAGTAGTTGACATATTTTCAAAGATGGTTCATTTCATACCTTTTAATAAGATATCTGATACAATACATGTGGCTAAATTATTATTTAAGGAAGTGATAAGATTGCATAGTTTACCTAAGACTTTTTTTTTGCACATAGATACTATGTTTTTTTTTTTTTTGGAGGACACTTTGGAAGAAGTTAGTTACAAAGTTGAATTTTAGTTTGATATTTCATCCACATATAGATAGATAAACTCAGGTTGTATTCGAAAGTTTAGGTAACTTGTTGAGATGTTTAGTTGGAGATAAGCCTACTAATTGGGATTTGATCTTGTTACAAGTAGAGTTTGCATAAAATAATTATATGAATAGGAGCAAAAAGAAGAAACCTTTTGATATTGTTACTCGATTTAATCCTAAGGGAACTACTGGATTGAGAGACTTGAACATTGAGATAAAGAGAAGTATTGAAGTTAAAGAATTTGTAGCTTTCATGAAGACTTTTCATGAGAAAGTAAAGAATAATTTGGAAGATAGTAATTTGGATTATAAAAAGAGAGTGGATAAAAGGAAAACACATAAGTATTTTGAATTTGGAGATGAGATAATGGATCATTTGGAGAAGAGTAGATTTCTAGTTGGTACCTACAACAAGCTAAAGATAAACAAGTTTGGTACTTGTAATTAGATTGTAAGGAAATTTGATAGTGGAAGCACTTTTGAAGTTGAATTACTAGAAGATATGAATATTTCACCTATGTTAAATATTGCAAACATATTTGAGTACTTTGAATCAGATGAGGAATTAAAAGATAACCAATATTATCCTAAGAAGAAGACAAATAACATTGAGAATATCTTAGAAAGGAGAATAAGTAAAAGTACTAGAGGAAAAGACTACTTGGAGTATCTAGTTCAATGGAAAGATAAACCAGATGAAGATAGTTCATGGACAACACAAGAAGAGTTGGATAATTATGATTTAGGGTGAAAGATCTAGTTTCCTGATGTGGACATCAATTCTTTATTAACCCCAAGTGTCTGATGCAGGACCATCTTGGGTCTTTGAGAAATCTTGCATTAACCAAAATATTGATTTTTTTTTTTGTACTAGTCTTATGTTTTTGAAGTAGTCTAGAGTAAGGTTCCCTTCTATATATCCAAGATGTGTCCATTATCATTGCACAAATTTTTCACAACCATACAAGACTGGACTCCACTATGTGATTCCCAATACACACACTCTTTAGACTAGATCATATTCAAAGTCTAAGACACCTCCTTGAGGCCTAACAAGACACAAACTTCAAGCTGATGTTTTTTAGAGATGAAATAGGGCTTCTTCCAACCTTAGATTTAGTTTATAAATGTTTTCATACACAAGTCCCTCCAATATGTACTTCAAAAAATCAACTATGTACTTCAGAAATCAACTTACTCGCCTAAAACTCCAATTAGACTACAAGGAGAAACTAAGGATTTGTGAAGGAAAACTTCTTTGAATTCCACTACAATAAGTCTTAACCACCTCCAAAAATTTAAAAACTTAAATCAACAACCCCTACCAAGTTAGGACTCTTGACCAATCTCCCAACTCAAGTTGTTTGCAAAACTCTCTTAGGCCTAATAAGGTTAATTAGGTCTCTTTTCCAAAAGCAAGTACAAGAAATTCAAAACATCTTCCAACCAATCCTATTATAATACTTTAGGGACATGTAAAAACATCTAAGTCCAAGTTCTTATGGTTCTATTTTACCCCTGGGCCAAGTTGTGCCTCAAAAACTCAAATCTGGATAGTCACATTTAGATGCCTATCTAGAGGGTTTAGTATTTTCTCCCAATAGCTTCTGCTTCCTATATAAGACCCAAATAATCTTAATGTACATCCTCTCCCCTTCTTTCCAATGAGGCTTATCTTTTCTCATGGTGTAACCTCAAGGAAAGAGAATTTTTCTCTTGAAACCCCAGTTCGGGCCTTCTTCCGGCCAACAAGAAATCAAAATTTGATTTCTCTCAAACCACTTGTAAATCCTTCAGAAGAAAATTTTTCAAAATTTTCAATCTTTAAGAATTGCATATGAATCTGTACAATTTCATATGAGTAGTTTCTTAGATAGTTTTAATAAGGAAAACAACATTAAATATAGATTTGAAATAATGATTACAATAGATTCTTCTCTTCTATCTTGAGAAAGGTTTCTCAACCTTATTTATGCCAATCCTAAATATTTCCAACCAATGAAGGTGTTTCTGAACATTGGGATTCAAAAGTTGCATTATGCAACATTGACAACTTTGACAATTTTTTGCAAAATTTTGTCAAATGTCTGTAAACTTTACTAACATTAATCCTAGATCCTACCTAGGATTATAAGAAGGTTTTAATCAGTAAATAATCATTATTTAACCTTCTAGACTATCTTATCCTCATTCTACCTAGACATTATCCATAAAATTACTAAGGTAAATAATCAAGTTTATACACACCTAATGTCTCCTCACCTTACAACTTGGAGATTATTTCTAGCATTGGATTCTAGATCCAATTCCTATCATAACCCTTTATGTTTAATTCTCTTGATGTTCTTGCAATGATAGATATTGGAAGTGCTCCTGCAGCATACTCTTGAGGTGCACTAATCTCAAGTCCTCTTGAGATAAGCTCTTGCAAACTTAGGCCATGCTTCTAGATTTCTTATTCATCCATCCATACAGAATCTTCCTCAAGACTTCCTTATCATTTAACCAAATGCGTCTTGTATGTATTTTTTTCAAAAAAATTATGACCTTGGTGTCCAAGATCTTGTCAAGTTTTCTTGGTTCATGGGCCACTAACCCTATAACATCTTCTTATAGTTCTTCAAGCTATACTTCTAAACTTGTATTCACATCAACTTTATATGGGCTTAGATCAAAAATATTAAATATGGGAGAGATAAAAAGGTGCGAGGGCAGTTCTATCACATAAGCATTCATTCCATGCTTCTTTAATATCTGACAAGGTCCTACTTTCTTCACGAGTAGTTTTTTATGCTTTCTTTTTGGTAACCTCTCCTTCTTCAAGTATTCCTAGACCAAGTCTCTAACTTGTAACTAAGCATCTCTTTGATTTTTGTCCTTAGCCTATTTATACTTCTCTGCACTCTTCTCAAGTGCCAACCTTATTGAGTCATGAATCTCCTTCATGATTTCTGCAAATTCTTCTCCATAAGTACTAACTAGAGTGTCGGAAGGTAGTTTCTTGAATTCTAGGATACCTCTTGGATCCTACCCATACACTATTTGATAAGGGCTTGTCCCTATGCTTTTGTTGACACATTCATGAAATGAAAACTTTTCTTGTTGTAAGATTGACTCCCACTTATCTTCATACTGCTTTGTCAAGCATCTAAGTAGGTTTCCAA
The DNA here is from genome assembly GCA_028749045.1 of Cupressus sempervirens. NCBI lineage: Eukaryota > Viridiplantae > Streptophyta > Pinopsida > Cupressales > Cupressaceae > Cupressus > Cupressus sempervirens. Next base: position 767,545,315 of record CM053790.1, read on the forward strand.
GAGACTTTTTAACCACTTTTCTCTACCCATCTATTTGTGGATGGTAGGAAAAGCTAAAACTTATATTAGTTCCTAATTTATTCCATAAGGTCCTTCAAAAGTGACCAATAAATTTCACATCTCTATCTGATAGTATGGCTAAAGGTAAAACATGAATTTTGACAATCTCTTTGAAGAACAAATTTTCATTTGATGATGCATCATTGGTGCTTTTACAAGGGATGAAGTGGGCTATTTTACTAAATCTGTCCACTATGACATATATGCTGTCATTTCCCTTCTTTGATCTAGGAAATCCCATCACAAAGTCCATGCTACAACTCTCCCAAGTCTTTATAGGAGTAGGCAAAGTTTTCCATATTCTTGCATTAGTAGATGTACCCTTGGCCCTTTGACAAATTATGCATGTTTGCACAATTTTCTTCACTTCAGTTTGAAGTTTTGGCCAATGGTAGAACCTTCTCACCTATTCAAAGGTCTTGTCCAATCCAAAATGTCCTCCCGTGCTACCTTTATGCTTTTCTCTAATGATGTTCTCCCTCATTGAACATTGTGGAATGCAAAGTTTATGCCCCTTGAATAGTAGCCCATTTTTAATCAATTATTCAACATGTTTAGTGTGACATGCCTCAGAGAAGTTAGATCACACCTTATAGATGTCTTTAAATTCATTATCATCTTCATACATGCCTTTCATTGATCCCCACACTTTGGAGTTAGATTTCTTGAAAAACTAGATTCCTCTTGCTTAGTGCATCTGCCACCTTATTGGCAACTCCCTTCTTGTGTTTTATTGAAAAGGTGTAGGATTTAATGGATTCTACCCATTTCATGTGTTTGTGGCTTAGTTTCTCCTGGCTATTCAAGAAACTTAAGGCTTCATTTTTTGTGAAGACAACAAATTATTTTGGAAGGAGGTAGTGCCTCCATTTCTTCAATGACTGGACTAAGGCTTATAGTTCCAAGTCATAAGAGGAGTATTTCCTCTTATCTTCATTTAGTTTCTCACTAGAAAAGGCTATTGGCCTCCCTTCTTGACTCAAGATAGCCCCTATAGCCAAGTTAGAAGCATAAATTCAATAGTAGAGATTTTCTAAAAATCAAGGAACAATAGGATAGGTTTCTCCATCACCTTCTTCTTTAGCATTTGGAAGGCCTCCTTTACATCCTTGTTCCACAAAAAAATGCACTTCTACCAACCCTTGATAGTCTCATGGATATTAACACACAACTGATTAAAACCTCTGATGAACCTTCTATAGAAAGAAGCAATCCCATGAAATCTTTTGACTTTAGTCATGGTCTTAGGGGAAGGCCAACTCACGATGGCTTCCACCTTTTTAGGATCCATTTCTATGTTAAATTCAGAGATCAAAAATTCCAAATAAACAAGCTCTCCTTACATAAAAAATAATTTGTCTAAGTTTATAAAAAACCTTTCTTCATGCAATATTTTCAACACCAAGTTAAGATGTTCAATATGTTCCTCCTTACTCTTTCTAAAAATAAGGATTTCATCAAGGTATACTATGAAAAACTTTCCAAGGAATGGTTTTAGCACCTCATTCATTTGTCTCATGAATGTGATTAGAGCATTAGACAAGCCAAAATACATCACTCTCCATTCATACAAGCCTTCATTGGTTTTAAAGGCAATCTTCCATTCATCACCATCCCTAATCCTTATTTGGTGATAACCACTTTTTAGGTCTATCTTAGAATAGTACCTTTCTCCCTCTAGTTGGTTCAATAAATATTCTATCTTAGGCATAGGGAATCTACACCTAATAGTGATTCTATTTATTTCTCTAGAATCAGTGCACAATCTCCATCTAACTTGTTTCTTGGGTGTTAATAAGGAAGGCACTGCACAAGGACTAAGGCTCTTTGAGATCAATCCTTTATCTAAGAGTTCTTGTATCTATCTTGCCATCTCTTGATTTTTATCTAGAGTTAACTTATATTCTACTTTGTTGGGCATAGTTGTTCCTAGGATCAAATCTATGCTATGACTTATGTCTCTAATTAGGGGCAACTCACTTGGTAACTCTTTGGTGACAATGTCCTTATACTAGTCCAATAGGTCTGCAACCTCCTTAGGACCTACATGTCTCAAAGGATTTACTTCCTTCATAGCCTTATTAGGTCTATCTTCCTTAGGAAAAAATGAATAGAGCATAGCATGGAGTCTTTTCTTGTTTCACAACTTTTAGAAATTATTTTCTATTCAAAAACAAATTTTTTGAATCTTTTTGCTCTTCTACTAAATCTAGTAAGGGTAAGAGAGTTACTTTTTCACCTCTATAGTTGATAGTGTAAGTGTTCAACTTGCCATCATGGTGTGCCTCCGCATAATATTTTCATGGTCTCCCTAATAGAAAATGACAAGCATCCATTGGTACAATATCACAGAAAATGTTTTCCTTGTACTTTCCAATATGGAATTCTACCCAGGTGTACTCCTTTATGATGGTTTTTTTCTTCTTTGTGAGCCAAGACACCTTATAAGGGTTTGCATGTGGTACCCTCCTCAATTTTAAATTTTTTACTACCGCCTTAGATACTAAGTTATTAGTAGATCCATTGTCAATCAACATCCTACAAATTTTGTCCCCACACTTGCATGTGATTTTGAACAAATTCTTCCTCTGAGGTGTTTCATGGGTGCTTGGTGCATTCAAAAGTTTCCTTCTCATCATAACGGGTTCTCCCTTCTCATGTGCTATGTAAGATCCTTGGTTTTCCTCTTCTTGATTATCCTCTTCCCGAACTAGGTTTTCTCCCCTATTAGTTTAATTTGTTTACTTTTTAGCACACTTAGATGCCAAGTTCCCTAATTGGTTACATCTGTAACATCTTGGAGGCCTTGATGATCTTTCTCCAAATCTTCCCCTTGAGTCTTCTCTTCTTCCCCTATGTGATCCTCTAGCATTTTTCTCATTAATGGAATTGTCCTGACTCGACTCCTCATAGTCTCTAGGATTTTTTCCTCTACCACCACTTGTTCCTCTTTCTCTATTACTAAAATCTCTTAGATTTCTTCCTTTCCCTCCTAGGTCGTGTTTCCTCTTAAGCTTTTCCTCCACTTTCAATGCAATTTGAAAGCTTTTTTGGATTGTGTTAGGAGAACACATACTCATTTTTTCTTGGATATTCATCCTCAACCCTTGCATATACCTAGAAATTTTGACACATGCTGGCTCCACCAATTTGGACTTCATAGTGAGTTTGTGGAACTCTTCCGTGTAACTAGAGACATCCATCTCCTTTTGTCTTAGACTCTACCTCTTTTTATGAAGTAGAATCTCATAGTCCTTAGGAACATAAGATTCCTTTATTAAGGTCACCATCTTCTTCCATGTGTTGATTTGGTTTTTGTCCATCTTCACCCTTTTTACTTGAGTGAAGTTCCATCAAGTTAAGGTAGACCCCTTTAACTTGGATTTGGATATTATCACCTTTTAATGCTCTAGTATCTCCTCATAGTCAAAGAAAATAGTGAGTGCATCAATTCAATCCATCACTTATTCTAGATCCACCTTCCCACTATAGATAGGAAGATTGAGTTTAGTGTCCATGGTCCTTCTCTCTATGGATTTGAAAGTCTTAAGGAACAACCTCTGCTCTGTATGGATTTCTTATCTTCCTCCTGACAAGGGGTTTCTTCATCACTCCCCTCCTCATTCTCAGAGTTACCACTAAATACTTTCTTGACTTATTCTTTTAATTTTTCCATCCCTCTCTTCATTTTCTTCCTCTTAACATCATGCACTTTCACCACCCTTAGTAGTTCAACATTTTTCATTATGTTAGGAAGTTCATTTCCATTTTCTTCTCCACCATCTAAAATGGTTTAAACTTGTCTTTCTCCAAATATCTACTAAGTTACTCTGATACCACCTAGAGTAGAGTCCCCTTCTATATACCCAAGGTGTGTCCCTTATCATTGCACAAATGTTTCATAACCATACAAGATTAAACTTCACTATGTGATTCCCAATACCCACACTCTTTAGACTAGATCAAATTCAAAGCCTAAGACACCTCCTTGAGGCCTAGCAAAATAAAAAGTTCAAACTAAGATTTTTAGGGATGAAACAGGGCTTCTTCCAATATTAGATGTAATTTATAAAAAATTTCATACACAAGTCCTTCCAATATGTACTTCAGAAAATCAACTATGTACTTTAGAAATAAACTTACTCACCTAGAACTCCAAATAGACTACAAGGAGAAAATAAGGATTTGTGAAGGAAACCTTCAGGGAATTCTACCACAAAAAGTATCAACCACCTCCAAATACTCCAATCCTTAAATCAACAACCCATGCCAATTTAGGACTCTTGACCAATCTCCCAACTCAAGATGTTTTCAAAACTCTGCTAGGCCCAATCGAGCTAATTAGGTTTATTTTACAAAAGAAAGTATGAGAAATTCAAAAAAAATTCCAATAAATACTATTGGAATACTTTAGGTACATTTCAAAACATCTAATTCCAAGTTCCTATGCTTCTATTCCACCCCTGGGCCAAGTTGTACCTCAAAAACCCAAATCTAGATAGTCACATTTAGTTGCCTATCTAAAGGGTTTACTATTTTCTCCCAGTATCCCCTTCTTCCTATTTTGAGACCCATCAAATCTTAATTTACATCCTTCCCCCCTTATTTCCATTGAGGCTCATCTTTTCCCATGGTGTAACCTCAAGGAAAGAGAATTTTTCTCTTGAAACCCTAGTTTGGGCCTCCCTGCGGCCAACAAGAAATCAAAATTTGATTTCTCTTAACCAATATGTCTTATAAGTCTCAAACCATTTTTAAATCCTTCAAAATAACATTATTAAACTTTTCCAATCTTTTAGAATTGCATATGAATCCTTATAATTCTATTCGAGTAGTTTCTCAGATAGTTTTAATATGAAAACAACATATTTTTATTGATTTAAAACAATGATTACAATAGATTCTTCTCTTCTATCTTGAGAAAGGTTTATCAACCTTATTTATGAAATTCCTAAATATTTCCAACCAATAAAGTTTTTTATGAATGTTGGGATTCAAAAGTTGCATTATGCAACATTGAACACTTTTTGCAAAACATTGCCAAATTTCTTTGAACTTTACTAACGTCAATCCTAGACCCTACCTAGGACTCTAAGAATGTCTTAATCAATAAATAATCATGATTTAACCTTCTAGAGTATCGTATCCTCATTCTACCTAGAAATTGTCCATAAAATGACTAAGGTAGACAATCAGGTTTATAACACACCTAATGTCTCCTTTCCTTACAACTTGGACATTATTTCTAGCATTCGATTCTAGATCCAATTCCTATTCTAACCCTTTGTAATTTATCCTCTTGATGTGCTTGCAATGATATATATTGGAAGTGCTCCTGCTCCATAGTCATTTCTACTCTTGGTTTCCTATTATGCATAGTTGACATCATGTTGAGGACCTATTTTGGATCACTATCCTAAGTGTGTAATTGTTGACATGTCACATTTCTCAATTTCTATGTCATTATTTCTAGTCTTTTTTTCCTACTATTCTCATCCAATGAGGTGTATTATTTCATTATTGTAGCTTCCTATGATGATGTGGCATCTTGCACAATTGGGAGCTGGCTTCTATCTTGTGTTTGGACCTATTCTTAAGAGGGCATAAGTAATTAATGCCCATTACATCGATTATGACTTGGTCTTCCAAGATAGGACCTATAATGAAATTAAATGTTTGACTAGTTGAATTATGGATTAGCTAGCTATACAAGAAACTTGGATTTGATGATGAGGAAAAATATGATTAGTAGGATAGAAAAAGAAAGTCTCTAGATTGCGAGTCTGACTCTAATGCAATATTTTTTTGTATAGGGCTACAACCTAGAAGGCCCCACAACTGTACATGTTGGTTATTGTTTATCATTTGTAATCAATCACTAAATCTATGATTTCTTGGTATCTTTTTTTCAATTATGTTTTTGGTTTCCATGTATAATATTGGAAAGGTTTTAGTAGGTTTAAGTTGAGTTTATTATGATTATACCCCCTAGAATTTGTACGTCAGTCAGAAATTGAAGAGTTAAACATGAAAGTAGACAAGTTTTTGTTGAAAGGATTGATTCAAGAAAGTTTGAGTCCATGTGTTGTAACAAAAGTATTACCACTAAAGAATAATAGAGAATGGAGGATGCGTATAGATTCTTGATCCGTCAATAATAACAATCTAAATTAAATATTTCCCTTTCCAAGGATAAATGATATTTTGGACTATCTAAGAGGAGCTCTATATTTCAAAAAGATAGATATGAGGAGTGGATATCACCATATTTAGAATAGAGAAGGAGATGAGTGGACCTTTATCAAAAAGGAAGGTTTCTATGTGGTTTTTCATGTATTTTTGGCTCACCAGTGCACAAAACACTTTCTAGGTAATTTTGTCATTGTTTACCTAGATGATGTTTTGATTATCAATAAGGCTTTGTAGGAACATATAATGCATATTAATAGAATCTTTGAGAAGTTAAGGGAAGAAGAATTATTGAGTAATTTGAAGAAGTGCATATTTGTGAAGGAGTTAGTATATCTAGCATTTTTAGTCTCAACAAAAGGTCTAAAAAGGACCCAAACAAGGTGAAGGATATATTTGAAGGCCAATTACAAGAAGTGTGACCAAGGAAATATATTTTCATGGTTTGGATAGCTTTTAAGAAATATTATTAGAGGTTTAAGTAGTGTTTTGGACCCTTGACTAAAAAAATTAGAGGGGATAGGAAAGAGTTTAAGTATACTATATGAGAAGATATGAGTTTTAAATTATTAGAACAAAAAATTATGAATAATCTATTTTAGTACTTGCAAATTTTCATAAGGTGTTTCAAGTAGACTATGATGCTAGTGGTACTACAATAGGATCTATTTTGATCCAATAAGGTAGACTTGTTGCTTACTTTAGTCAGAAGTTAAATGATGTGAAGAGAAAATATTTTGTTTATGATAAGAAATTCTATGATATAGTTTAAACATTGAACAAATAGAGACACTATCTTCTTCCTAAGGAATTTGTCTTATATATTGGTCAAGATTTGTAATATTTGAATAATCAAGGAAAGTAGAATAAGAGACATTTGAAATGGGTTAACTTTTTGTAGAGTTATTTTGAAATATGAGAGTGGGAAGTATAACATGGTTCTAGATGCTCTTAGTAGAAGATAACTTTTGCTAGTAGAGATGCATATTGAGATTTTCAAGTTCAAGGAACTCAAGATTTTTTATCTAAAGGATCCTACTTTTGGTGAAGCTTAGAAAAATAGTATGCTATTAGAGGAATTCAATTATGCATTCTAAGGATTTATATGAGAGATAATCTCATCATCGAGAAGCATAGTGAAGGGATAGATGGATATTTTGGTCAAGATTAAACCAATTTTCTAGTTAATAAGAATTATTAATGGCCACGGTTGTAGCAAGATGTCAATATATTTGTCTAAAGTTGCAGAGTATGTCAAATGACAAAAGGAGAAAAGAAGAATATAGATTACCTATACTAGAGAATCCATGGAAAGATATAAACATGGATTTTGTTCATGGTTTACCAAGCCCTTAGTGAGAGCATGATTCACTTTTTAAAGTGGTTGACAGGTTTTCAAAGATGACACATTTCACTCCCTACAAGACTAATTATGATGTCTATGTGGCATAATTATTTTTTAGAGAAGGAATCAGACAACATGGTCTACCAAAGAGCATAGTTTCAAATTGAGACACCAAGTTTGTTGAGCATTTTTTGTGTACATTTTGGAAGAAGTTAAAGACAAATTTGAAGTATAGCTCATCACGTCATCCATAAACTAATGGATTGATAGAGGTGGTGAATAGTAGTTTGGATAAAGTTTTGGAATCTTTGGTTAGAGATAAACCAATGGGATGGAATTTGATTTTACCATAGGAAAAAATCACACATAATAATTTTATCAATAGGAACATTGCTAAATCACCATTCTAGATAGTGTATGGAAGTAGTTCCAAAAATTCTTTTAAATATAGAAATTTGGACAAAGAGGAGGTAAGTAGTGCTAAAGATGAGGATTTTACAGAACACTTGAAGACCATTCATGAGGAAGTGAGGAAATACATTACTAAAATGAACACATAGTACAAGTCTAAGGTAGATGAGAAAACCTAAGCCATAAGGAATTTCAGGTTGGAGATGAAGTCATGGTTCCTTTGAGAAATGAGTGATTTCTACTTGGAACATATAATGTGTTGGAATTGAGCAAGTTTGGACCATGCAAGATACTAAAGAAGCATGATTCACAAAATTTGTATAAAGTAGAGTAGTCCAGCAAACTAAATATCTCACCATTATTTAACATTTTAGATCTAATAGGGTATCATGAAGGGGGTGTTGAAGGTGAGCTCATAAAATAATAGTGTAGTAGTTTGGAAACTACTTTATCTAAAAAGGAGATGGAGGATGCACTGGACAATTGTTTTGGAAGAAGTAGAACTAATAGAACATATGAAGAATATTTGGTCAATTGAAAGGATGACTTATATAAGATTCATCATGGCTAACAAGAGATAAGGTTGAGAATATTTGTTTCCCTCTGAATATCTAAGATGTGACAAGGTCACTTCTCCATTTTCCTTGGATGTACGATGTAGGAGCATCCTGGGTGTAAAGACAATCTTCCATCACCCAATTATATTTGTGTTTCCATGTTTTTCAATAAGAGATATTTTAGTGTAGAGTTTCTATTTATGGAAACTTACTATTTTTAGTAAGTTGGCTATATGAGTGAAGAATATTCTAATTTCACAAGTGGAGATTAATCTTACATATATCATTGTGTTAGTTGAGTTTCATTGCCATATCATTTATTTTGGTGAAGTTATTGAGGATTTTTGGTTCAAAATATTTGAGACCAATATGAAGGCCTTAAAGGCTCTAAAAAAAGGTTGAACACTGATCGACAGTGCTTATGTAGTAAAGTTGTTGTAGATTGGGATTTGTTACTTTTAAAAAGTAGCTATAATATACAATCAAATATACTATTAAAAATGTATGGTCTCTAAAAGTTGGGCTAGCAAAAATTATAATTTGAAATTATTTTGAGCCAACTCTAATGTAATAAAAAGTGAAAAATAAAATAATTGATGGTTGGTCAACCTAGGGGGTTAGGACAAAAATTCTACAACTTTTTTGGGCACTATAGAATTTTCTGTATAAAAAGGCCCATATGGTTGCTTAGGGTGGTTATTGGTGGCTCTTTAACTTACATAATATTTTAAAGAAAATATTCATGTGACTTTGCATGTTGTGTTTCTTAAATTTGTAATTCCATATTATTGGAGATAATAAAAAACCCATTTCTTCTTGCAATTTTTTATCATTTCTTTATTTTTATTATGTCTTATAAAAGTATTAAGGGGAGTACCCTTCATCAAAACCAAAATGAAATAATATAAAGAAGATGCCTAATGTATGTGGGTGCTGACAATGTGCCTCAATTGTTAATTGTTAAAGAGATTGAATGCATGAAATGGATGAAGAAGAATACCTTGATCTACTTGCTTTTTCAAAGACTCTTTAAATTTAGATTGAGAGTTTGAGCACAGATTGATTGTGTGAGTAATGTATAACCTTATAATATCATGGATTTAATGTGTATACAATAGATTTTATGGATTCCAAATCGAGTACATAAGCTTCCTTTTATATAAATTTCAAAATAAAAATTGAAAATAGTCATCCACAAAAGGTGGAAATAGTAATATTTAGCATTGGCATCAAGATTTCATGGGGGGGGGGGGGGGGGGGAACACTTGATAAGGGACAAGGTTATCCTTAACCCCTAGGTAAGGGATGACCTCTTCCCTTAGCACAAGTAGGGAACAAGGTCATTTGTAACCCAGAGGAGAAAATCCTAGAAATAAGCTTTGGCCATAAGAAGTATTGTAGGGCTAGGGATACATGATGACATATGCAAGAGAAAAAAATAAAAAATAAATTTAAAGAATTATTGATGTACTTGGAGGGATAAATGAGAATCCATACATATAATTGATGAAAACTTAGAGTATTAATAAATATTGAAGGAAGATTAAGGACCTTGATTTAAGTAGTTAACACGATAGAAGGGTCTAATGTACCAAACAATACTAAAGAGGATTAAAATGTCATATAAAGAAAGTGTTGACTTTGTAAGACACCTAAACTGTAAAGTGATGTCTTATAGATCATTGTAAGTTGTAATTAATATTTGTGATGTTCTTAGAATTAGTTTATGAATTCTTGAGTCATAGCTCATATTATTAAAGTGTGATTTCAAAGAGTTGGTGCTCTTAGAATAGGGGTTTGCTAACTCCTTTGGTTTGTGTCCTTTAGAATTGTAATTGGGTTAATTTATAAGGCTAAATTAGCATGATAGATCCTAGTATCATTGCTCATTGTGGCTTTTTCCATCTTGAGTTTTCACATAAGATCTTGTTCTTTTTTTATTGTGATATCTTTCTTGTATTAGTTTCAATTATCTTTAATTATTAGTTTGAAGTTTCATAAAGAACATTAAAAATTATGTTGTTGAAAATTTAAAAAAAAATCTTATATTGATTTATCCCTATTAGTAGAAGACTTTTTTTCTACACAAAATGCCAAGACGATACCAAAACTTAATGTAGAATTATAGTGATATGCTCAAATCAGGTTTGGAAGGTCATGCATTCTAATTTTAGGGCCCGAGTGAGAAATATATTGCCTAGGGATACAATTTATGATGTTACATTTGAATGATACCCTAATGACTACATTTATCATGAATACACAATTGATTTCTTTCCCCTTCCACAATGAAGATGCTAAAATCTTTATTATGTATGGTTGAAAAAATAAGCATGATGTAATGCTTCCAAGAAAGGCATCTTCCCTTGCAAAGAAACAAGTTTGTAAGATGATGATGAAGTCACTCCTTATTTGACTAAAAATAGGGATCAAGTCTTGTTGAGGAAAAGGTTTGAACATCAAAAGAAATAATGTTTGGATTTTTACCCATGTAAATCTTGGCAAAATGGATACCTCATAGTTCTTAGCTCTTAGCTATATAGGTTTTGAACCTCCAACAAAAAATACAGGGAAGAAGTCTCAAAGTGTATGTCACTAAAAAGTAATTAATAGTCTCCAAGATTAAATAAGACACAACATAATCAAAGCTAAACTTAACCACGAAACATGAAAAAATAAGTGGAGGAAACCTATAAATGTCAATGTCCAAAGATAGTGAAATGATGTAATAATTGTGTTGAAATTATCATAAAAAGGTATTAAACACCCCTCCAACTTGTCCCCTAAATCTATAGTATGATAAGTTCCAAAAATCTAGAAATGCATACCAACTATTCATCCCAAAAAGTATGATATGAAAATTTATGATCATGTTATTAAAGATAACATATAATAGATTGAAGAACTAGAAGATGGAGGAATAAGAATATCATTACTAGCATTTACTTGAATAAAGATGCTTGAATTACCAAAATTATCACAAACCTTACTTTATCCTTAATGCAAGAGTATGAAAAGTATTCAAAGGAAAAGTATCATTAGTAGGAGAAAAATGAGAAAATGAATACACATGGGATGAACGATCAATCATGTTAGGATTAAAAATAGACATAAACAATAATTACATGCAAATATAACCAATATTAGAAATGAATAATGCATACAGAAGAGAACACAAGACACAAAGATTTAACATGCTTCACCCAATCCCTAGACTGTGTTCGCCAACAACAAGTCCAATATTATTATTATCTAGTGATTACAACTTGATTACAATCTCCAATCCCTTATAGTTAAATACCACTAAAAGAAGCTAATAAATCATTATACATTATAGAATTCCAAACCCTAAGCCATTTTATACAAGTTTCTTTATTGCTTACAAAATTATAGATAGAATAAGTTAACCAGTATAAAAATTATAACTCCTAATGCTTTTTACATAAAAAATTTATTTTGTCTTTGGGGGTGCAACCCTCCACCCTATCTTGTATTGCAATAGGGAGTGCACCTAGATATACTAATGCTAGGATCTTGCAAGGGGCCCTACTTGTTGACCCACTTAGGGTACCACCCTAAGATGTGACAACAAGAATCGCCCCTTGAGTCCTAGAGAATGAAGGTGTTCCTCCCAAACCCCCATAGAAAAAATTGGGGGAAAATTATGGTGTTGCAATTGTATGTGCCTTATCTTTGAATGTAGGGAAGAATTCTTCACAAGATGAATGCCACTCTAGCTATTTTAAAAAAATAAAATAAAAATCTTCGGTGGGTGTCTCAATTCTTCCACATGAAGAATTGAATCCATATCATCTTCTTGGCTTCCTATGTAGTGGATAAAGAATTCACCTTATGTAGTTGAGAAATCTAACTCATTATTGTCCCACCAAAAATCAATACATAACCTATAGTACTTTGATTGGTATCTAGATCCCCTGCCAAATCTAAGTCAACATAGCCTTGTTAATCAATAATAGATCCCCAAAAATATAAAAATTTTACTAAATATTCCTCTCAAAGATCTGAGAACCCATTTGAGTGCATTCCAATTCTCAATCCAAAGATGACCCATCTACCTACTAACAATTCCCATTGCATGTGAAATATTTGGCCTAGTGCATACCATAGATTGCATTAAAATTACTAAGCTGAAGCATAAGGTATCTTGGAGATTTTAACCTCCTCTTCTTGTGTCTTCCAATACATCTCCTTAGTCAATTTCAAATGACCTAGTAAAGGTGTGCTAACAGATTTGGCTTTCTCCAAAGAAAAACATTGCAACACCTTCTCATTATAATCAATCTAGGATAGAGCCAATTTTCTATTCTTCCCATCTCTATAAATAAACCAACCAAAAAATTAATTTTTTTGCCCCAAAATCCTTCATGAAAAATGAATGTGATAACTTATTTTTTAGTCCCTTATTGTGATCCATGTTAGACCCAACTACACACATATCATGTAGTTGATAGCATCCAACCTCTTAAAATTAACATAATGATTTCAATAAAAACTAGTATATCAATGTGAATGCATAAAAATTCCAAATTTAAGATACCATTTTTGAGGTTCTTGCTTTACATATAAAATTTTCTTCAATCTCCACACTGAATTATCCTTACCTTTGACCTCAAATCCATATGGTTGTGCCATATATATTTCTTCATCTAGTTCACCATAAAGAAAAGTTATTTTTTATAATCAAGCTTCTCCAAATGCAAATCTTTAGTAGCTACACTATTTAAAATAATATGAATGTAAGTCATTTTAACAATTGATCATTTCCTCTTTTTAGTGCAAATCCTTTTACAACTAACCTGGATTTAAATATTTTCTTACCTCCATCCTCTTCTTTTAGCCTCTAAACCATTTATTCTGTAAAGCCCTTTTACCTACAGGCAACTTGCATAAATCCCAAATCTGATTTTTTAGAAAGAATTTAATTTCTTCTATCATTATTGACTCCTATTGAAGCTTTGTATCCACCTACACAACTTCACCATAACATTCAAGTTTACCAGAATCTTACAATAAAATAAAATACAAAGAGGGATCAAATGTTTCTAGAGGTCTATTTGGCCTTATTCACAATCTATCATTAACTAGTGTTTGTGGTATTTTTTGTTGTTGTTGTGGAGCGTGACAAACTACTAGAACATCATCATTTAGAGTATCACCCAATACTACATAAACATTTTATTTATTGTCATGCTATTGCAACAGATCTTTGTAGAACACTTTCTCGTTGAATATGGCATCCTCATTTCTTAAAATTTTATGGTTTTTAAAATCCCAAAGCCTATAACTAAATTAATTAATTCCATGTCCAATAAATATACATTTCTTTGACTTAGCTTCCAAACAATCTAAGTCCAAAATCCCCCAAGACATAATCAAGAAAATAATCTCTATGGGGAGTAGCATGAAATGAAGCCCTTGAATATAAAACTCATGAATCATCAACTTTTTATAAAGAAAGAAACAAAACATCCTCTTTAATGTTATTACTTGCCAAATTTGGCTCCTTGTTTCCTTATTGTCTCCTTCATTATTCTTTTGAATCCATTAATATTTATTCTTGTTCCTTGTTTTACCATAGTACCAACAATATCTTAGTCATCTAGATTGAGACCTCTTCCCCTTTGATTTTTGTCTTGATTTCTCATGATTTCTAGAATTGTTTGCTCGCTCATTTTGTCTACCTCCCCTTTGTGTGTTCAAGACAATTCCTAATACAAATGTACATGATATTTTCCTATGAATTTCCTCATTCACAATCATGCCAAATACATCATCAAATTTGAGGGTATTAGAACCCAAAATAGAATTACTTGTTTCCATTACCAAGTCATTCCAACTTTCAATAAAAGAACACAGAATCAAGAGATTCCTAACTACTTTGTCAAATTTGACATTTACAAAATACAACTAAGTGGTAACCATATTAAACTTATTTAAATCATTAGAACTAAATCCACCTTCTACCTCTTCATATTAAATAAATTCTTCATAAGAAGTACCCTTTTTGAAGCAGGAGGCTTTTTATACAAATTTACTATAGTTTGCATCAACTCTTTCATCATCTTTTCTTGTGTAATATTAAATACCATTTATTATGTGAGACATAAACACATTCTTCCAAGTACCTTTCTATCTAGGATATCCCAATCCTCATTTGTCTTACTTTCCTCTTTCTTGGCCTTTCCTTGTAAAGACCACCATAAATTCTTCTAAAAAAGATAGTCACCTATTTTCATTTTCCATAACTAAAAGTTATGTGCATTAAAATTTCTCAACCTTTAACTTACACTCATCTTCTTTTTCTCCCACTCAACCAGGAGACTTTTCTGTAGAGGATAACTAGAACAACCTTTTCTAATAACACCTGTTAGGACTAACAACGAACATAAATAATAATTACTTGTAAATATAATCAATATCATAAATAAAAATAAATGCACACATAAGAGAAAACAAGACACTAACATTTAACATTTTTCACCCAATCTATGGGCTACACCCACAAATAATGAGTACAATATTACTATCATCCATTGATTACAACATGATTAAAATCCACAATGCCTTGCAACTTAGTATCATGGAAAGAAGCTACTAAATCATCATAAATTGTGAAATCCCTAATCGTAATCCATTTTATATAAGCTTTTTTGTTTCTTACAAAATTAGGGCTAGAATAAGTTGATCAATAGAAACATTATAATCCTTTACACCTTTTATAATAGTAAATTCATTTTTTTCTTTATTGTCACTACACCTTTACCCTACCTAGGGTGCTACCCTAGGACCTTACAATGGGAATTTCCCCTTTACCCCTAGAGCATGGGGATGTTGCCCCCACACCCCTATAGAGAAACCTGGGGGGAAACTATGTCAAATGAAGTGGGGAAAAATTAACCTCTGAGTTTGATTAGGCTCCACAATAGAACAAATCATTCATGCAGTAATGAACTCAATCATCTATAAGTCCCTAATATAAACATAACCAATAGTTAACCCAGCTATTTACTTTTCCCATTATGAGAAATTAATAAATATAAAGAATATTAGATGAAAATGATGGAACACAAATACATCACATTGAAAGTTCCTTCTATAATGCTATTATAAAATTTCTCTCAAACACATGTATATTTTTACCTCATAAAAAATTTAGGTTGATTACAAGGCACACAAGAGGAGTACAAAACCTTGGATGAAGCACCATATAATGAGAAATTCTTGAATGAAGAATCCATCTCCTTTGTTGAAGACTTGTAATGCATAGTATTTTTTCACATTTCATTTTATCTATCCTATTTGGAAATCCTTTGGTACCCAATTGTAATAATGAATATGTCATAGATTGTAATGTTGAAGAAGAATAAGCCATTGGTAAAGGTAGAAAAAATGTAATGCTTCCAAATAGGATGGATTATTTCATCAATATTCTTAATATGTAACACTTATGATCTTGATGTCTTATCCCTTTAAAATGTGTTCATTTATAGTTATTCTTAGATGGATTCCATTGAAAAGAGGAAGTGGACTCAAGGTTCTCTATGAATGGGAATCCTTAACTTGGTCATTAGACTTAGATCCCTTATTTCTTCATCTACCTATATTTTTCACTTGAAGCCTTTGAAACTTTTGCAAGAAGATCTTATGACTTAGAAGATATCAAAGTTACTAATAATTGAGACTTGACTTGTTTTATTATTTGTTGAAATGTAAATCCATCAAGAGAAGGCAATTTTGAGTGTAGTGCCTAGGTCGCTCTTAGTATCTCATAAAATTTAGAAAAAAAAAATGAATAGTCATGACCTTACAAGTAAAAAGAATAGATATAGTGGATTATTCATCATCCTCAATGAACCCATGATCAAATAATTATAGTATGATAGAATTGAGCTTAGTGATGAAGCCCTAAATATAATCAAAATATGAAGGATTAAGATTTTTTATTCATCCTCCAACTTAAAGGTTCTCATCCAGTCTAGCTTTCTAAAGAGAGTATCTATGATAGCTCAAATTTCATTATGATGTGTACAAGATGTAACATTGTACCCATGGTTATGAAAATTAGAAAAAAAGAGAATCTCAAGAGCTTCAACCCTTTCATCAAAATATTTTCTTTTTACAATGTAAATGAATTGAATCTATTGTAACATTCATCTAGTTGTATATTAATTCCTTTATATGTTTTATCCATTTTATGTCATGATTTTTCTATTTTCATAAAAAAAAAAATTCTGTTGTCTACTTGGTGATAATGCAAATAATTTAAAACTCTCTTTTAGTTATGTGCCATATTTACCCCAAGATACATGTATTCTTCGTCTTATTGTTCTTCTTCCTGTATTTGATGTATATAACCTATAATTGGGATACTCTAGAATAATTGATTACGAGGGGGGGGGGGGGGGGGGTGTTGGATCAGTTATCCAAGGTCCAAATGTACAAATAAAACTTTTTAGTACTACAACTTATTCCTATGCATGCGTTGACCATTTAGTTTCTTAAACATGTGCATATTGTTGTCCTATGTCAAATAACTTTGCAAAAATGTAAACATGCAATACTACAAAATCAACCACACATTTTGACAAAAGGATTTTATGTGGAAACTCAATTTGGGAAAAACCACTAGTAACATTTACCAATTTTTACTCTTCTAAAGTGAGCCCTATGAGGAGCCAACCACGTTAAAGGTGACAGTGCACCCTATTAAATGTGACCTAGTTAAAGGATTTCAATCACCCTATTAGGAGTGAGCCTTGTTAAAGGACTTTAGAAAATTCCATTAGAATGTCACCATGTTAAAGGATTTAGTAATGACTATTAGGTCAACCGTAGTCCAAAGGATTTATCCAGACTGATACAATTGTTAGAGAGTAACATCAGGGACTTGTTCTGATAAAAATAACAACTCACTTATAGATTATAGATCTCACATTCAGTCCTCCATTTTTCTTGGCATTCATCCTATTCATCTATGAAAGCTTGCTCACCCTTCAAGCGTTCATCACCTTAAGCCTTCTTTTTTTGTGTGCCAACTACAAACTCTTCTTTTCACCCAGCATATGAAGTAACACCTTAGACTTCTTGTCTTCCTTGGATTCTCGTACATGACAATAATTACTTCTAGCCTATTATCTCTATAAATAAAGAACTTAGATCTTTTTCTTCTTAACCATAATCATCCATTCTAAGGCTAGATCAGATTCATTGAATCTAACCATCTTTCCATTTTTTTTCCTTCAAGAAACTTCCTCTATAATTCCCTTTGAATTTACCTTAAAATGGTTTATCTTAAATTTTGCACCACCAAATCATCATATTAATCTTCCACAGGCTTCACACAATTCAAGAAATTAACTTTGTCAACTCAAATTCATTAAATCTTTAGTTTAACTCAATTTAATGGCACTCATCAATAAAACTCTATTTTCTTAGCAAACACCATCTTTTGATGGTCAGATAACACTAGGTTTTTTGGCATCCACTAAGTCCATACTGGTGCTCAACACATACTAACTTTCTTTACTTAGCACCAACTATATTTCTCTTTGTTGGCCCATACTAAACTTATTGCTTGGCTTCAACTACTATTTTGTTCAGCCTATACTAAATTTTCTTGGCTTGCACTATTTTCTCATTCAGGCTTGGTAGACAAATTTCTTTACTTATCCTTCTTCTAGTCTTTTCTCAAGTATCCTTTCATTATAGCCTTAAGTAGCTAAACAATACACTTGACTTAAAAACCTAGTATTGCTCCTACCCCATCTTCTTCTAGGGATACCTTAGGCCTTCCACTTGACCTAAGAGGGTCTCTAATTACCCTATTCTCCTTAGGAACCTAACCATGAGGTCATAGGCCATTAAACTAGTGCACACCAATTAGTAAGGTCAACAACTCTTCAATACTACAACTAACTCCAAATGCTCAAATGGCACCCCAATGGATAAATGGTCATCTAGGAAGGAATTTGGACTTAATTCAAGGTCCATAATCACAATAAAACTTGAAACCCTAATTGAGTTCCAAAAATCAAACAAGAATTCACTCAAATGCTTGTAATAGAGCTACAAGCAATTAGCTCTCCTAATCAAGGAAATCTTAGAAAAATAGAAAAAGTCCTTAAAAAGGGATCAAAAAAACCAATGATCTAGATATGGTTTTTAGAGAACGTAAGGATTTTGGTGGTCTAGGTTTCCCAACCTGTCCGTACAGTACGACCACAAAATATGCCTAAAATAAAGGATTTTCAAGGTTTAACAGGTTATCTGCAAGGAAACATGCTTTTCCCACCATAGAAATTCCACCAATGCCTCCCATTTATATTGGAGCTTCATTACACACCCTCCTAACACTTGCCAAGATTTCATTGAAGTATCAAGAATATTCAATCACTCTAACATCTCTGCACTTGACTATGATCCCTAGCCATGCATCTCTAGTTCACCTAGGGAAACACCATAGAAATGTGTTATTTTATTTCCAAGGGCCTTCCCTTGCTATAAATTATGTACAAGCAGTCATCTCCCAAATCCCAAGAGACTGTATAGATCCTACAGTAGGAGAAGGAGTTATGACTCCATCTTTCTTAGGCACTTGCTTTAGGACAACAAAGGGTGAAGAAATAAAATAATTTATTGAAGCACCTAAAAATTTATGAAATCAAAAAATAAAACTATATAAAATAAGATATCAACCCACTCTAACACTTCCAAGCATAAAAGATCCAAATCTAATCCATTAAAATGCCAAAAAACCTCAAAAGCACAAAATTGTTACCATGAACATATTGTTTAGTTTGTACACACAAAATCTTCACAAAACTTCCAACCCTTTCAAAAGGTCGAGGATGGCATTATAAAAAAATCATCACACCAATCCCAAATACTTTAGAAAGTTTCCAATACCCAATTGAAAAGTTTCTCAATTGCAACAAAAAGTTGTCAATGACAATATTGACAAATTTTTAGCAATTTTTGCATTTTTGAGTGTTTGACCCTCAAACTTGCTCCAAAACTTTCCAAAAAATTTCAAGAGCATCCAATGGATGAAAAAAATGCAATAAGGTCCTAAAAACACTCAGTTGACCACTCTACTATAATAGCCAAAAAGATACTCAATTTGACCTTGTTGAGCAACTATGAGCAACTTACCCTAAACAACTTCATCTTAGGACTAAGCTAGCCTTACTATTCACCTAGTGGTGTGGCTAGAACCACTACAAGAAAAAATAAATTAGGATCCCTAGGTTTTTCAATAGCCTACCTAGGTTCCCCTACACCATACTCCCCCACAAAAGAATAATATGTCACACTTGTAGACAAGAGGTCTTGGGGAATGCCTACCTTGTTGAAATAGGCTTATCCTTCCATTTGATGATGTTCTCCATATACACTTGATGGATAGTGAACTTCTTCACTCTAGAATCCAACACTTTCTCAGCTTCCAACTTGCTTGATGTAGGTGCTACTGCAAGTTCTAGAACAATATCAATTCCTTGACTGCTCTAAGGTAGTGTACCCTCGAATTCAACCAAAATCTTGCACATTAAAGATAGGAGAGATGGCCAAATCTGATGGAAAATCATTTTTTTAGGCATTGGCTCCATATTTGGCTATTATTTTGCAAGGTCCCACTCTTTTGGTTTGTGGTTTGGTTGGTATACCTTTTTGCAATCAGGATTTGTTCAGATGTACCATGACATAATCTCCAACAACAAATTGAATGTCCTTCCTTCCTTCACTCATCTTGGCCTTCAATTTTTGTGTATTGTCTTGAATAGTATTCTTGACTTGCTTTTGGATTTCTTTCATGGTTTGGGAAAAATCCTTAACATGTGCACTCCTATGCTTCATTCCTCCAAGATCTCTTAACTTACATGCACCCCTTGGATGCATACCATATACAATTTTTAAAAGGGACTTTTACCTATGTTTATATTCCTACTATCATTGTAGGCATACTCTACTTGGGGAATGATGACATCCCAAGTTTTCCCATACTCCTTAGTTAGGAATCTCAAGAGATTACCTAGCACCCTATTGACCACCTTAGTCTGACCATTAGTTTGAGGATGGTATGTTGAACCAAATGACAAGTTTGTACCAATTCTACTCCACAAGGTCTTCCAAAAGTGACTCATGAATTTTACATCCCTATCTAAAACTATGCTTAATGGGGGTTCATGAATCCTCACAACCTCTTTGAAGAAAAAATGTCCAATATGGCTTGCATCATTAGTAATTTTGCATAGAATGAAGTGCCCCATCTTGCTAAACTGTCAACAACTACATAGATGCTATCATAGCCCTGCTTTTTCTTAGGAAGACCTACTATGAAGTCCATTCTCACACACTCTAATGGTTTATTTGGAACTATTAGGGGCTGATAGATATCTACATTACTCATTACACCCTTATCTTTCATACACACTATACATTTCTCCACATACTTAGCCAAATCCCTAACTAGTTTTGGTCAATAATAGAACCTTTGGAGTAATTCCAAGGTCTTTCTCACACCAAAATGTCCACTTAGGCTTCCATTGTGCTTCTCTTGAATTAGATTCTCCCTTATTGAACCTCTTGGTACACACAACTAATTGCCCTTGAATAATAATACATTGTGCAATGTAAATTTAGAGAACTCACTATGAAAGTGATTTTCAAAGTTAGAACATACCTTGTATGCCTCAACAAAGTCTTCATCCTCCTTATAGAGACTCTTAAAACTCTCTATCCCAATGCTACACAAATTTACTTCTTGAACTATTAACATCCTTCTCCTTAATGCATCTGTCACTTTATTCATTTGCCCTTTCTTACACTTGAATGTGAAGGTGAAAGCTTGCAAGTACTCCATCCACTTCAAGTTCCTATTACTCAACTTTTATTGGGTTTTAATATAGATGAGAGCTTGATTTTCTATAAAGACAAAAAATTCCTTGGGTAATAGGTAGTGTCTCCACTTCGAAAGAGACTAAACTAGGGCATATAGTTCTAGGTCATAGGATGAATACTTCTTTTTGGCCTCCTTAAGTTTTTCACTAAAGAAGGAAACCAGACTACCTTATTGACTTAACACTCCCACTACTAATAGGCCACTTGCATCACATTCTAAGGTGAAAATTTTCTCAAAGATAGGCAGTAGCAAAATAGGTTGGGTTGCTACTTTCTTCTTAAGCATCTCAAATAATTTCTCATCTTCCAAGGTCCACTTAAACTTAGACTTGATCTCACCCTTTATGGTATCTAGCAAAGGCGTACCTATGCCACTAAAACTCCTAATGAATTTCATATGGAATTGACTAGGCCATGAAAAATTCTTACCTCAGTAGATGTAGTAGGTGGTGGCTAGTTGAGGATAGCAACAACCTTCTCTTGATCCATCTTCAAAGATCTTGTAGACACCACAAAACCCAAGCACACCAATTCTTTCTTGAAGAAGTCACACTTCTCAAGGTTTATAGCAAGCTTCTCCTTATGGAATCTTCACAATATCACCTCAACATGCTTGATATGTTCCTACTTGGTCTTGTTGAAGATGAGTATATCATCTAGATACATGACCATAAACCTTCTAGTGAAGTCCTTAAGCAATTCATTCATGAGTGTCATGAATGTGCTAGGACTATTTGAAAAACCAAATGGAATCACAAGCCATTCATAGAGTCCATCTTTTTTCTTGATTTTTTTTTTCCACTCAGCTCCCTCCTTAAACTGATTTGGTGGTATCCACTCTTCAAATCCAATTTGGTCAAGTACATAGCTCCTCCAAGA
This sequence comes from Cupressus sempervirens, assembly GCA_028749045.1. Lineage (NCBI taxonomy): Eukaryota > Viridiplantae > Streptophyta > Pinopsida > Cupressales > Cupressaceae > Cupressus > Cupressus sempervirens. The sequence goes on from CM053790.1 coordinate 767,567,674, forward strand.
CAATCCATGAGATCCTCAATCCTAGGTATGGGGAACCTATACCTGATTGTTGTCCTATTTATGGCCTATCAATCTATACATAGTCTCCATTTTTCTCCCTTCTTGGATGCTAGTACAACAAGGATTGCACATGGTCTTATATTCTTCTTGATTAGACCTTGGTCCAACAATTCTAGCACCTGTCTTGCCAATTCTAGGTTTTGGTCTAGAGTGAGCTTGTATGATACATTGTTTGGTAGGGATGCACTAGGGACAAAGTCTATTTGATGGATTATGACTCTTCTACGAGGTAGGGTAGTAGGAGTTCAATCACTCACAATGCCTTTGTACTTTTCAAGCAAAAGAAAAAGGGTCCTTGACTGGCTTGTCTTCTCCCTTGGACTTCAGCACCACTGCATAGCCTTGACTCTCTTCATTTTTCAAATCCTTAACAAATTCTTTCCCACTACATGACAATACACTAGGAACCTTAGACTATGGCTCTTCTCCCTCCAACAAATATTGGATCTTGAAATTTCTACCTCCTTTCTTGAAGGATATTGATTTTTGTTTGCCATCATAAACTGCCTCTCTATCATACTGCCAAGGCCAACCTAATGATAGATAGAAATCATCCAAGGGAAACATATCACACAAAAATCTATCCTTGTACCATGCTATGGAGTAGTCCACCCAAGTTTTCTCATTCACCAATATACATTGACCTTTGTAGAGCCAAGTTACCTTGTATTGATTCACATGTAGTATTTTAGTTAGCTTTGTTGAAATTTGATTGAAAAGATCATTGTTGAGAAAGGGAAATTGTTGAAGAAGAATGTTTCAATCATTATTTTTTCATTGATCTCAAACTTGCTATATTCTGGAAAGACAATTTTGTATAAGATCCAAGTAACATCTCTTAGTTGATTAATGAAAAGGATTTAATCAATAAGATGTAACAACAACACCTAAGGGAAAGGTTGAGTTATGATTATGTAATGAAGTACAAGGACTAGTTAAGACAATGGTGAAATAATGTATTGATAATATTCTTGAAGATACAAAGATTGGCTAAACTTAGAAACTTTAGAAGAATAGGTAAACTAAGACTATCTATAAAGCTTGACCAAAATCAATAGTGGGTGCCAAGCAAAGTTAGTTCATGCCAAGCAGATTATTAGTTGGTGTTGAGTAAAAGCAAATTCTAGTGTTTGCCAAGTAACATAGTTAGTGTCAAGAAAAATTCAACATAGTATATGATGAGCATCATAAGGTTAATAGTGTCAAGCTACTACATTATTTGAAAAGTCAAAGATTTGCCAAATCTGAGCTGATAAGTTTGTTATCTTGAATTTTTTGAACCAGGTGGAGGATAAGGATGATGAGTTGGTGGTACAGAATTTGAGGCTAACCATTTTTAGGTGATTTCAAATGGATTCTTAGAGAAACTTCTAGAAGAAACAAGATAAGGGGTAGATACATTGTGTCCTACCTAATCCATCCAAACCCTAATTTGGACGATGGAAAATAGAGTAGGAAAAGTATTCTAATTTACTACTTAATGAGTATATAGTCATGAAACAAAGTGTAAGGAAGTGTGTGGTGTCAAGGAGAAGACATTGAGAAGGAAAAACACAGTACATAGACTATACTTTTTCAAGTGACCACAAAAGTGATTGCATTGGCACAACAAGCAAGACGGCTTAAGGAGACATAAACTTGAAGAGTGAACAAGTTGTCATAGCTGCAAAGGCTGAAACCCAAGCAGAGTTGAGATCTAAAATCTACAAGATATGTTGTAAGTTGTATCAAATTAAAAGCCCTTATTGTTACTCTCTAGCAATTGTATCAGTTAGGGAAAAATCATTTGGACTAAGGTTGACTTAATAGTCATTAGAAAATCCTTTAATAGGGTGGAATTCCAAGTGAATGAACTAAAGTCCTTTAACCAAGCTCACTTCTAAGAGGGTGATTGAAATACCTTAACTCAATTACACTTAATAGTGTGTGTTGTAACCTTTAACAGGATTGACCTTTCATAGGGCATCACTTCAAAAGAGTGAGAAAACAAGTAGCATGTTACTAGCAATTTTTCCTAAATTGGATTTCCACATTAAATTATTGTGTTATGTGTGTTGATCTTTCATGTTTTATTGTTGCATGTTGGTTTATCAGTAACTTGCAAGTTTGAGTGAATAGCTTGGATACATGAATGTTTAATGGGTTCACAAAGCTGAGTGAAAAAGTTTTATTGGGACATCTAGAGCTTGAATAATTGATTAACCTCCCTTCTGAGTTATTCTAAAGAATATCTAACAGTTGGTATTAGAGCCACCCACTAATTGAACTAGTTTAAAGGTACTAGAAGCATAAAGATCAAGATGTCCAAGAGAGAAGTTCCTAAGCTCAATAGAGACAACTTTCCATCATGGAAAATTATAATGAAGCTACACCTTGGAGGAATAGGTGACCATGCACAATCTTCAATTATAGTGGAACATGTTGATCCAATTGGTGTGTCCATTGCTGAAGACATGAAGAAAAAGAAGGAGCACAATTAGGCAATGTTGGAGATTGCCTTTGCCCTCTGCTATACAGAATTTGGTGACATCAAGGGATTCAAAACTACATACAAGATGTGGGAAGGCTTGCAAGCCATATATGAAGGAGATAAAAATGTACAAAGAGCCAAGTTAGAGAGCCTCAAAGGAAAGTTTGACAACATGAGAATGGAGGAAGGTGAGAATATTTCTCAATATGTTGCTAGAATAAAAGAACTTGTAAGTGCTATAAAAGGTGCAACTAGTCATATTGATGGTGACATTGTTCTAAGTAAAGTCTTAAGAACATTATTACCTATCTATGCTATTAGATTATTTGCTATTCAAGAATTGAGATGCATTCCAGGGAACAATGTAACCCTTGAAGGTCCAGTGGGAAGACTCATTGCATTTGAGTTATCCAACTTTGACAACTACAAGATAGAAAGTCTTGAATCTACTTTCAAGGCTAAATTGTTGCTAAAAGATTCTAATGAGAAGAAGTAAAGGAAGAAGAGGAGGATAAAATATGTGTCCAGTGATAGTGACACTAATGAAGAAGATGTCATTCAACTAGAAGCACTACTGACAAGAAGATTCCATAGAGGAAAAGGAAAATTTAAAGGTAAGCTACCTATCATTTGTTTTAATTACAATGAAGTTGGACATATTGCTACTAGGTGTCCAAAAAAGAGAAATTACAAAGGAAATGACAAATACAAAGGTAGAAGAGATGAAGACAGCAAAGAGTACAAAGACAATGGCAAAAAGTGCTACATTGCAGAAAAAGATGATTTAGATGAAAATGATGATGAGGTGGTCAATGTTACAATGAAGAATGAGTTTGATGAAGATGAGCCAACTGCACTTGTAACCTATGTGAACAAGAATGACAAATGGATCATTGATAGTGGATGCTCACATCACATGATGGGAGACAAAAGTAATTTTTTCACTTTAACCCAATATGATGGAAATAGTGTTAGATTTGGAAATGATGCTCCATGTCTAATAAAAGGAAAAGGTTCCATTAAGATTATAGAAAAGATCTCATGTGATAATGCATATTATGTTGAAGGATTGAATTACAATTTTTTGAGTGTGTCACAACTAAGAAATGTAGGTTGCAAAGTAGAGTTTGGAAATAAAATTGCCAAGATATATGACACTAAGCGAAATCTGATAGGAAAAGGAGACTAGACTAGAAGCAATCTATTTTACCTAGGTATAGATGATGCCACTTTCATTATTGTAAAATTTGATGATGCGTGGTTATGGCATAAAAGGTTGTGTCATGTCAACTTTGATAACTTGATTAATATCAGTAATATGAAGAAAGTTAGAGATTTTTTTAAACTGAAAAAGCCTAACAATGTAATGTGCAAACAATATTAGCTAGTCAAGATGACAAGGTCAAGTTTCAAAAGTAAAACCTATACCTCTAAAGAAGTGTTAGAGATTGTTCATACTGACTTGTGTGGACCTATAGAAGTACAAAATTACAAAGGAGACACATATATATATATATATATATATATATATATATAATGTTGTTTGTAGATGATTACTCTAGGATGATGAAATTCATGTTTTAAAAGCAAAAATTTGATGCCTTTCAAATGTTTAAGTTGTTTCTGGCAAGGGTTGTAAAAGAAATAGGAAAGAGTCTGAAATGTTTAAGATGAGACAAAGGAGGAGAATTCACATTAAGAGAATTTGAGATGTTCTGTAATGACAAAGGAATCAAAAGATAGACTTTTGCACCAAGAACCCCTCCACATAATGGAATTGCTGAGAGAAGAAATATATTAGTAATGCATTGTGCCAGAACACTAATGATGGAGAAGAATGTTTCTCTATAGTATTGGAGAGAAGCTATAAGTACAACTTTCTATACCCTGAATCGAGTACAAATTAAGAAACGTACAAATGTAACACCTTTTGAATTATCATATGGTCACTCACCTAATGTGAAACATTTCAAAGTATTTGGTAGAAAATGTTATATTCTTAAGGATAATAGAAATGGTAAATTTGATGCAAAAAGTAATGAAGGTATATTCCTTGGTTACTCCACAATAAGTATTTAAATAGTAATACTAAAAAAATTGTGGAAAGTGCAAATGTAAATTTTGATGAATACACAGAAGTTCATGATGATGAACCCATCAAAAGACCAAAAGAATACAAATCATTTGTATACTTCTATGAGGGAATGCCTACTAAAAAGAAGCCACCAATCAAGTGGAGATCCAGCAACAACTTTTAGTAACTACATCGAGTCATAGTCAGTGAATGCTAAGTTGCATTTAGATGCTGAGTTGCTGAATGAAAAAAATGTACATTCAAATTCTGAAGTTAGTACACATGACAAAGATGCTGAGTTACCTAAAATAAATATGCATAGTGACTCTAAAGCTAAAAGGCCAAATGTGGAAACAAGAACTGAACCAAGACTATCCAAGTATTTTAGAAAACACCACCCTGCTAAAAAAATCATTTGAAATAAGGATGCCAAATCAATGACAAGGAACAAACTAAGGAATGAATCATGCTTGTTGAACCAAACAAACCCAAAATAGTGAGAGATGCACTAGAAGATGATGATCAGTGCAAAGTTATGGAGGAAGAAATTAAGCAAATAGAGAATAACAAAATTTGGAGCTTAGTTCTAAGACCAACTAACAAAAATGTGATTGGTACCAATGGGTGTTTGGAAACAAGCTAGATGAGAATGGTGAGATCACAAGAAACAAATCTAGACTAGTTTGTAAAGGATATGCCCAAGAAGAAGGAAACAATTATGGGGAAATATTTGCCCCTATTGCAAGGATGGAAGGAGTAAGAACATTACTTGCATATGCTACCTACAAAGGATCCAAAGTCTACTATATGGATGTCAAGCCTGCATTTATGAATGGTATATTAGAAGAAGAAGTCTACATAGAACAAGTAGAAGTATTTATGGGTGACAACAACAATGATGTGGTATGTAAATTGCAAAAAGAACTTTATGACTTGAAACAAGTGCCAAGAGCATGGTATGAAAGGCTTCACAAGTATCTTATGAAGATTGGATTTGAGATAACTCATGATAACAAAAATTTGTAAATTAAAATAGAAAAAGGTAAAGCCATATTGTTATCTGAAATCTTTGTTGATGACATAATATTTGGAGGAAAAGATGCTCCATGCAAGGATTTTGCTAATCAGATGAATCATGAGTTTGAGATGTCAATGTTTGGTGAAATCAAATTCTTTGTTGGCCTGCAAGTTTATTAACTAAAGTATGGCATATTTGTTACCTACTCAAAGTACATCAAGGAGATACAAAAAATTTTGGTCTAGAAGATTCAAAACCTGTGAGTACACCAATGATAACAAGACACAAGTTATCAAAGAATGATGAATCCATTGAAGTAATTCAAAAACTATATAGGTCAATGATTGGTAAGTTATAGTATGTTGTACACAACCGACTTGATATTGCTTTATATGTTAGAATAGCTACAAGATTTTCTGCAAACCCAAGAGAAAATCATCTTATGGCAGTAAAAAGAATAATGAGGTACTTAAAAGGTATAGAGGATGTTGGCTTATAATATAAGAAGAATGAAAATTTTGAATTAAGATCCTACACTAATGCTAATTAGGGAGGAAATATAGATGACAGGAAAAGCACAATGGAGGAGCACTCTTTTTAGGCAGAATACTAGTTACTTGGACTAGTCAAAAGAAAATTTGTACCTCACAATCCAGAGCCGAAGCTAAATATGTTGCTACTACCATAAACTATACTAATATTGTATGGATTAAACATCTACTGAAAGGTATGAAGGAAGAGATAATAGAACCTATGATATTTTATTATGATAATACTAGTGCCATCAACATATGAAATAATCCACTGACGCATGCCAAAACAAAGCATATTGCAATTAAGTACCATTATGTAAGAGAGCTAGTGAAAGATAGAGGTGAAGATGGAGTACGTCGATTCAAAGGAACAAATTTCTGACATCTTCACAAAACTGTTACCTAAAGATGCATTTGAATATCTTAGAGGTGAGTTGGGGGTGATACCCCTATCAAAGGTTATTTAAGTAACAACAGGTCCTGCCTTGCATCAAATAGGTTGATTGTTGAATGACACAAATTAATACAGAAGTTCTTACTTTAGGTTTTTCCTGAAGTAATCAAAGTGCTAAAATTCCAAAATAGTCAAAAGCAAGGTGATAGAGGGAGAAATTGGAGCTACTACAAATTCCATATCTGCATGATAAGATGTTCAAATGATATTTCTTTGGCATTGTTGTCAAAGAGGGAGAAATAGTAGAAACTGATCAAGTCTAAAAGATCAAAAGAAAAAGAGAAGAGAGGGAGAAATATTAGAAAAGAAAGAGAGGAAGAAGTCACAACTAAGAGGGAGAAGTAGCACAAGATAGCAAGATAAAAGAGATAGTGTATTAGCAACAGAGATGATTACCCTAATACTTTGAAAGAATGAACTATGAGAAAATAAATTTAGAGGGAGTCATAAGATGCTAGAAACTACTGATAGAAAGATCAAGAATTTTTTTGAATACAAGATTTCTTTTTGGCATTTCCCTTACTATATTAACATAGTCAATGTTTATTAAACAAAATGCTTTATCATTTAGATGACTTGGTTGATTAGTTTGGTTTTCCATCAATGCCAAAGAGGGAGATTGTTGAAATTAGATTGAAAAGATCATTGTTGAAAAAGGGAAATTATTGAAGAAGAATGTTTCAATCATTTTTTTGTCACTGATGTCAAACTTGCTATTTTTTGGAAAGACAATTGCTTATAAGATCCAAGTACTATCACTTTGTTGATTAATGAAAAGGATTTAATCAATAAGATGTAACAACAACACCTAAGGGAAAGGTTGAGTTATGATTATGTAATTAAGTACAAGGATTAGTTAAGACAATGGTGAAATAATATGTTGATAATATACTTGAAGATACAAAGGTTGGCTACACTTAGAAACTTTAGAAGAACGTGAATTTAGAGGGAGTCATAAGATGATAGAAACTACTAATAGAAAGAATATTGATAGAAAGAACAAGAATTTTTTTGAATACAAGATTTCTTTTTGGCATTTCCCTTACTGTATTAACATAGTGAATTTTGATTAAACAAAATGCTTTATCATTTAAATGACTTGGTTGATTAGTTTGGTTTTCTATCAGTGCCAAAGAGGGAGATTGTTGAAATTAGATTGAAAAGATCATTGTTGAGAAAGGGAAATTGTTGAAGAAGAATGTTTCAATCATTTTTTCGTCATTGATGTCAAACTTGCTATTTTCTAGAAAGAAAATTGCTTATAAGATCCAAGTACTATCACTTAGTTTATTAATGAATAGGATTTAATCAATAAGATATAACAACAACACCTAAGGGAAAGGTTGAGTTATGATTATGCAATGAAGTACAAGGATCAGTTAAGAAAATGGTGAAAAAATATATTGATAATATACTTGAAGATACAAAGGTTGGCTATACTTAGAAACTTAAGAAGAACAGGTAAACTAAGACTGTTTGCAAAGCATGACCAAAATTAATAGTGGGTGCCAAGAAAAGTTAGTTCATGTTGAGCAGATTATCAGTTGGTGCTGAGTAGAAGAAAATTCAAGTGTGTGCCAAGTAACATAGTTAGTGTTGAGAAAAATGCAATAGGTGCAAACCATCAGTAGATTGTAGTTGATACCGAGTGAAAACACAATAGGTGTCGAGCAACATAGTATGTGCCAAGCATCAGAAGGTTAATAGTGCTAAGCTACTGCATTATTTGAAAATTCAAAAATTCACCAAATCTAAGTCGATAAGTTTGTTATCTTGAATTTTGTGAACTAGGTGGAAGATAAGGATGATGAGTTGGTGGTAAAGAATTAACCATTTTTAGGTGATTTCAAATGGAGTCTAGGAGAAAATTCTAGAAGAAAAAAGATAAGGGGTAGATACATTGTATCCTACCTAATCCATCTAAACCCTAATTTAGATGATGGAAAATAGAGCAGGAAAAGTATTCTGATTTCCTACTTAAGGAGTATCTGGTCATGAAGCAAAGTGTAAGGAAGTGTGTGGTGTCAAAGAGAAGACATTGAAAAGGAAGAATAAAGTATAGAGACTGCTTTGTCAAGTGACCATAGAAGTGATTGCATTGGCACAACAAGCAAGAAGGCTTAAGGAGATAGAAGCTTGAAGAGTGAACTAGCTATCAGAGCTGCATAGATTGAAAGCCAAGAAAAATTGAGAACATAATTGAGATCTAAAATCTGCAAGATATGTTTTAAGTTGTATTAGATCAAAATCCCTTATTGTTACTCTCTAGAAATTATGTTAGTTAGGGAAAAATCCTTTGGACTAAGGTTGACTTAATAGTCATTAGAAAATCCCTTAATAGGGTGGCATTCCAAGTGAATGATCTGAAGTCCTTTAACCAAAATCACTTCTAATAGGGTGATTGAAATCCCTTAATCGGGCCACACTTAACAATGTGTGTTGTAACCTTTAATAGGGTTGGCCTTTCACAGGATATCACTTTAGAAGAGTGAGAAAAAAAGTAGCATGTTACTAGTGGTTTTTCCCAAATTGGGTTTCCACATTAAATCACTATGTTATGTGTGTTGATCTTTCATGTTTTATTGTTGCATGTTGGCTTATCAGTAACTTGCAAGTTTAAGTGAATAGCTTGGATGCATGAATATTTAATAGGTTTACTAAGCTAAGTGAAAAAATTTTAATGAGACATTTGGACCTTGAATAATTGATTTACTCCCCCTCTCAGTTATTCTAAAGAATATCTAACAAGCTTAAGCTTCTCAACTTCCTCCTCTAATATTATATTATTAGTAGAGCTAGAATCCACCACTGCCTTACAAAATTTTCCAAGGATCTTGCATCTAATCCTAAATAGATCCCTCCTATGTTTAGGTTCATCAAGATCAAGTTGTTTGATCAATACTCTTTTGAAAACAAGATTCTTTCCTTTTTAAAACTCTATGTGATCCACTTCACTATCCTTACAGTTGGAGTTATCCTCTTGTGCATATGCCACTCTTTTGGCATGGTCTGAAGAAGAGGGCTTTTGAGGGCATCTATATGCTAGATGGCCTAGTTGATCAGATTTGTAGCACTTCATGCTAGAAAAGTAGGAGTTTCTTCTACCTGATCCTCTACCTCTATTAGAACCTCCTTGGTTACCTCTTCTTGTATAGTAACCTCCTCTAGAAGTGGCTTTAGTGGCTTTCTGTCAGCTTGGTTTCACTTTGGTTTTTCATTTTATTACCTCTACCTTGGTAACCTCCTCTTTTTCCTCTCCCATTTTTGCCCTTGCCTTTGTCTTTGAAATTAGAATCCCCTTTCTTCTTATTATGGCACCTTTGAACTGTAGTAGGTGTCCATAAACTAAGCTCCTCTTGGATGTTCCACTTCAAATCACCCAAGTACCTAGCCACCTTTATTGGTTCTTGCTCTTGCTTCTTGGATCTAAGGCATAACCTATGAAATTCCTTTGTATAAGAGGCCACATCCAAATCTTTATGTTCTAGTCCTTGTCTCCTTTTGTGAAGTTGAATCTCATAGTCTTCTAGTAGGAAATTATCCCTTAGTTTGGTCACCATTGCATTCCAATTGGCTATAGGAATCTTTCCCATGCTAATCCTCTCATCTTGGACATATTTCCACAATTTCAAAGCTGATCCTCTAAGTCTTGACTTAGCAAATTTCACCTTTTGTGCCTCTGATACCCCTTCACACTCAAAATGGTTCTCCATCCTATCTATCCAATCCATCACTGCATCTATATCCATCTTTCTATTGAATAGTGGCACACCTTCCAAAGCTTTCCCTCCTAGGGATTTTTTAGCTTTCAATAAAGGTTCCTCATTCAAGATAGGGCTCGATTCAGGGACAACATCCTCTTATGCTACCTCCATACCCTTCTCATTGTCTTCTTCTTCCTTCTTTTTAGCTGCATCAACAACTTCCTCCAACTTTATCTTCATCTTTTCCAATGTTACTTCACGGAGTATATTCTTCTCCTTTTTTTCATCAAATTCCTTAGCTAGCTCTGCAGTAGTCACCATACTTGACTCACCCACTGACTCTCTAGTAGCTGCAAACATACAACAAGTTCCCAAGTATTTAACTTGCTTTCATACCACTCTGATGTGACAACCTACTCTCATTCCTAGCTTAGCTTCTTCTAGGGATACCTTAGGCCTTCCACTTGACCTAAGATGGTTGTTAATTACCATAATCTCCTTGGGAACGTAACCATGAGGTCCTAGGCCATTAAACTTTTGCATACCAAATAGTAAAGTCAACAACTCTTCAATGCTATAATCAACTCCAAATTTTCAAATTACACCCAATGGTTAAATGGTCATCTAGGAACACATTTGGACTTCATTCAAGGTTTACAATCATAATAAAACTTGAAACCCTAATTGAGTTCCAAAAATCAAACAAGAATTCATTCAAATGCTTATAATAGGGCCAGAAGCAATTAGCCCTCCTAATAAAGGAAATCTTAGATAAATAGAAAAAGTCCTTAACAAGTGGTATAAAAAACCAATGATCTAGATGTTGTTTTCAAAGATCTTAAGGATTTTGGTGGTCTAGGGTTCTCAACCTATCTGTATAGTACAACCACAAAATATGCCTAAAAATTAGGCTTTTCAAGGTTTAACAGGTTGTCTCCAAGGAAACATGTTTTTCCCACCATAGAAGTTCCACCAATGTTTCCAATTGAGATTGGATCTTCATTACACACCCTCCTAACACTTACCAAGCTTTGATTGAATTATCAAGAACATTCAATCACTCTAACACCTCTGTACTTGACTATGATTCCTAGCCATGCATCTCTAGCTCACCTAGGACATCACCATAGATATGTTTGTTTTTCTCTCCAAGGGGCCTCCTTTGTTGTATAATATGCACAATGAGTCATCTCTCAAATCCCAAGAGGCCGTATAGATCCTACAGTGGGAGAGGGAGTTATGACTCCATCTTGCTCAAGCACTTGCTTTAGGACAACAAACAATAAAGAAACAAAGTAATTTATTCAAACACCTAAAACCTTATGAAATCAAAAAATAAAACTATATTAAATAAAAAATCAACCTACTCTAACACTTCCAACCATAAAAGATCCAAATCTAATCCATCAAAATGCCAAAAAACCTCAAAAGCACAAAATTGTAATGAACTTGTTGTTTAGTTTGTACATAGAATCTTCACAAACTTCCAACCCTGCCAAAAGGTCAAAGATGGCCTTATAAGAATATCCCCACATTGATCCCAACTACTTCAGATAGTTACCAAGCCCCAAATGAAAAGTTTATTGATTACAACAAAAGTTGTCAATGTTGTCAAGGACAACATTAACAATTTTTTAGCAATTTTTGCATTTTTTAGTGTTTGAACCTCAAACTTGCTCCAAAGGTTGCCAAACCTTGGCAAGAATATCTAATGGATGAAAAACATGTAAGAAGGTTCTAAAAACACTTATGTGACCTCTCTACCCTAATAACCAAGAAGATGCTCAATTTGACCTTATTGAACAACTATGAGAAACTATGAGCAACTTAACCTAAACAACTTCACTTTAGGACTAGGCTAGCCCTATTATTGAACTAGTGACATGGCTAGCACCACTAAAAACCAAAATACCTTAGTAGCCCTAGTTTTTTCACAATCTTACCTAGGTGTCCCTGCACCAACACTATATCATCAATGTCCTGCTTGGTTTTAGTGCTCCTTTTTATACACCATATAACTCAACCTTTCTCTAGGTTCTCTTGTTATCATTTCTTTTCAAATCCTCTTCACCAATCAATCAATTGATAGCATTCAGACCAAAGTAAGAAATTGTCGCACCAACAAGTAGTAGGTTTTCCATCAGTGACAAAATACTGATTATTCCATGATAGATTTCGTCAATCTTCTCCACTTCAACAATCTCCTTTCAACACTTATCAAATGCACATATTAATGCCAATTAATAGATCCCATATGTGCTCCCTTTTTATTGTCTTTTTCTTCTTCTTTGTTGGGGGATTACCTTTATGGCAACATGATTATCATTTGGATGCATGCATGTTCTACTTAAAAGAAATTGCTCCTAGTTAGGGGATTTTTTAAATTAAAAAAATCTCTCATAAACTCTCAACATTACTTTTTCAAACCACTTTAATTGCCCCCTTGCCATTCATTCACTTTTGGGATAACTCTATAAGAATTTTCATCTCTTAATTTATAAATTAAAAATACCTTTTTATCACTTAATAAAAATATAAAATATCATTCCTTAATCGTAGGAAACTCACCAAGGCACTAAAATTGAAAACACCTTACTCTCAAGCTAAAAGGGAACTGCAACTAAGATCAAGTGCCATAAATAGCTCTCCATAGAACAATGAATCTTCTAACCAAGTCTATCTAGCCTATAAAATAACAAAAACATTGAGTGACAAGAAGCCAAATTTTCTAGATGCAAAAAAGCATTGTAACCTTCAACTTTAAAAACTTAATTTCTTGAAAAAAAAATGAAAAAAAAAAAAAATTTCTTCATACAATCAAAAAAATATTAACAATATTATGTCATTTTAAGATTGAATATTAAATCATATGTCTTTACCTACTTATTTCATTACAATGTATGCATAGTCTAGAAATTACTTATAATAAGAAAAATATTGCCATTATATTTTTATAAAATGCTTTCATCTGTACATAGGAGTGCAATATGTATACTACAAGCCAATACCCAAAAATAGAGCATCTATCTTCCACAACAATTAATCACCACTATTGTGGATGACTGATATTGTTGAAAAAATAGAGTTTTTGTTAGGAAGATTTTAGTTACTTTTTTAGTTTTTATGCAAATAAAGAATGTGGTAAAATATATATTTAATATTTATTTTTATTTTTATTTTTCATTCCTTAGTGAATGAAACATGTTTAAGTACACATGTCTCTAGTTTTTAATGTGGATATAATTTCTTTATATTCAACCCTTTGAATTTTTTTTGTTTGTTAAGAATTGCAATAAAGATATATTTTTAAAATTCTATTGCTTGTAAAATCTACATTTTCTATTAGAGTAGATGGAGACTTTGGGGTGTGTTCATGAGATTAAAAGAAATAGAGCGTGAAAAGATGAAAATTTGATTCACTTTTGCAGAAGAGACAATAAGTGTGTTAAAATGATAAGAGATATTGGTGGTATAGGCTAAGAACTTTGCCCACTAAAGAGGTAATTTATTTGTGTAATTTTATTAATTTATTTTAGTGGGGAAGAAAAGAAAATGAAATTTTAATTTCTGAGAAGGATTGTTTGAAAGAAGACTTGATGAAATTGAAAAATAAACAAATTCAAAATTGTTAGAAACTATTAGGGGGTTGAGAAAGGATGTTTATGAGAAAGTCTATGAAAATGATAATCTTGAAGAGGAATTGGAGAGAGTTAAGAAGATGAATGGTGATTTAAGAAAGAAAGTAAATATGTTACAAAAAATAAAAATTGAAATTGAAATATACAAAATCAGTTTGTGATATTGCATGTTTTTTCAGTGAAATAATGCATAGATGAAAGTAAGAAAATAGTTGTAGGTTTTGACGAAGTTCATGATGATAACAAAATTGATTTTGAAAATAACATTGGTTTTAAGATTGTGCGAAAAATGGGATTCAAGGAAGTGGATTAGGAAAACATGGGCAATATATGAAAGAGCTTGTCTAGCATATTTGGAGGACAAAATTTGAAGACTTGAGATTGGGTGAGAGTACATAATGTTGCTAGTGTTGCCGGTTTGAACAAATCAGTTCAAAGTAAGAAATGTATTGCATATTCTCATTTTCATAGAGAAGCACATAAAGTAGATAAATGTTGGGATCTTCACCCTTGTAGAATTTTTGAGTTGAAGAGTCAATGTAAAAGGACATGTTAGGATAGAGATGGCAATGGACAATCTACACAAATTGTATGTAGGTTGATTATGGATGGACCGATGGATCCTATAGGTCAATTATGGATGGACCAATGGATTCTATTGACAGAAGGTGACAAAGATGTTGAAAAGGTGGTACAAACCTCAAAGTTTTTATGTCAAAAGGTACAATAATGCATGAAGGTCTTGATGTTTGAGTGAAGTAGTTGATGACTACTCGTTCTAATTAGCTCATACAAGTGTCATGCGTCTTCTCTATATTAGAGAAAGGAGGGGAAGACTGAGCCTTGTGATCTCTAATGAAAGAGAGAAATTGATAAAGAGTTAGTTTCAATTTCTATTACAAGTACTATGTGAATATATAAGACTCTCGTAATGAACAGTTGCACTTTGAGATGAACCAATCAAATTGTGAGTCCACTTAGCATCAAGGGGTATATGTAGATGATTGATGCTAGTGAAAAAATCTGAAATCTTTTGAAAAATGATTTTAATTATTATTTTCCTTTTATACAAAATAAAGAATGTGTTATATCCTTAAACAAATAAAAGATTTAGTTTTATTCCTTAACAATTAAAATATGTCTAAATACATATATACTGTTTGTAAAATCTACGTTTATAAATATCTATTTAAGGATCGCTGTGGTACTAAAGCATTAGTCGATATTAGATTTGTTCATAACCGTCCCATATTTCAGATCAATGCTTTTACAATCATACTATCGTTAGAGATCATCATTTCTGACCTAATAATGTTAGTCATACTAACAGATGGCAGAACTTTTTGTTTTAATTAGATGAGATGGGTGACGTCTATCAACTACTTTGAATGAATACGGACCGTATTTATTGATTAAAAAGTGCGAGATCTACGCTATAATGTCCTATAATTCCTCCTGCCCTGCCTATTTAATTCACAGCCAACGTTAATTTCAATACACTAGAAGATAGCAGTTCCCTCTGCAAAATGTCTCCTGCGAAGTTCTCCTTAATCACTCTTGTGCTGTGAGTGACTCAACATGGCCATTTTCACGTTTTCGTTATTTTTCTTTGCATTCAGTATTTGTATGAATGTTTTACTAGTTTTTGGATTTTTTCTTTTGAATTTTAATTGTGTGTAAGTTTAGGCTTAAATGTATGAGATGTCATTCTATTATCCTTTTGCTAGAAAATGTGATGGCAGATCATAGAATGTAATCTGAAATATTGATGCAAGATCTTTCATTAGATGATAGAAAGAATCTAATTTGACGTTGTTTTACATTATTCACTATTCATTAGATGTATTTCTCCACTAGTGTTGCAGGCATCATACATTGTGAAGGATTGGAAGCAAAACAAAGTGTATTAGATGCCTTCAATGTAAGGGTTATGGGTTCTGGTAATACTACTTTGGTTCTATCACATGGGTATGGAACTGATCAGTCAGTATGGCGGAAGATATTACCATACTACTTGGAAAAGGACTTGAAGGTCATAACATTTGATCTGGCCTTTGCAGGGGCTGTGAATTGTTCTAATTTTGATTTCAACAGCTATAAGTCCTTGGATGGATATGCTTGTGATGTCTTGCTTATTCTTGATGAGCTCAACGTTGATGAATGTGTGTTTGTGGGTCATTCCATGTCTGCCATGATTGGTTCTATTGCTGCTATCAAGAGACCAACCTTGTTTAAGCAGTTGATACTGTTGGAAGGCTCTCCAAGGTGAGTATATTGTTATTGTTCTGAAACAGTAAATTTATTATGAACGTGTTATGTTCTAAAATAGCATGTTTCAGGTGGATATATTGTTATTATTATGAAATAGCAACTTTAAGGTGCATATATTGTAGTTAGTGTGGAACAACAGCCTTATTTTGTTGCTCTATTACTTAGTCAATACCCACATTGACTGCACTAGCTGTCATAAGGCTCCATTCAGGTAACAAGCCATGCATAGAGGAATTAATACTTTCTAAATTTAGTATAGTAAATTGTTCTTATTTTCAATCATTAATGTTTTAGATCATATTTTATGATCTATTATAGTTATGAATTAAATCCGAGAAGATAATTATTACCATTAACTGCTAAACAATGTTCATCATATTTTATCTAAACTGGTATGTGCATAAACTGTTAGAGATTGTTATAGAAATATTTTAAATAATTGTTATGATTAAATGAGTTGGAGCGAGAGAAGAGGATCAGATGATGTTCTTTATAAAAATTTCAAATAATTTGTTATAGCTATTGAATTAAATCTGAGAAGATAATTATTACCATTAACTGCTAAACAATGTTCATTATATTTTATCTAAACTGTTATGTCCATAAACTGTTAGAGATTGTTCTAGATATATTTTAATAATTGTTATGATTAGATGAGTCGGAGCGAGAGAAGAGGATCAGATGATGTTCTTTATCAAAATTTCAAATAATTATAAATAGATGAATTTGGGACCCGAGAAGAGAATAGTGACCATATTTAAATATTGTTTTTAAATTGTTAGGACTAGATGAGCTATAATTAGAGAAGAGAATTGCTTAGGATATGAGCTTTCCCAGTCTTCCAAATTGTAATGACTGGTCTCTAGCTAAGGAGAATTAAGAAAGTGGATTATTTTATTTTCAAGAAGGAGATAGATCATATGGGTCTTATGGATCTAAGAAAAAATGGATAAATGTATTAATGTCTTATGGGTTTTATGAAAAGACACAATCATCATTCTCCAAAGTTTTACAATTACATAAAGATCCTATGAAAGAATGTATTCATATTCTTAATATTTACTTTTCCTTCTTGTTTTGATTGGATAGGTATTTGAATGCTCCTGGATATGAAGGTGGGTTTGATCAGTCAAACATAGCTCAGCTTTTGCGTGCCATGAAATCAAACTACACTGCTTGGGCTACGGAGTTTGCTCCCACAGCAGTGGGTTCAGAGTTTCATGGTGCAGTTGATATGTTCAGGAAGACATTGCTGGCAATGAGGCCAAAGATTTCTTATTTTGTAGTAAGACAAGTGTTATTGAGTGATGAAAGGAGCATCCTAAGAAGAGTCAAGGTACCATGCTTCATTATTCAAAGCAAGAATGATAGTATAGTTCCTCTTTCTGTTACAGAGTACATGAAAACACACCTTGGGGGAAAGGCAGGTGTTAAAATACTTCAAACTCATGGACATCTTCCACAGCTTACTGCCCCTCATCTTCTCATCAGGGCACTTGAACTCCCTCTGTATTGATTTACATTCTGAAAAATTGAACTATAAGCCATAAAATAATAGAAAAGATTATAATTTGTGGCTTAAGTGAACCTTTACGTGTAAGGAGGTTTTTTTTTTATGTTCAACTGACACCTGTAGGCTGTATCTTGTGTCAGAACGCAAGTTTTTAATGTTGCACTATGTGTAGGCAAGTTTTTAATGTTGCACTGAAACCTGTATGCTGTATCTTATGTCAGAGTGAAAGCTTTCCATGGAATGAAATTATTTAATCCGATAGAGACATGAGCATTCCTCATAAATTTTGGCTAGGCTGTCAAGCTCTGAACTGGTGAAACTTAAAAGCCAAGTTAAAAGAATTTTTTAAATGCTTCTGACAACCACTAATATATTTGTAATTCCAAGTACTCAAAAATGTTTTCTTGATTCAGAAGCCAAGGATGCATAGCCTGAGTGTTCCTTCTGTTTGGTTACACAATAAACATTGTCTCCTCCCTTAAATTCGCCGTACCCACCGAACCTGTAAAGTGTTAATGTGTCTTTGGTTGTTACATGAAAATAAGTGAAACGAATAGGAATTCGTTAGAGCATTGAATTTAATTTTTCGAAATCTTAGGGGTCCGATGATGTGTTTATAAAACTGTATTGAGATGACCAGTTATTAATGTCTATGTACAAAATGAATGTTGAATAGTGGTTTTTATTTACATTTTAATGATTGAATAATATTAATAAGTAGCATATTCAATAATATGCTGAGTGAGAATGAGAAGTTCAATGTTTATCTGATTGTTTATATTTGAGTAGTTATATGTATTTGTTTTTTATCATTAAAAGTAGCAAGAGGGTGCTGGTTCATGTAACAAAATTAGTGTATTATAGCACATTAACGGTACTAGAAAGTTAAAAAAAATTCTTTCCATCGGCTCCCCCTAGGGCTTCTGCGTCTAGCTTCGGCTCTCGCTAGGGCTTCTTCGTCTAGCTTCTGCGTCTGGCTTCAGATCCTGCTAGGGCTTCTACATCCGGCTTCAACTCCCGCTAGGGCTTCTGTGTCCAACTTTGACTCCTGCCTCTAGCTTCTGCGTTCGGCTTCGACTCCCACGTTCGACTCTTACATTTGGCTTCAACTCTTGCATTTGGCTTTATGGCGACAACTCCGACTTCCAGTCCTGATGTGGTTTTTGTTGCAACTTTTCAGGCTAGGGCTTCTCCTATTTTCGATGGGGATATTTGTTCCCTGAGAGTTGTGGGCGGTTTGGCCATTTCCTATGCTGATGTGGTTGCCTATGAGGCTAGTCTTGGTGGTCAGGTTGTGCATCCAAAGACTCATGTTTTTGTGCTTGTTACAGTAACCCTGTGATTATTCTTGACTCTAGTATTGTTGATGAGATTTCTACTCAACTGGAGGACTACTCCTCTATTGCTGCCATATTTCATTTTAGGGGTTTTTGGTCCTCTTTCTTGGATTTGCATGCTTGGATTTCCAAATTTTGGGAGCCTTTAGTTTCAAGTATGGTTCAGATTTTCCCTGTGACAAAGGGTTTTTTCATTATGAAATTTGCTTCTATGGAGGATCGAAATGTCATCCTAAGGCATGGTTTCCCTTGGGAGGAGAGGTTCCCCTTGATGTCTAAACCTTTGTATGCAGGTTTTGATATGTCTACTGAATCATTTAACAAGATTCCTTTGTGGGTAAGGCTGCCTAACCTTCCCCTTCACTTATGGATCAAGTTAGTTTTGGAGGCTATGGGGGATGCCCTAGGGGATTTTTTGATGGTTGAGTCTACATCTTGCAATGTGTTTCGGACGACATATGCACACATCCTTGTGGAGGTAGATTTATCTAAGGGGCTCCCAAAAATGATTAAATTGGTCTCTCCTAGTAGCTCTTGGAATCAGCTTCTTGATTATGAGGGAATCCCATTTAGATGTTGGGTATGCCAAAAGGCTAGCCACCCCTCAGCGAGATGCTCCACTAGAAAGGTTAGATTGAATAAGTCACTTTATTGGTGGAAGAGGGTTTTGGATGATCACTAGTCTGTTCGGAAAGCTCCCTCTATTGGGGATGGGTTGGGTGCTTCTTCTTAAGATACTTTGAAGATGGATTCTTTTGTTGTTCCGCATGTTTCCCCTACAATGGTGGCTAATACTATTGTCTCTCTTGCCCTGGCTGCTGGTTCGCCTCTAGATTCTATTGTTCTGATTTCTAGTGTGGATTCTATTGCTATTTTTGTTAGTCTATCCACTCCTTTGGCTCCTTCTATGGTGGCAGCTGGTCCATCTCTCTCGATTTCTAGTATGGACTTAGCTGATGTCTCTGTTATTCCGTCCACTCTTGGCATATTGATGGTGGATTCACCTTTGGCTCCTTCTATGGTGGTAGTTGGTTTGTCTTTGGATTCTGTTGTGCTATTTTCTAGTGTTTCTAAGGCGGCTCCTCCCCTAGTTCCTTTTTAGGGTGTTGTTGCTTCATCTCAGGTTTCTATTGTCACTTCCTCTTTTGTGACCTTTTCCCTAGCTTTGGGGGTTTTAGATTCTAGTTGTGATGGTGCTGATTTACAATGGCAGAAGGTTGCTGGTTTTGTGGAGGATGGATGGACCACAGTAAAAGGAACAAAGGTCAAGCCCTCCAATCCCTCTTTTGATATGGCATTACGGTTCAATTTGGATTTCTTGGCTTTTTGCTTGTTGTCCTTTGTAGTGTCCCCTAGCTCTTTTGGCCAGTAGTTCTTTGTAGTGTGTCTCACGATGTGGTTTTAGGAGCCCGGTCAAAACCTATTTTTATGGTTGTAGTGTTCTTTTTTATATGTGTTGAGACCTTGGTCACCTTTTGTTTGGTGACTTGTTCTACCTTGAGTTGTTGTTTTGTGTAGGGTTATAGGAACCCTTAAAAACTTGTTAGGGGTTTTAGGTGCTCGGTCAAAACCTGGTTGTGTGGCTAATGAGTATTGTGTTATCTATGATGCCACCTTGGTTACTGTGTCATGTTGGGTGACTTGTTAGTTTTTGTTTGGTTTAGGCTGCTTTGAAAAATTCATGATTTATAAAGGGTTTAAGACTCCCTTTAAAACCTGTTTTTCTTATCAAAAATAGTACTAGAAACTTGCAACACATAAACAACAACACATGGTTTCTCTCTATCAAAAATAGAAAATGTAAAGTTCAGAGTATCAATGGTAAAAGTAAAGCCTTGTAGCATAGTAATAATAAAAACATAGTGTCTTGCACCACACAGGGCCAGTAAGAGTTCTAAAGCCAACTAGGCTTATCAAAAAATAGAAAAAAACCATAAAACAAAAGAACTAATTTCTTCCCAACCGTTTCCATAGTAGCGTGGAAGTCCACTCTTCCTTAAGGAATTGGAAGACATATTTGTAGTCTTCATCTATCTTCGACTTAGTCTCACTAATCTTTTCATGCAAAACACAGAGTGTCATTGAATATGCATGTGTCGCTTTGATAGAAAACTTATTAGAATCTTCAATTCTCCTATTCAAGCTACCGACCTCTCTTCTCAGCTCTTGAAGCATCATTTCATGCTTCTCAATCTTATCCTTAGCTGCCTCCATAATAGTTACACATTTGTTGTTTTATGGGTGTTTCTATTTTATTTTTAAATGTGCATGTCTTCTTTTAGTTTTGTTTATTATTATTATTTTATTTTTTCTTTAAATTCAAATATAATATAGATAGGTAAAAGTTATATAAGGAATCTAACTAAATTATTTATAAAATAATATAGGCATATAAATTTTAATAGTGCATTATGTTCATTTTGAGTTATATAAAAATTCTAAAATGAAAAAGTATATCAAATTACATACTTAACTATTAATGTCACGATAAATTTATAGATATACAAGGATATACTAGGCATATATAAAATAATTGAGAACCTTGAAAATCATATATATGTGTCTGTGATGACTCACTACCATGGTGTATCAGAAATTATGAGTGATGTGGTAGGCTTTGTCCAAACATAATGGTGAGTATCTAAGTAGCACATATCACTAAATGGAAAAATGATAATAGGATTATCAGTGACAATATATGCACCCCATAATTTGTTGCCCCTATAGGATGCAATAGTTAGAGATGGAACAATAATACACAAAACATAAATTATGGTATATATGATGAGACTCATGCACAAGAATATGCATCACACAAATTAAAGTCATGAATGAAATGAGTAACATACATGTGAAATGCTTAAAATATAATAAATATTCTAATTTAGGATACAAATGAATCTTAACCTATATAAGGTAGATCAATATGAAAAATTATGATTTGGCCATTAGTGGCCAAAAGTAACTATGTAGGCACATGGCTCAACCATCCTTGTTTGTATAGCAAAGGCCTATATTCAACTATTTCCAATTGAGGTTAAAGAATATATAAGAAATACACGATATTAAGATAATGTGGAAAAGAGAGAAGATAGAAATAAAATAAAATAGAAAGATTCAACATAGATCACCTTATTTGAGCTACATCCACCAGAGAAATAGTAGTTCACTTATATTATTATCCAGTGAAGAACAAATTATAGTCTGATGGATTTTGCATTACATTGTCACTTATTTAGAGGACCTTTAGGAAATGTATCAATGTTAGTTAACAAGTTAACCCAACAAAAAATTGATGATTCAATGTAGGGAAATGCTCGACAAGTCAACCCAAAAATATTTGACAAGTTAACCCCAAACCAACAACACATGGTGAATGTATAATACTTTCTAGATCAATCACCACAAATGAACAATCTCCTACTAGGGGGCTAATCAACCTTTATTAAAAAGTCTCACACTTGGAGATTGATCTTGTAGAAACAATGCTACCCTTGAAGCTTCCACTAGATTGATACATTTGGACTTGACTATTTCTCATTCGCACTCTAATCAAGCTTTAATACCAATGGAGATTGAGAAAAAGGTCAAATTCTCTTGAGTTATTGCCTTTGGTCAGCATATTTGCAAGATTCTTACTAATATACACGTATTTCCTCCAACTTCAATTTCCATCCTCTAAAAATGAGTGTTTGAAATAATGTTGAAGTTGGATGTGTTAAAGGTTCTAGAGTAAAAGGTCAAATTCTTGACAAGGTGATTTGCAATCTAATTGTCACTGTACAACATGCTATTCTCTTGTATCTTGGTTAGTATTCCTTAAACATCTATAACCAAATTGTATCATTAATAGCCTTTGTAGCAACAAAATATTATTTGTGTGGTTGAATACATTACAACCTTTCTCAATCTAGAAATTTAGCTGACCATTGTACCACCTATAGTAAAAAAGATGTAATTCTCCTCCTACAATAAAGATCTCTTGCTAAATTTGAATTAGCATAACCTTGTAAAGTGTAATGGGAAACTCCAAAGCATAAAGACTATGTTTATGTTCCTCTTAGATTTACTTGAGAATCCACTCTACTACATTCTTAGGCTCTTTTCTAGGATTGTTTATATACCTTCTTGCAATTCCCATAGCATGGTCAATATTTGGCCTTGTGCATGCTATGAAATATATAAATCTACTAACTATTGAAGAGTATGGAACCTTAGTCATGTAATCCATCTCCTCCTATGTCTTTGACCTCATTGTTTTACTCAATTCAAGATGACTAGGAAAAGGTGTTGTAATTGGTTTTGCATCTTGCATCCAAAATCTTTTCAACACCATTTCCATGTGGTCACTCTGATACAATGCCTATCCACTATTTTTCTCATATGAAGTATTTATTTTGTTGTACATAAATCTTTCATAGGAAATTATTATGCTAATTTTTGTATAAGATCATTTATATATTTCATATTAGCCCTAACAACACACATATTATCAACATAAATAACAAGATAATATAGCTACCATCATCAAATTTAGTGAAATAAAAACAATGATAAGGATGCCATCTTCTATAACCTTGTTCAACTATAAAACCATCAAATTTTAGATATAATTATCTAGGTGTTTGTTTCAACCCACAAAGCCACAAATGATGCTTTGTTTAAGATCATTTTTATTTTGAAAGCCACTAATGATGTTAGGCACATCCGTATTGGTCCTAGTGTCTTGCCACCAAAAACTTACCACTATTCATTTTACATAGTTGTAGTCTTTCTTGTCCACCCAAGGGTAAGTAAAGATTCTTCTTATATAGTTAATATTGTTGGAAATGTATTGACATATAGGTGACTGAGAATGGTGGGGTTGGGTGGGGGGAGGTGAATTAGGAACCACTTAAAACTTCTCACTTAGAATACTTTTCCTTGACTTTATTAGATTGTATAATCTACTGTCATGATGGAACATAAAGCAATAAATAAATCAATATCATAACACTTTGACACAATAGTTGGTAACCCAAAAACCCCCCAAGGAGAAGGTAAAACTGGGTTGGAGATGACACCCACAATGCTTCACTACTGTAGTAATAAAGTTGGCCTATTAGGGCTTACAATTGATCACTTCTAGTGATCTAATCCGTTGGGAGTGTGAAGGACTATTAGGTCCACCTTTTGAAAGAATTTTACAATACAATGAAGTACGTACTATGTTAAGAGATTTTACAAAGGACTATTAGGTCCACCTTGTTAGAGGATTTACCTGATGCACCTATTAGGATGCGATTAGTAGGATGATACTTGTTTGCAAATTGATTTGTTGATATAGATCCTTTGAAGATTGTAATCACCTGACTTTGATAGATGCATCTCTTCTCTTCCCTTTACATTGCTTGGTAGCTTGCTAATCAATTTGCTCTTCTTCTTCTTGTATTCCATATTCTCTTTCTTCACTTGCTTTCTTTTTCTTCCTCTCATGTATTGCTCCTTCTTAGACAATATAATTCACTTTTCTTCTATATCCATCAAACAATATTTTCATTCTAAGTCAACTTTAGAATAAGAGATACCTTTATAATAATCAAGTTAAATCTTTAGGTCAGCTGAATGTTGATGCTCAGGTAACACTTTGTATTCAATTGTTATGCTAATGCTCAGGAAAAATAGTGAACTCATGTAATATTGGATGCTTGGGTGATGCTAAGTACTTGAGTGACACTTTGATATCTTACTTGAACTAGATGCTCGGTTCACACAAAGAACTTGGCAAAAAATGCTAGCTTGGTTCACACTATAGACTTGGTTTACACTGAGGTGCTTTTCCCATATGATGGTTCTTGGTTAATATTGGGAACTAGGATACTTGGTTTCTTGTGCTACACTAAAACATGCCGACTGAAGGAAATTTTGGTTGTAGTATTAATCAACCTTCCTAAATGACTCAAGTGTTTTGTCACTAATTGACAAGATGTCTTGTCCTAGGGTCAACAATCTTTCCCTTTGGCATAGTGACAAAGACACTTATCATGTGAGATTCTGTCATCAATCCAAAAACTCTTGATCAAATTTTTTAGTTAAATTCCCCTTTTCCTAAAAAAAATCTAACAATTCTTAGTTGTTTTGACAAGTCTACATTTTGTGGCCCATAAAAGAAATGACATCACCTATGCTACATGTCAAATATTTGCTTTCCCACATTTTCTAATGGTTGAGCATATTTATAAAATGGGAAAGCACCTACCATTAATCTTCTCAAGATCGACAATACCACACGATTCTCTTCATGGGAAAACCTAGTCATCAACCGTACCCAATGAAACAAAGTAATTTTCCAAGTGTTTTTTAAACACTTTTCTGACTATTTTGACATCATTCCAACTTTGTGGCCCACAAGAGTAGTGACCTCAAAAACTCCACATGTCAACAAGGCACTTTACCACATTTTATAAAGTTCATTCATCTCCATATTGTGGGAAAGTTCTTATCATCAATTTCCTCAAGATTGATGATCTTGAAGGTTACTCTATCACATGGTATTTGGAAAGGGCTAGACAGGCTCCATGGGGACAAGTGTCATTTTTTCCCTTCTCCTCTCTCTCTAAAGCTTGGTCACTTTCATAATGTGGAAAAGCACCTATCATTGATCTTATTTTGATCAACATTTTGACAAGATAGACCACACAAGGTTTAAAGAATTTTCAAAGGAACACTGGCGAGTTAACTTAAGGTTAAAACCATGGTTAAAGTAAAGGCTAAGGTAAAAATATTTTTGGGAAAGCATTTTCAAAAGATA
This sequence comes from Cupressus sempervirens, assembly GCA_028749045.1. Classification (NCBI taxonomy): domain Eukaryota; kingdom Viridiplantae; phylum Streptophyta; class Pinopsida; order Cupressales; family Cupressaceae; genus Cupressus; species Cupressus sempervirens. Next base: position 767,593,536 of record CM053790.1, read on the forward strand.
TACAAAAAAAATTTAAAGAAAAGATTTTCTAAGGGAAAAACTTCTCATGTATTTTCAAATGAACCAATACGACCTTATTTATTTGAAATTTAGGGCACATGAAATTAAGGGTTTCATGAAATTTGAGGTTTTTATTTAGGGAAAACAAGTTTTAAAAATACATGACCCCTAGATTTGATGAATCTACTAGGTTTTCACCATAAAATGTAACATTTTTTTTTGGATGTTAAAAACTAGGCCAACAGGGGTAGCTACCTTCTTAGGTATAGCTTTCTTTGGTGCAGTCTTAATTACTTTTCCCTTCTTCTTTGGAGGTTCTTTTTCCTCCTCCTCCTCTTCTTCTTCTTCCTATTCTTCTTCATCCTCTCCTTTTCCCTTGGTGAGCATAAGAGGGTCTTTCTTCTTGTCAAGATCATTCTGAATATTTCAATTCTTTTCTTACCTCTCTTCAAAATTTGGGAAATAACTATTTCTAGAGATATTTTGGTTTTGGCCTCTTCATAGGTGTCAAAATAAGTAGCCTTAGGGTCAATCAGCTCATTTGGTAGAGCTTCAATGATGTCCTTAGTATCATCAATATTTACTTTATATCCCAAAGGTTTTACTCTTGATATTTTGGGTATGACTTCTTGAATATGAAAGATATCACAATCAACTAGGAAGAAAATATCTTGTTTATATTGCTCAACTAGCTGTTGAGGAATCCTAAATCTATTCTACATATTTTCCTTAAAATTCTCAGAATATGCATCCATAATGCCATAAAAAATTTCTCCTAAATCATTGATGAAATCATTAATCTGGTATATGATAGGTCTATTCTTGCTCCAAACCAAATTACCCTTAGAAGGAAAGAACTTTTTCACATAGAAAAATAAACATTCCAGAAGAGAGTCAAACTTACAAACATTCTTCTTTGATACCCCACTGCTCTCCATGTTCTTTTTTAATTAACTCAATTGCAACTTGACTAGGTCGAAGGATGGATTTTTCTTCACAACCTTGTATGCTAGGTCAACTGCCTCATAGGATTGTATGTTTTTAGGTCTGCTCGAGTTGTAGATTTTTGTGGGTAATTACATGGAACACAAACTTGATTTCCATGTCTATGACATTGTTTAGCATCATACCTCTACCATCCCATTCAACTAGGATTTTCTTCACAAGCTCCCCTCAAGCTAGGGTTTTGGTGGTTCTAGGTCTATCCACTATAAGGTAACTCATGACTTGATGAATCATCTTCTTTGGGATCTTCACTAGCTTCTCAAGCCAGAAAGACATATTGTGAACCCTACTCAAAATATATCTGATCCAGTTAATTTGGAAATTTCATGGCATATGCAGTGCATGAGTCAAAACCTTGACTTCCAAATGTCTATGCTTAGGTTTCATCATACCATTCTCACACATTACACCAAATGCTTCATTAACTCAGAAAAAATGAAATTCTTAAATTTTGCAATGATAAAGTGACCTAATATCATAGATCAAGAATACCTTTAGAGGGATGATCGAGTGATCTCCCATGGGGTCTTTTTTCTCAACAATTGTAGGATAAAGCTTGAACTTTGGTGCCTTACAAACTACATTCTTTACCAGCATATTAGAACCCTTCTTTGCCTTTGCACTAGATTTGGATGCGATTGTTCGATAAATGAGGAATTTTATTGACAGATAACCTTCCTAAAATGTACTACTAATTCTCTCAACAACATAACAATTCTCTCTTGATCGCTTAAGGGTTCAAAAATTGCTCTACTCAAACTAATTTCTGAATTCACGGTGAAAGAATAAACTCTTGATTCCATCTTTTATAAAAAAAAACTAACTTTTAGGGCCTAATAAATGCTTTGTACCTGGTAGGTGAGAAGACTTAGAAAGGTTTATAAACTTGAGCTCAACATGAATTGTCCATCATGAAGCTCAGTTAGAACTGGTTCCTAACTTGGCTTTGCTCGGTGATGCTTGACATCTTGGTTATAAATGAAATTAAACTTGGTTAAAACTTAGTTTCTTCCACTCGTCCTAGTGCAACTTAGCATGCAGAATTTGGAGTGCTCTTTCTTTCTTATCTAAAACTAATGTAGGATCTTCTTTGGATTTACATTTCCAACTATCCCCTTGAATGCTTAGTTGGATGTGGATGCTTCACCCAACTTATTGGTTTGGATGACAATAGCTTCGTTATCTTGCCTTGTGTTTTCCTCTGATTTACTTGTTTTTAATTCATCTGAGTTTTGATCTCTTCAATTTTTTTTTTCCCTTTGTTTTCTTTACCAAAATTTGTTGCAGTTTGATTAATATAGTTTCTTTCTAAATGACCTAAATTTCTACATACATAACATCTTACATTAGTATGAATTTTCCTGAAGTGTGTTTTTATACAATTTACTCTAATGTGGTCATATTCTACACATAGATGCAATCTTCCCCATGTGTTGTAGTCCCACCCAATAAATGCTCTTTGTCTAGTTCCATTGTCCTGATTATTTGGATTCCATTGTTTTGATCTGCACTCAGAAGATTTGTGACTATGCTTGTGACATGTGAAACTATTTCCTTCAAACTTTGATTTGGTTCTATATTTTTTTTCCTTGTGTCCATATCTGTTACAATTATAGAAATAACCTTTGAACTTGGGTTGTATAGGATTACCCCAACAAACATCTAATGTATGGCCTTTTTTTCCACAATTGTTACATCTAGGCCTTTTGTTGATGTAGGAACATCTTGGGTTCCTTGCAATCCTACACTTTTGCCCTTTTTTCCAGTGACAGTTGAGTTCTTATTTTCTACTGAGTTCCTTTAGTTACCAAGTGAACTCTTTAGATGTCGAGTCATTCTTAGTTGCTGCTGAGTTCCTTTGGCTGTAGAGTGAATTATTTGGATGCCGAGTGAATCCTTTGGTTGCTGAGTGCCTTGGTTGCCAAGTAATTTTTTACTAAGTTTGCAGTTGCTACTGAGAGTTTCCTTTAGATGCCAAGCTCGTGTGGATACTAAGTGCTAGTTTTCATTTACCAAGTTATCTGTGTTTGGTTCCAGTTTGGGATGACTCTACTTGCATTTAATTTTTGTTAGGTAGTTAATATTTCTAAAGAGCTCACTTGTGGCCTTTCTATGTTCTAGAATCTTTAATAAGACATTTTTGAAAGCATTTAAAGAAGTCTAAGGTTAGGTTTTAGGGGCAATGAAGGAGATGAGATAGAAGCTAGGGATCAGATTGTGAAAAGAAGATAGGTGCTTGAAAGTGAGAATTTGAAGATTTTTATTTGTATTGGTCATAACCTAGAAGGCCTTATAGTTGGGCATGTATGAAGATATTTTAATGAATCAATAAAAGTATTTCACTCTTCTTCCACTTTGGTTTTTGTTCTTTGTGTTTGCTTCTGTTGTGTTAACTCTTGTAGGTGGTTTGGATAGCTGGGTGAACCATTGGCCCTAATTATTCTCCCCTTCCCTACATCAGGTGGTAGTAGAGCTTGAGGTTCATCCATGTGGAGATTGGATCAAGTAGAACCCTGATTTGGATTTGGTTGTAGGGTTGTAGATCTGCAAATTTGACCTATAATTTGTTGAGGGTTATGATCTTGCACAAACCTAATTTGTAAAGATGCTTCTAGGTAGAAGAAATGCTAATGATGCTATATTGGATCAGTTGAGACAAATTGTAGCTAGATTAGATGTTGTGGAGATAGCCCAGAGGAAAGGAGCACATCTTGATAATGTAACTAATGATGAAGTAACAATACCAAACCAGAATCTAGAACCTAAAGAAGATCAAGATGAGGAAAGATTGTTGCAAGTGTTGTCTAGGGAAAATTCAAAGCTTGTTATAAAAGTTGATCCTTATGATGGAAAATTGGATACCAATGCTATGTTGGATTGGATCTTTGATATGGAGAAGTTCTTTGAATATGAAAATACTCTTGATAATAGAAAGGTGAAGATTGCAGTCACTAGGTTGATAGGTCATGCATCACTATGGTGGGAGCACTTGCAAATTGATAGACAAAGGAGAGGAAATGAGAAGATCAAAACTTGGCCAAATATGGTGAGCAAGGCAAAAAAAAATTCCTTCCTATTGATTACCAAGTTAGCTTGTTAAGAAAGATGCAAAATTTGAGGCAAAGAGACATGAGTGTGAAGGAGTATACTGAGTAATTCTATAGATTGGACATCAAATATGGACATGTGGATGATGATGTTGAGAAAATTGCAAGATACATAAATGGATTGAGATCTGGAATTTAAGATGAAATAACTTTTTTGAAATTGGAGAGTGTGGAGGAAGCATATCAATATGCCTTGAAAGCTGAGGAGATCTTGACAAGAAGCATGAACAAAGACAAGGAGGTAGAGGTGGTAGATTCTAGAGAGGCAATGGTAGATCTTATGGTGAAGGTGGCAGATTTGAAAGTTTTGTGCAGGATAAAGGCAAATCTGAATGGAAGAATGATGACAAAAGTAAGACCAAATGGAAAAATGGTAATTCTTACCAAGGAGGTACTAATTCTTACCAAAGAAGAAGTCATTCTTATTCTAGAGGTGAATTTCATGGTGATTATTTTAGATGTGCTAAAGAGGGACATAGATCTTTTGAATGTAGATCCTCTAAAAGTGGGAAAGGTAACATAAATGTTGTGATTCAAGGAGATGATGAGGGTTCACCAAGTGGACCTAAGGCTAGGGAAAATCTAATGGTGAGAAGAACCTTATGTAATAAGGGAAGTGATGAGGAACCTATTTTAAGGAGAAGTCTTTTCAAGAAAAGATGTAAGATGGCTGGAAAATGTTGCAAAGTGATTATTGGCAGTGGAAGTTCTACAAATTTGACATCAAAAGAGTTGGTTACAAAGTTGCAATTACAGAGGCTGAAGAATCCTAAACCCTATCATGTTTTATGGATCAAATATGAGCATAAGATATTGGTAAGTGAGCAATGCCTTGTGAAGTTCAAGATTGGACATTACTTTGGTGAAATTTTGTGTGATATTATGCCTATGGATTTTTGTCATATTTTGTTGGGTAGACCTTGGTAATATTATAGATATGCAATGCATGATGGAAGATTAAATCAATATACTCTTTGGATAAATGGGAAGAAACAAATATTGTTGCCTTTGATTGAAAGTCTAGATGAGGTCAGTTGTACTGCAATAAAAGTTTGCATGGTTAATGGGAAACAATTTGAAAAGGAAGTGAAAAAGGAATCAAGTTTGTTTTGCCATAGTTCCTAGAGGACCGAGTGTTGGCAATAATGACTGAGCAATAGAAGTTGGTAATGACCGAGTAACAATAGATAGTGATAGTCAAGTACCAATAGAAACTACAAAATTTTTGAACGAGTATAAGGATATTGTTGCTGAGGATATTCTTGATGGTTTACCACTAATGAGAAGTATAAGTCATTGTATGGATCTGATTCCTAGAGCTAGTTTTCCAAACAAAGTTCCATATAGATTGACACCTACAAAGAATGAAAAACTTAATAGACAAGTACATGAGTTGTTGTAGAAAGGTTTGATCAGAGAAAGCTTGAGTCCATGTGTTGTACCTATTATATTAGCACCTAAAAAGAATGGAGAATGGAGAATGTGTACTGATTCTAAAGCTATTAACAAAATCATAGTGAAATATAGGTTAGCTATTCTAAGGATGAAGGACATAATGGATTGTTTGAGTGGAGCAAAGTATTTTACCAATATTGATTTGAAGAGTGGCTATCATCATATTAGAATCAAATAAGGTGATGGATGGAAGACTACTTTCAAGACAAAAGATGGTTTGTATGAATGGTTGGTTATGCCTTTTGGTTTGACTAATGCACCTAGTACTTTCATGAGGTTGATGAATGTAGTTTTGAAAAGATTTTTGGGTAAGTTTGTGATTGTTTATTTGGATGATATTCTAATATTTAGTAAGACTAAGGAAGAACATCTTGAGCATATTAGACAACTATTGTAGAGGTTGAAAGAGGAAAAGTTGCTGATTAATCTGAAAAAGTGTTCTTTTATGCAATAAGAGATTGTGTATTTGGGATTTATGATTTCAGTTGACAGTTTGAAGATGGATCCTGAGAAGTTTAAAGCAAATTTGGAGTGGCCTACACTTGAGAATATGGGTGAGGTAAGATTGTTTCATGGTTTGGCTAGTTTTTATAGAAAGTTTATAAAGAATTTTAGTGTTGTTTGTAATGCTATGACTGAGACGATGAGGGGAGATAAAAAGGAATTCAAGTGGACACATGGAGCTGATAAGAGTTTTAAGAGTTTGAAACAAAAGGTTTCTAAATTACCTATATTGACTTTTCCTGATTTCAATAAAGTATTTCAAGTTGAATGTGATGCAAGTGGTAATGCGATAGGAGCTATATTAAGTCAAGAAGGTAAGCTTGTTGCTTTCTTTAGTGATAAGTTGAATGATGCTAAAAGGAAGTATTCTATGTATGATCAAGAATTTTATGCTATTGTTCAAGCTTTGAAGAAGTGAGACATTATTTGATTCCTAAGGAGTTTGTGTTATATACTGATCATAAATCTTTACAATACTTGGGAAGTCAACATAAATTGAATCAAAGATAGATGAAGTGGGTTGAGTATTTGCAGAATTTTACATTTGTAATTAAGCATAAGAGTGGAGTTACTAACAGAGTTGCTGATCATTGAGTAGAATACGTTCTTTGTTGACTAAAATGAAGGTTGAAGCTCTTGGTTTTGATGAAATGAAAGAGTTGTATGATGCTGATCCTGATTTTTTTGAGGTGTGGAGAGAGTGCAGAGCACCAAATCTGATAGATTACATAAGTAAGTATGATGAGTATTTCATTCAAGAAGGTATGTTGTTCAAAGGCATTTAGTTGTGTATTCCTAAAATTTCTATGAGGTTGAATCCGATTAAGGAAAAACATAGTGGTGGATTAGCTAGACATTTTGGAATTGATAAGACACCGAGTTTTCTTACAGAGAAGTATTATTGGCCACAAATGTATAAGGATGTTTAGAAATTTGTAAAGAGTTGTGGATTTTGTCAAATTGCAAAAGGAGCAAGTCAAAATACTGATTTCTATACACTTATTACTTTTCCTAAGAAACCTTGGACTGACATTAGTTTAGATTTTTTTCTTGGATTACCTAAGACAATGAAGGGGTATGATTCCATATTTGTTGTAGTGGATAGATTTTCTAAGATGGATCATTTCATACCATGTAAGAAGACATTAGATGCAGAGCATGTTGCTAAACTTTTCTTTAAAGAGATTGTGAGATTGCATGGATTACCAAGAAGTATTATTTCTGATAGAGATAGTAAGTTTGTTGGTTATTTTTGGAAGACTTTGTGGAAGAATATAGGTATTGAATTAAATTTTAGTTCTACATTCCATCCACAAACAAATGGAAAAATAGAGGTTGTGAACAGAAGCTTGGATAATTTGCTGAGATGTTTAGTTGGGAATAAATCAAGTAATTGGCAGATGGTATTGGCACAAGTTGAGTTTGCATATAATAATTTTTTGTATAGGAGTATAGGGAAGAAACCTTTTGAGATTGTTACTGGAATGAAACCTAGAGGAGTATTAGATTTGAGAAATGTTGTCAACTGGTGAAGATAAGAGAAGTGCTACAAGAGAAGAATCTGCTAATTTTATGGAGTTTTTGCATATGGAAGTGAAGTTGAGGTTGGAACAAAGTAATCAAAAATATAAAGAGAATGCTCATAAGTCTGGAAGACAACATGATTTTGAAGTTGGTGAGGGGGTGATGGTTCATTTGAAGAAAGGAAGATTTCTAGTTGGAACATACAATAAGTTGAAGATGAAGACATTTGGACCTTGTAAGATCTTGAAGAAGTTTGATGGTGGTAATGCCTATGAAGTTGAGTTTCCTAATGACATGGATATATCTCCTATATTCAATGTTTTTGATCTATATAAGTCCCATGAGTTAGATGATGGAGTTGTTGTACCTGATGATTACCCTAGGAAATAGATTGAACAAGTTGAATAGATATTGAGTCAAAGAATTCTTAAGAGCACAAGAGGAAAATATTACTATGAGTATTTGGTGAAGTGGAAGAACATACCTATTGAAGATGCTTCATGGATTTCTCAATTTGAGTTGGATTTAGCTCAGGTTGTGACACTTGCATGATTCAAGAGAGTCATTTTCTCTAACTCTAGTTGTTTGATGCAGGAGCATCATGAGTTCCTTGCAATCATGCACTTTTTCTCTTTCTACTAGTAACTATCAAGTTCTTAGTTGCTATCGAGTTCCTTTGGTTTTTTTGTGAACTCTTTGGATGCCAAGTCATTCTTAGTTACTGTTGAGTTCCTTATGTTGTTGAGTAAATTCTTTGGATGCCAAGTGAGTTCTTTGGTTGTTGAGTACCTTGGTTGCCGAGTAATTTTCTTTGGTTGTAGAGCATTACAGGATGTCGAGTTCATAGTTGCTACTAAGTGATTCCTTTGGATGTTGAGCTTCTGTGGATGTTGAGTGCTAGTTTTCATTTGTCGAGTTGTCTATGTCTAGTTCTAGTTTGGGCCAACTCTGTTTGCATTTAATTTCTGATAGGTAGCTAATATTTGTAAAGAGTTGACTTGTGGCCTTTTAATGTTCTAGAATCTTTGGTAAGCCAGTTTGGCAAGTATTTAAGGAAGTCTAAAGTTAGGTTTTAGGGGAAGTGAGGGAGAGGAGATAGAAGCTAGGGATTAGATTGTCAAAAGAAGATAGGTTCTTGAAAGTGAGAATTTGAAGATTGTAATTTGTATTGGCCATAACCCAGAAGGCCTTACAACTGGGCATGTATGAAGATATTTTGATGAATCAATAAAAGTATTTCACTCTTCTTTCTCCTTTGGTTGTTATTCTTTGTGTTTTCTTGTATTGTGTTAACTCTTGCAAGGTGTTTTGGATAGCTAGGTGAGCCATTGGCCCTAGTTATTCATCCTTTGCCTACGTCATTTGTTCTTCTATGCTCCTTGTTGTGATGATTCTCCTTGATCAGTATACCCTAAGCCTAGAGTGCCTTTAGGTATATTCAAATTTTGTTCAAATAATTGATTTACACTTTCTTGTGATCTCAACCTTCTTTCATTATTTTCCTTTTCATCTCTTAGATCATTCTTGAGTCTTCCATTCTCTATTCTTAGATTGGTGATTTCATGATTTGCATCATCTAGCTAATTTGCCATATCTTCCTGATGTTGAGATGGTTGTTGGATTTCATTGGTCTTTTCTTCCAATCTTGTTACAAGCAATATTTTATCTTTATGTACCATTTCTTTGTCATTTAATGCTTTGTTCTTTTGTTCCATGACTTCACATAGCCTGATCAAGTGACTTTCCTACTCTCTTTTCAATTTTCTTACTTCTTGTAAAATGGTATCCCTTCCTAGCAGATCTTCTATTGCCACATCTTCTTCTATTAAACTTCTTTCTCTACAAAGGTCTTATATTCTTTGTTCTATGTATAGATTTTCATTCATTTATATAGCTAACTCTTTTCTTCTTTTTTAGAGAATGAGTGTGTTACTCCTTGAGTGTCTTGATTTTTCCCATAGCCATATGTAGATCTAATTTGTGATTCTCAATAGATTTCTTTAAATTATACTCTCCCATTTCCTTAGATCTTTACTCTCAAGATGTTAAGCCTCTGATAGGAGAACCTTTCTCTGATACCAATAGTTGGAAATGTAATGACATACAGGTGACTGAGAGGGGGGGGGGGGTGAATTAGAAACCACTTAGAACTTTTCACGAAGAATAAATTTGTTTTACTTTATTAGATTGCCTAATATATTGTCATGCATGAAACATAAAGAAATAAAAATCAATACCATAACACTTTGACACAATATTTGGTAACCGAGAAACCCCCTAAGGAGATGGTAAAAGTGGGGTGGAGATGAAACCCACAATGCTTCACTACTACAGTAATAATGTTGGCCTGTTAGGGCTTACAATTGATTACTTCTAGTGATGTACTCTGTTAGGAGTATGAAGGACTGTTAGGTCCACCTTGTGAAAGGATTTTACAATACAATGAAGTATGCACTCTATTAAGAGATTTTAGAAAGAACTGCTAGGTCCACCTTGTTAGAGGATTTACCTAATGCACCTATTAGGATACAATCAATAGGATGATCCTTGTTTGCAACTTTATTTGCTGATATACATCCTTTGAATATTGTAATCACTTGACTATGATAGTTGTGTCTTTGCTCTGCCCTTTATACTACTTGGTATCCTACTAATCAATCTTCTCCTTCTTTGTCTTGTATTCTAGATTCACTTACTTCAATTGCTTTCTTTATCTCCCTCTCATGTATTACTCATTCCTAGATAAAACAATTCACCTATCTTATATATCCATCAAACAATATATTCATTCTAAGTTAGCTTTAGAACAAGAGGTGCCTTTACAATAATCAAGTTACATCTTTAGGTCAGTTGAATACCAATGCTTGGGTCACATTGTGTATTTATGTTTTATGCTAATGCTTGGGCAAAATAGTGAACTCAAGTAATACTAGATGCTTGAGTGATACTATGTACTCGAGTGACACTTTGATGCCTTACTTGAACTAGATTTTCAGTTCACACAGAAAACTGGGTGAGAACTACTAGCTCAATTCATACTGCAAACTTGGTTTACACTACAATGTATGTCCCATTTGATGGTGCTCATATAATACTAGGAACTAGGATACCTGGTTTCTTAGGCTATACTGAAACATGCCAACTATAGGAAATCTTGGTTGCATTATTAACCAACTTTCTTGAATGACTTAAGTGTTTTCTCACTAATTGATAATATGTCTTAGCATAGGGTCAACAAATATACCATTTGTATCTTCCGTACATGATATTTTTGGTGATTAAACTTATAAAACTTATGCCTTACTTCCTCTATCATTTCTCCTACTCAAATATGAGATTTCTTCCCAAATGGGTGAAATGCACACCACTCTAATACCATTTATTAGGGTTTAGGAAGATAAAAGTAATAAAATATATTAAAATAATGTGAAAATGAGAGAAAAATAAATAAATAACACAAATATTTAAGATGGCTCACCTCTACATCCATAGGTGATGGATGATCCTCCTTGTTGTTTATGAATATCTTAGAGAAGATCTTAGATCTCATTAATATAATTTGTTTTATTTCTCATTCATATCTTTTTTTCTAGGATATGGTTATATTTAATGATAATCAATATATGAAATGTTTATTTTGTTAGTTATCTAGAGAGTAGTTTTGGTAGTTTAATTTCATAACTATTTCTATAGTTTCAATCTAACTATCTCAATAGGTTGGGCTATATATATTCACCTCCTTTAAATAAATAAAAGTTCATTTATGTGTGTGTTTGAATATTTTTTTTGGGCCTATTATAATGGTATCAGAGCCTAGTTGTATAATATGTATAAAGAAAATATGTAGTAAATGATTTTAAACTTTACTTCAACATAGTATTGAAAAAAATAGAATTTAGACTGAACAATAAATTCCAATGCATTCATTATTTTCAATTAATGAAATAGTTCTTTTTGGGAAAGAGAATTACCATGAATGGTTTCATAAATTTAAGAATACTTTTATTTTTTATGATTTGTGAGATGATGTTTGGGAAAGAAAAGATGAAAGTGAAGAGACAAAGAAAGAGCCAAAGGAACCTACAGATGAAAAAGAACTTGTCATCTCGAAGAGTAAAGACAAAAAGGCTTATGCATTGATTTTTGGGCCTCCATTAGTGAAGAGCTAAATATACATAGTATCTTGTAAGACTACATTTGCAACATTAAAGAAATTTAAAGATTTGTATGATTCTCAATCAAAACTTGAAATCATTCAATTGTTAATGAAGCTATTCAACTTAGAGATGGAAGAAATGATCCAATGATGTGAGGCTTTGAAATTATAGCATTATTTCATGATATTTAAGCCATAGGTGTAAAATTTGATCTACAACTCACTATTTTTACCAAAGCTCTTTATCCTAACTAATCGCACTATCTTGAGTCTCTTCAAGCTAGTGAAAGGATGGAATATATAACATTTGAAAAACTTGTGGAGAACATTGTTGAGAGAGAAAAGGCCTTTGGGAAGGAGGTGTCACCTTCAAATGCTAAGACTTAGTATCTTGCACGAAAGGGGAAGACATACAAAGATGATTGTGTTGGCAACATGGCTAGGTAGATATGAGTGTTTTCATTTACGGCAACATATGTTTTTGATATTTCATGATGTTATCAGAGTTAAAAAATTGTCTAAGTGTTATACATTTTGCAATAGTACAAAGACAAATATGATATGCACAAATGATCTAATTTGAGTTAGCTCATGAGTAGTTGAGGATCGATAGTTGATAGGGTCACGATGATATATATTAGTATGCAAACCTGTATGGATAGTACACCACAAGTTACAATTAAATTACCAACTCAAGTAATCAATAGAGTAGAATAATTAATAAAAGTGTATTAGAATACATAATATCGAATGTACACAATACAAATCTCGAATATATACAATACAAAAGTCAAATATATGTCAATGTCATGTGATGACTACAACTATATATGTATATCACTATCAATAACTATGACTATGTAGAGTCATCAAAATTGAGCCTCTTTGATGCAGTATAAGGCTCACCAAGTGTTTCCAAAAGAAAAATTAAAATACACTATCAAATATCTTATCTATAAGTAATATGAAAATAACTATAAATTGGGGTCTAAAATGTGGATAGTTGAGTTGTTCATTAACTCATTCCTTTGTCCCATAGTTGGACTAAATGATAGTAGTAATGATCTCGTTCCTCGATGGGTGAGACTCTCCACAAAATGATGAGGTAGAATGACAATGGGAGACACAACTGTTAATGAATCAATGCTCACAGGAGGTACAACCTATATGATAAGTGATATTTTTGTTAGCATTATAAAGTGGCATTAGGGATTACAAATAGAGTAAAAAATAAAAAAAAATGTAGTGCAACCTAAGCTAGATCTCCTGTGCTAGTAGGGGGTACAAGCACTAATGAATCATTGCTAGTATGAGATACAACCTGTATGGTAAGCGTTAAAATGTTAGAATTGTAAAGTATGCATTAGGGATTTCTATCACATACACAAGCAATCCAAATTGAGATCACAAAAGGGCTTCAACTAAGACTCTACATACATACCTCTAGCCTTTGTTATGTTTGACCTTGTCTTTGATGCTCAAGACTCCTAACAAAATGAAATGGGAAAGGATTTGCATGAAGTCTCAAAGACTGTTGTAATAGGTAAAATATAAATAACACATGTCAATAAGACAAATTTTTGATAATTATTATAAAATTGAAAAAAAAACATGCACTTATTTGTAAATGCAACTGTTTAATATGTATATAGAACAAATGCATACTATAACCTATAATTTATGAGAAGGAAAATATGAAATTTTACCTCTTTCATTGCCTCAACATCGATAGTCTCAGGAGCATTCATCAACTCTACAAAACTAAATTATTTCTACATATATTCAACAAACAAGTCAACACATATTCATCAATATTGAGTACATGTATATACATTCATTCATAATAAATTTCAAAATATAAACTTGACTAGTATTTAATAACTTTTTTTTTGGTGTTCTTAGCTATGTGGAGTAACCTAAAGAAGAAATAAATATAACATAAGAGGAATCAATAAGAGACATCATGAGTTCAAATCAAATCATAAACTTGATAGGTGTTCAAGCTATGATACCATATAGTTCTCAAGGCCAAAGTTAATGACAAAAAATGTGGCATCATCAATTTGAGAAATTTCAACCCTCGACAAGCCTTATAAAATATTAAAGAATATTTTTATAAATATGAGATAATGTTGTAAATGAAAAGAAGGCACAATAACAAGAAGAAGATCATAGGAGAGCAAGAAGACAAAAGGACTCGAAGGATGATATTGGAAGGATAGTACAAGGCCTATAAATTGAAAACAAAGAGACCAAGAAGGAAAAGAAAGATGCGAATGAACTTTTGGCACCTAGTCAAGAAATAAAAGTGGAGATTCATAATCTCCAAACACCTGCAAGACACCCTATGTGATATGGAGGATTTTCAATGTAGATGGCTATATGGAGGATGAAATCACATGATGTTCATTAGATGGAGTTTGGGTATGCTAGGAGTAAGATATGTGGATGGGAATTGGATGGATTTGATGAATTTGGGAGGGTTTCAATGATGGTAGGAGATGGAAAGGTATTATTGTACTTTTAAGAACACCAACTAAGAAACAATATTTCAAGTCCAATGTATTGTTGTACTTTTAATTTTTTTTTTTAAACTTTACCTCAGGTGTTATTGCTCCTAGCATCACAACTTTAGCAGAATGAGTACTATGTGGTGTTCTCATACCACTCATATCCTGCATTAAATATTGTTTAAAAATATCAATCTAAAGTGATTTATAAAATTTAAAAATATTTACTTTTATGATATTTCTAGGTGATTAAATAATATCATGTCAAAACTTATGAGGTTTATTAGATGGGGTTTGGGTAATGCTAGGAGCAAGATATGTGGATGGGGATTGGATGGACTTGATTAATGAGAGATTTTTGATGATGGTAGGAGATGGAAGAGGATCTATAAGAAAGTTTTTAGTGTCATACCAATTAAGAAATAATATTTTTAAGCCAATGTGTTATTGCACTTTTAAGAATATTTAAAAAACTTAACCTTGGGTGTTCTTGCTCCTAGCCTTACACCTCTAACAGAATGAGTACTCTATGGCATTCTTGTACTGCTTGATGCACCCTACATTTCATATTGTTCACATATCAATTTTAGAGTGATCTATAATTTTTATTTTTTATTTTTTTACTTTTATAATATTTAGGTGATTAAATAATATCATGTCAAAACTCAAACAAACAAACAAACAAACTCCCGTCCCTTGTCCATCGAAGACCATCACCACCTCCATATGAATAATAAGTATTCCCCTAATGTACACATGGATGAGATGACACTCCATCCTAAGTTTCTTCCATACCTATCCTAACACCCTTGTGTTGGTAGATTAAAAAAATGTTGATTGGGCCCTGAAGACTGTAATGATGTGCATGATGATGATGTAGGTGGCACAAGTGAAGATAACACTAGTGATGTAGGTGACACAAGTAGAGATGATAGTAGTGGTGTAGGTGAAATAGGTAGAGATGATACTGGTGGTGCAGGTGATGCTGATGGAGCTATTGTAGGTTGTGATGAATGAGGTGTCATAGGTGATGATGATGGAGTTGTTGCATGCCATTATGACCCTGATGCCATAGGTGATGATGATGGATTAGTCACATGTTGTGATGAAACTAAAGCTATATTTGATGATGGTTGAGGTTCCATAGTTGAAGGAAAATCACCTAACTGTGAGCCATCCTAAATGATAATATATGTCAATGATGCAACTGCATGAAGAGTTTGTAAATCAATAGACCCCTTTACAATTGATGAGAGCATAACATGAGGCTTGGTTTTTGAATTTTGTACATCTCCTCTCATGTTATGGCACCACCCTATGAGCCTAGGTCTATCCTACCTAAAGCTTCTCCCTCTACCCTAGAACTGATGGATGTCAAAGTAATTTGGCTTCTTGCCATGGATGAACTCACAATATAGCTTTCTCAAAAAATATAGAGGTGCCTCATAATTATTAGGTCTTATACCATACACTACCTATCCAAAAAACATGATCTCATCCTAGCATGAGTGCACCAATGAATAGGAAAAGTTTTGGTTGTGTGTAATAGAGAGTTGGCAGATATAGGATCAGTGAAAAGAGAACATATAGTACCTTTCTTTATGTCTTTATATTTCACTTGCTGATATGATAACCCATCAAAATAAAATTCATGACACCTATCCCTCCATGTACCCCATTTCGTAACCTCCCTAGACACCTCATTTGTATTTTGGGCGATTTGTTCAAGTGTATTTTATGGGGTTGAGTGGTGATCAAGTGTAGATGGCAGCAAGATATTGACCATTTGGGTAATGTTAGCACTATTTTGTGAGAGGCAGTTTATGAGGTCCTCTTGTGTAGCAGTTAAATGATGTAATTATATGTGCAGGGGTTTATAGGAGGCAGTGGTTGTTGAATGAGAACATTGAGTGGAAGGTTTTGTGGTTGTGTCACTATGGGTGGAGGGTTTGATTGTGTAGGAGGTCTTTCTTCTCACCCTCATTTTCTTGGATTCCTTGATGCAATTATATATATATATATATATACATAACAATTACAAAACTTATAAATTACAAAACCAAATTAAAAAATTTGATAAAAAATACATAAATGATGAATAGAATGAAGACTTACCTTGTTTATAGGGTGCCATGGATGAAGATGCAATCATAAATAATTTTCTATGGTAAACTCGATCGAGTTTTGGTGTTCTCCTGGGAAATTCACATTGATATTGTCATTTAAGGGTATAAAAAATGACCTCAACATGGACAATAGTAAAAATATATACTTTACTTGACCTGATTAGGTTTTTTGAATTATCATGGCCAAGATTGGATACCAAGCCTAGCCAAAATTTCACTTTTAAATAACCCAATCAAGTTTTCAAAAACTAGATCAGGTTATTGAAAATTTTACTTTTTTTTGGGGTTGTCCACTTTTTTGTACACCATCTTGACATAGTTTACCTATAGAGGGGGTAAAAATTATCAAGGCACTAGAAAAAATTCTTAGCTACAACATTAGCATAGATATTATCAACATATAGACATACAACAAAGAGATGAACACTCTATGCAATGCTATTGATGTGAAAAAATGGCTCATAGTGCCAATGTTTGTCGAACTCCCGAGGATGATATTAATAAGAAGAAAGAGAAGCCACTAGAAAAAAATAACCCTCCTCAATCTAAAAAATATGTTGTAGTACATTGTAATCATGGGATTGAAGAAGTTTTTAGTACTTTATATTCTACTTTGAATGATACTTGGTTGTTAGATACTAGAGCCACATGTCATATGCCATTTAGAACAGATTTTTTTGAGACACTCAAAGATCAAGTGAATGGGGTAGTATATTTTTCTAACAAATCTTAGTTAAAACCTTCATGAATTTGGTCTGTTAGAGATAAATTACCAAATCTTGCTGATTACATACTTTCTAATTTTGTTTATCTTCCAAAATTGAAGAAAATTTTGATATCCCTTGTATTAGACATCAAGGTCATTTAATACATATATTTTATGACATCATTGAGATTGGATGACCTACTAATCATGTCATTATAATGACTAGAGTTGAAGATGACAAACTCCTATAGTTGAAAGGTACTTCACGAAATTCTCAAAATGTTGCAAATTTCTCCTAGCATGGGGGTAATTTATATTCCATCTAGTTGTGGCATACAAGGTTGGACACATTAGCTATGATAGTCTCTAATTATGAAGCAAAGGAATTTAAGGGCTTCCCACTGTTCCAACTTTTGTCTTCTCAATGCAATGCTTTTATTTTAGGCAAGCACAATAAACAACCTTTTCGTGATTCTATTTTATGAACTTCTAAGAAGCTAGGCCTCATTCACTCATATTTGTGTAAGCCTATACTTATTCCATTAGAAAATGGAAACAAAAACATAATGACTTTTATTGATAATTATACTAGGATGTGTTGGATTTATTTATTAAAAGAAATATCTCAAGCTTTTGATATCCTCAACAAATTTCATTTGTGGATAAAAAATGAAACCCAATTCAATTTTGGAACCCTTGGAAGTGATTATGGTAGTGAGTACAACTCTAAAGATTTTTATAAATATTTGTAGAAAAAAATGGTATTAAGCATTAGACCACTACTCCTTATAATCCACAATAGAATAGTGTGTTAGAACATATGATTAGAACACTCCTGAATATGGTAAGATATATGATGTTCTTTAAGAATGTTAAATTAATGTTTTAGGGAGAACCAATTCTTTGTGTTTTCTACATACATAATAGACGTCCTTCTACTACACTAAAAATTAAAGCTCCTTATGAAATTTGGTATGGTCATCTTCCAAGTGTCAAGAATTTTAAGGTTTTTGGTTCCACCTATTATGCTTTAATTCTTGAACAATTAAGAAATAAATTGGAAACCAGGAGTAGAAAATGTATTTTTTGGGATATTCTACTACTTCCAAATCTTATCATCTATATGATGAGGAAAACAAAATGTTAATTATTTATAAAGATGTTATATTTCTTGCATTTGAAGAATATGTACTCATTGTTGACAAACGACTTGATCATCTCGATAGATTTCACCCAAAACTATTCTATCATGAAAGGGATAATGAACTTCCAACTCTCGAAGGAGGATTCCTTATCTAGGTAAATCTTTGGAAGTTACATAGAATGAAGACAACCTAAAAAAGAGAAGCTCTAAAGAATCTAAAATACTTTGTGAAGAACCTACTAAAAAATAATGTTAAACAAATTGTGAAGAATGTGTTGAAAAAGAGTGTGAACTAGCTTGTGAAGAATCTAATTCAAAGACTCTAGAGATTGATAAAATATTAGAGCAACTAGTTTAACTAGTTTATAATCAACACAGACCAAGGAAATTCCAAAAAGGTATGAAGATTTTGAATTAAATTTTCTATTTTTGATTAACCTTCTTCATTTCAAGATGAAACAACTAGTGATGCATGGAGAAGTGCAATGCAAAGAAAGTATGAAGCTCTCATAAAAAAATAAAACTTGGAGGTTGGTGGACCCTCTAATTGGAACCAAAACTACAGGCTATAAGTGGGTATTTAAGAAAAATAAAAATAAAGTTGATGGTTCACTTGATAAACACAAAGCAAGACTTGTAGCAAAAGGATATGTTTAGAAAGAAGGTGTTGACTACCCTAATACTTTTTCTCCTACAACAAAGGGGGGTACTATTCAAACTATGTTTACTTTAGTAGCACAAAAAGGATTGGAATATGGATATGGCAGGATCATGGTGTGCCAAAAAGTGGCGATGTGAAAAAAATAGAGTTTGAAAACACCTAAAAGCACTTAAAAATCCCCTCTGATTGTTTTTCACCTATCCAGGTACCAAATTTGGAAAGTAAGGCCCAAGCCTTATTAGATATCCGATTTGATATCAGATACTCGATACTATATCGGATATCTGATTTAATATTAGAAACCCGATAACACTTAAAAATATAAAATATATATAAAGTAATATGAAATAATAATTTTTTTATTACATTATATAATTATAAAATAATAAATATATTGTATTATTTATGAAGATTAATATTTTTATATTTCGAAAATCATTCACAAATATTAATATGAGTGAAATATAATATAATAGTATAGTATAGTATAGTATAGTATAGTATAGTATAGTATAATATATAATATAATATGATATAATATAATAGTATAATATATTATACTATAGTATAATATTATTATTATAATATTATAATAATAATTATACTATAGTATAACAATATTATTATTATATTATAATAGTATAATATAATATACATTACCTAATATATAGTATTATAATATAATATAATAAAATACTTGACCCGTAGGGTGTTTCAAAAAAGATAACTTGCAGGTTGACGTGGCAGATATCGGATATCTGATATTGTATCAAATATCTAATATTGTATCAGATACTCGATATCTGTCAGTGTTTATAAAAGAAAAAAAACACAACCCACAAGTTGTTTTCACAGGTTTATATTGTGTTCAGTAGCTCAAATATTGGGTTTGAGATCGAATATACAATATAAGGTTTTTTTTTTGTTTTTTAATCAATTTTAATATAAATTTAATAGATTTTATCATGAATTTGTTAGTTTTAGTTAAATTTAGAGTTTTTTTGATAGAAATTGTTAAAATTAAGGTTTTTAAAAATAAATATTATGTTTTGCAAATTAATAGGAATGGCTGATCAAAATGATGACATTGAGGCAAGGAATAATATTCCTCATAATCCCCCACCAAATGATCTAGTGCCCTTGCAAAATCATCCACCAAATGATCCTTCACCTCCTCAAAACCCTCCTCAAATTGAGGATTTGATAAGTGAAAATCTCACCCAATTGAGGACTTTGTAAAGAACATATAATAATGTACTCGCATTGGCTAATATGTTATCCACATTAAACACCATAGTGGATAACATTGAAACCCTTACCAATCAACAAAATGCTGCTCTTTATTGGCGTGACAAAATTCATGAGATGTTTGATGATGGCTTGGACTATGATGAGGTTGTGGCCCTCAATATAACCAAAGAGGATTTGGCTAGCCTTTTTGCGAACCCAAAAATGGGTATACCAGTCAACAAAAAAAAAACTCAAACTATCGATTAAATGGTGCACAAATGATGTGATACGTGTAAACTTTTGGGATCGTTGGTGGATGGTTTTTGATATCCCTCCACATAGCAATTTGGAGGTGCCATTTTATTTCCTTAGAAAATTATATGCAGAATTTGTGTTGAAACTCAAAGTGAACTATTGGAGCATGAAGCCCAACTTGGGTGTAGGACTAGGAGCTCCTTAGGATAGACTCTCTTCCTAGTGGAAGAAAACTAACACTTTTTTCCCCCCTACTAATAGCTCCCCCCCTCCTCAAGTGTAGCATCCTGATATTATGGAAAAGGCTAGCTCTTAGACCATTAGAGCCATTCATAGGCTGAGTAGCATGTTGATATCTCAGGCTAGGTCAGTCCTGCCTCCCCGTGTTGATGATGTTGGCACTAGTTCATCATCAACTAGCTCATCATACATTTGTGTGCCTCACACTTGTATTACGTGCAAGAATATTTGCGTGGGTCCCATAGGTGATCTTCCTGAGTATCATTTTGAATTAGACAAGGATACACCAGACACACGTGTAGAGGCTACAGACCATGATGCGAGAGAGGAGGGGAATGCAAAGGCATGGACTCCTTCAATCTTAGTACATGTATACATTTTTTGTTATGACATATAGAATTTAAAGTTAATTTTTATAATAGAGTAATTTTAATTTTTAAGCCATACTGACTTATACATGCATGTGATCTTCATTCATGTTTAGTTGATGACCAAGGAGGAGCTTAGATAGATTGATGATGTCATGCTCTCAGCCTTGAGACATCTATGGTACATTATGTTGTGTTCTCATTGTTTTTTCTATTTGATATTGTAGCATATATGGTTGCTAATCTTTTTTTATCTTGTAGGTACCATCTGTCCCGAGGGGACAAAGTGTGGAGGATGAGCCAACACCTATTGACAAAGGAAAAGGTAATTAGGTGCTTTCTATTTGATTAAATATCAATGAATTCTTGTAAAATTTTTGTGGTAATGAAATTTAATTACATTCTTTATTGTATATAGGATGTGGCTACTGGCGATGAGCCTATATAGGTTCTGCATTGTAGACACTCAGGCATTTCTATTCGCACTGAGAGCCCCATTGTATGTATAAGTATACTTATTTTTTATTTTCCTTATCTTCATAAATAAATTCAAAACTAATTTCCGTGATATTAACAACTACTATTTTGTATCTCATAGGATACTCCAAGTGCACATGAGGTTCGATGAGAGAGTTATGTAGATTTGATGATGCAACCACTATATCCTAAGGAGGAGCCTACACTAGTAAGTCATAGTTTGAATTCATGATTAAATATGTTATAGTTTAAGTTGTAGATTCTTCTGGCAAACATATTTGAACATACACAACCCACAATTAGAGAGGTATGAGCATTAACCAGGGCATACGAGAGGACTCCTAACTGACATATGGGGTCGACGAGAGAAGTATTTATTATGAAAGTTTAATAGTATGAATCTTCACTAAAAAAAGATCATTATGCATTTGAGTAATTCAATGTTAGATACAAAGAATCAAATAAATTTAGTAGTCTAACTTTGGGTTTTCCGTTTTTGTTTATGTAGGAGGCATTCAATCCATCTAGTGCAATGAAGAGGCTTCATTTTGATAATCCACCAGCATCCTAGGATAGTATAGTTGTCATAGGATGTGTCATGAGACATTTTGAGATGGCATATGCCAATTGTTTATAGAAACATTCATATTATACACATTCTGATGGCATGATCAACCACATTTTGTTCATGGATCTATGTATTTTGATATATATTTGTGTACTTTGTCTATGGATACATGATCTTTGGTATATATTTGTGTAATTTGTCTATGGATACATGTATTTTGATATCTATTTTTGTCATTTATGTGCACAATGATATACATATTAATCTAGTATCTAGTATTGTTTAATTTATCATGGATCATGTGTATCCTTCATGTTTATGGAATATCACTAATTTTGATCATGTTTGTTATATTTGATTCAAATGCAATAAATTTTGAATAACATTTTAGCAACTTTTATTATCAAATTTGGATGCAATGTTTAATTTGAAGTGCTATCATGACATAAAGATACTTGTCAACCTCATATACAAGCTTCACATAACCCATACTGATCCACTTAACAAAATTGGCTTCATTAATGCATTCTATAATTTCAAACCTTATATATGTATTTCCAACCTTGTATGGTCATGCTCAAACCCCTAACTGACTCTTTGCACTCATTTTCACTTTGCAAGAAAAAGTTTCAAACTGTAATTTTGAACAATTTTTAATATAACTTTAAATTCTTAATTAGATAAGTTCACCAAACTTGGTAAGGGGTTATTGATAGCCCACACGAGCTCTGAGTTATGACCCTCAGAAGATCAACCTCAAAATGCACTTATAGCACCTTGGAGACTCTTTAGTATGGGGTGGTTGCGGACGATGGAGGGTCTCCGTGGCTAGAACAAGGGTGTCACTAGGGTTCACCTGCCTATCTAGAGCTAATGGCACTAATGATTTGATGCCAAGATTAGTAGTTTTAAAGTTATGCTCTGGTGCACCTATGAACTAAGGCACACTATGTGTTTTGGCATTGAGCGAGATCGTCGTGCTGAATCCAAATGGAATATGATCTCTTGAAAATGAGATAGGTTATTTTAGGCCTCTACATTATTTTCATCTAGAATTTGACATTTCATTGATAGCTCTCATGATCTTTGAGTTATGACCCTCGGAAGATCAACCTTGAAATGCACTTAGAGCACCTCAGAGACTACTCGGTATAGGGTGGTTGCGGACGATGGAGGGCCTCTGTGGCCAAAAAAAGAGTGTCACTAGGGTTCACCCACCCATCCAGAGCTAAGGACACTGAAAATTCAATGCCAAGATCAACAGTTTCAAAGTTATGTTATGTGCACCTATGAACTGAGGCACACTGCAAGTTTTGGTATCGAGCGAGATCGCTATGCTAAATCCAAACGGAATGTGATCTCTCAAAAATGAGAAAGATTATTTTAAGCCTTGGTATCACCATCCTATAGAATTTGATGTTTCATCGATAGCCCTCACAAGCTCTGAGTTACAATGCTCGGAAGATCAACCTCAAAATGCACTTAGAGCACCTTGGAGACTACTTGGCATGGGTTGCCCACGGATGATGGAGGGTCTCCATGGCCAGAACAAGGGTATCACTAGGGTTCACCTGCCCATCCAGAGCTAATGGTGCTGACAATTTGATGCCAAGATCAACTGTTTCAAAGTTATGTTGTGGTGCACCTATGAACTGAGGCACACTACAAGTTTTGGCATCGAGTGAGATCGCTATGCTGAATCCAAATGGAATGTGATCTCTCAAAAATGAGATAATTTATTTTAGGCCTTGACATCACCATCCTATAGAATTTTACATTTTATTGATAGCCCTCACGAGCTCCCAGTTACGACCCTCGAAAGATCAACCTCAAAATGCACTTAGAGCACCTTGGAGACTACTCGGTATAGGTTGCCCGTAGATGATGGAGGGTCTCGATGGCCAAAACAAGGGTGTCACTAGGGTTCACTAATGGCACTGACGATTTGATGCCAAGATCAACAGTTTCAAAGTTATGTTGTGGTGCACCTATGAACTGAGGCACACTATGAGTTTTGGCATCGAGTGAGATCACTGTGCTGAATCCAAATTTAATGTGATCTCTCAAAAATGAGATAGGTTATTTTAGCCCTTGACATCACCATCCATTAGAATTTGATTTTTCATCAATAGCCCTCATGAGCTCTGAGTTACGACCCTTAGAAGATCGACCTTGAAATGCACTTAGAGCACCTTGGAGACGACTCGGTACGGGATGGTCATGGATGATGGAGGGTCTCTGTGGCTAGAACAAGGGTGTCACTAGGGTTTGGCCACCCATCCAAAGCTAATGGCACTAAAATTCAATGCCAAGATTAGTGGTTTCAAAGTCACGCTATGGTGCACCTATGAACTGAGGCACACTATGAGTTTTTGCATCGAGCGAGATCGCTGTGCTGAATCCAAACAGAATGTGATCTCTCAAAAATTAGATAGATTATTTTAGGCCTTGCATCACCATCTTGTAGAATTTGACATTTCATCGATAGTCCTCATGAGCTTTGATTTATTACCCTCGAAAGATTGACCTCGAAATGCACTTAGAGCACCTTGGAGACTACTTGGTATGGGCTACTCGCGGATGATGGAGGATCTCTGTGGAAAAAAAAAGAGTTTCATTGGGGTTTACCCACCCATTTGGAGCTAATGGAATTGACGATTCGGTGCCAAGATCAATGGTTTTAAAGTTACGTTGTGGTGCACCTATGAATTGAGGCACACTACGAGTTTTGGCATCGAGCGAGATCGCTATGCTAAGTCCAAATGGAATATGATCTCTCAAAAATGAGATAGGTTATTTTAAGCCTTGGCATCACCATCCTATAGAATTCAATGTTTCATCAATAGCCCTCACGAGCTCTAAGTTACAACCTTCGGAAGATCAGCCTCGAAATGCACTTAGCACCTTGGAGACTACTTAGTACGGGTTGCCCGCAAATGATAGAGGGTCTTTATGACTAGAAAAAGGGTGTCACTAGGGTCCACCCATCCATCTAAAGATAATGGCACTGATGATTCAATGCCAAGATCAGTGGTTTCAAAGTTATGCTATGGTGCACCTATGAACTGAGGCACATTGTGAGTTTTGGCATCAAGCGAGATCGCTATGCTGAATCCAAATGGAATATGATCTCTCAAAAATGAGATAGATTATTTTAGGCCTTGGCATCACTGTCCTATAGAATTTAACATTTCATTGATATCCCTCATAAGCTTCAAGTTATGACCCTCAGAAGATCAACCTCAAAATGCACTTAGAGCACCTTGGAGACTACTCAGTCTAGGTTGCCTGTGGATGATGGAGGGTCTCCACGGCCAAAACAAGGGTGTCACTAGGGTTCACCTGCCCATCCAAAGCTAATGGCACAGATGATTTGATGCCAAGATCAATGGTTTCAAAGTTACGTTGTGGTGTACCTATGAATTGAGACACACTGCAAGTTTTGGCATCGAGTGAGATCACTATGTCAAATCCAAACAGAATGTGATCTCTCAGAAATGAGATAGGTTATTTTAGGCCTTGGCATCACCATCCTATTAAATTTGACATTTCATCAATAGCCCTCACGAGCTTTGAGTTATGACCCTTGGAAGATTGACCTCAAAATGCACTTAAAGCACCTTGGAGACTACTTAGCATGGGGTGGCCGCGGATGATGGAGGGTCTCCATGGCAAAAACAAGGGTGTCACTAGGGTTCACCACCCATTTGAAGCTAATGGCACTGATGATTCGATGCCAAGATCAGTGGTTTCAAAGTTATGCTTTGGTGCACCTATGAACTGAGGCACACTGCGAGTTTTGGCATTGAGTGAGATCATTTTGCTGAATTCAAATAGAATATGATCTCTCAAAAATGAGATAGGTTATTTGAGGCCTCTGCATCATCATCTTGTAGAATTCAATGTTTCATCAATAGCCCTCATGAGCTCTGAGTTATGACCCTTGGAAGATCGACCTTGAAATGCACTTAGATAATCTTGGAGACTACTCAGCATGGGCTTCCCGTGGATGATTGAGGGTCTTTGTGGCTAGAAAAAGGGTGTCACTAGGGTTCACCTGTCCATCCAGAGCTAATGGTACTAATGATTTGATGCCAAGATTAGTGGTTTTAAAGTTACGCTATGGTGCACCTATGAACTGAGGTACATTGCAAGTTTTGGCATCGAGAGAGATCGCTCTGCCAAATTCAAATAGAATGTGATCTCTCAAAAATGAGATAGGTTATTTTAGGCCTTAGCATCATCATCCTTTAGAATTTGATGTTTTATTGATAGTCCTCATGAGCTCTAAGTTATGACCCTCAGAAGATTGACCTCAAAATGCACTTAGAGCACCTTGGAGACTACTTAGTACAAGGTGGCCACGAACGATGGAGGGTCTCCATGCCTAGAACAAAGGTGTCACTAGGGTTCACCCACCCATCTAGAGCTAATGGAGTTGATGATTCAATGCCAAGATAAAATATATGAATGAGATGGTAGCTAACAAAAGCTTAGAAGATTATTTTTATAGTATTGTAAAAAAATTTTGTGAGAACCTTGCTATTGAAAATTCAGAGTATATGCATTTTTCCTAATGATTCTAAGCATGAATGCAAGATGGATCCATTTCTCAAGAGCATTCAGTAGGTTGATAGTTGTTATGAACTTTGAGCTACCTTAACAAAAGGAGGGGGCTCCCTGACCATGGAGGAACAATTGGCACGGTTGTAATAAGGCATGGTAACCATGATGAACCAACAAAAAGGAGAAACACTATAAAAACTAGCAAATCAAGCTTAAAGTTTGTGCTTTCAAGAGGCTATGCAATTGGGTATTTTTCCCATCTCAAGTCAAGGGAGGAGTCACCATTCAAACTAGCACTTGAACATGAAGATGATTATGGAGAGGATCAAATGCAACATGTTGATTCAATCCCAAATGTTGATACTTTCAATCAACAATCTGAATTAAGTCACACCTTTTTCATTCCTCAATAGATATTGCACCAAATATTTTAGTATTGTTCATTTATCCATATTTTGGTATTTTCCTTTAACCATGTTAATCATGGCACTTTTAAGAATAAAGTCAACTATTTTAGCCAATCAGTGAATGCATTTATTTAGCATTTGTCTTGTTATTGCTTAGGGTAGAGTAGGTTAGTTTTCAAGCTTGCCACAAGTGTTACCTTTGGATGATACTTGTCAATTGTGGAGCGTACATTAAGCCCAAATTTGGCTTGTTAATATCTTTCCTTTCTTCTACATAGATTCAATAGGAATTTTGAATTGGTACATTTTCATTCCCCAACTGCACATATTCATTATCTGACTCTATGATTTCACCTTCAACTTCATCATCAACTTGACTACCATTTAACATAGCTTGTCTTTTCCTTCAGTGTTCTATTTTGTCCATTTCCCTATATGCTGCAATGTCTTAATTGGATACCTTCCTTTTGCATTTAGCCTTTTGACAATTGCTGCTCCCCATTCATATGACAATATCAGACACCTAGGGATATATTATCAAACTTTTTTCGATTGTTTGGGCCCCAAAATGTAACTTTTCCTAAAACTCGTGAAAAAGGCCCACAAAAAGTGATGTTGTCAGGTCTGCAGTGACATGGAATATTTTAGGAAAATAATGCCAGTAAATATTGGGTATCCAATTTTAGATCAGATACTCGATATGAAATCGGATATCCGATATTGGCTAGCACCAAAATATTGGAAGGAAAAATCAATTTATCAATTATGCATAACTAATGAGTTATGAAATATATAATATATCATCTATAAATGTATAATATGACTAATGAGTTATGACTAATCTATAAATATATAACATATATTAATATATATATAGATGAAATTAAATTAAATTAAATTATTATTATTATTTAATATAATAAAATAACTATTAATATATAATAATATATTATGTTATTATTATTATTATTATTATCTATAAATATAATATATATTAATATATATGTATGATTATTATGCTATATTTTTATTATTTTTACTATATTATATGTATTTGTTAATATAAAAACATATAATAATTGTTTATATGGGTCGAAAGGGGCCATACGATGACCTATGACCCCTTTCAAAATATTTCATAATGACATATGTCGCTAGGGGTCCTAGGACCGCTAGGGACAATTACAATCATTTATATTGGTCGAAAGGGGTCTAGGATGACCTATGACCCCTTCTGACACATTTTATTACAACATATGTCTCTAGGGGACCTAGAACCCCTAGGAACATATTAGAATCATTTATATGGGTCGAAAGGGGCCATAGGATGACCTATGACCCCTTTTGACACATTTTATTACAACATATGTCTCGAGGGGCCCTATGACCCCTAGGGACATATTAGAATTGTTTATATGGGTTGAAAGGAGCCATAGGATGACCTATGACCTCTTTCGACATATTTAATTACAATATATGTCTCAAGGGGCCCTAGGACCCCTAGAGACATATTAGAATTGTTTACATGGGTTGAAAGGGGCCATAGGATGACCTATGACCTCTTTCAACATTCCATGATGACATGTCTCTCTAGGGGTCCTCGGACCCCTATGGAAATATTATAATCATTTATATGGGTCGAAAGGGGACATAGGATGACCTATGACCCCTTTCGACACATTCCATGATGACATATGTTTGTAGGGGTCTTAGGACCCCCAGGGACATATTATAATTGTTTATATGGGTCAAAAGGGGCCATATGATGACCTATGATCCCTTTCAACACATTCCATGATGATATATGTCTCAAGGGGTCCTAAGACCCCTAGGGACATATTAAAAACTTTTGTATAGGTTGAAAGGGGTCATAGGATGATGTGTGACCCCTTTCGACACATTTTATTACAACATATGTCCCTAGGGGCCCTAGGACCCCTAGGGACACATTAGAATTGTTTATATGGGTCAAAAAAGGTCATAGGTCCTTTTTGACACATTCCATGATGATATATGTCTCTAGGGGTCCTAGGACCCCTAAGAACATATTAGAATCATTTATATGGGTCAAAAGGGGCCATAGGATGACCTATGACTCCTTTTGACACATTCCATGAAAATATATGTTGCTAGGGGTCCGAGGACCCCTAGGAACATATTAGAATCGTTTATATGGGTCAAAAGGGGTCATAGGATGGCCTATGACTCCTTTCAACACATTGCATTATAAAATATGTTGCTAGGGGTCTTAGGACCCCTAAGGACATATTAGAATCATTTATATGGGTCGAAAGGGGCCATAAGATGACTTATGACCCCTTTTGACACATTCCATGATGACATATGTTGCCAGAGGTCCTAGGACCCCTAGGGACATATTAGAATTATTTATATGGCTCGAAAGGGATCATAGGATGACCTATGACCCCTTTTGACACATTTTATTTCAACATATCTCTCTAGGGGCCCTAGGACCCTTAGGGACATATTAGAATAATTTATATGGGTTGAAAGGGGTTATAGGACACATTCTGTGATGATATATGTCTCTCAGGGTCCTAGGACCCCTAAGGACATATTAGAATCATTTATATCGGTCCAAAGAGTCCATAGGATGACCTATGACCCCTTTCGACACATTCCATGATGACCTATGTTGCTAGGGATCCTAGGACCCCTAGGGACATATTATAATCCTTTATATGGGTCGAAAGAGCTCATAGGATGATGTATGACCCTTTCGACACATTTAATTACAACAAATGTCTCTAGGGCCCCTAGGGACATATTATAATTATTTATATGGGTTGAAACCTATGACCCTTTTCAACACATTCCATGATGACATATGTCTCTAGGGGTTCTAGGACCCCTAGGGACATATTAGAATCATTTATATGAGTTGAAAGGGGCCATAGAATGACTTATGACCCTTTTAGACACATTTCATGATGACTTATGTTGCCAGGGGTCCTAGGACCCCTAGGGACATATTACAATCATTTATATGGGTTGAAAGTTTCTACACATTTGATTACAACATATGTCCCTATGGGCCCTACGACCCGTAGTGACATATTATAATTGTTTATATGGATCCAAAGGGGTCATAGGTGGTCATAGGATGACCTATGAACCCTTTCGACACATTCCATGACAACATATTTCTCTGGGGTCATATGGGTCAAAAGGGGCCATAGGATGACCTATGACTACTTTCTACACATTTCATGGTGACATATGTCTCTAAGGTTCCTAAGACCCCTAGGGACATATTAGAATCATTTATACGGGTCAAAAGGGGCCATAGGAATACCTATGACCCCTTTTGACAGATTTTATTACAACATATGTCTCGAGGGGCCCTAGGACCCCTAGGGACATATTTGAATTATTTATATGGGTTGAAAGGGGCTATAGGATGACCTATGACCCCTTTCGACACATTCCATGCTGACATATGTCACTAGGGGTTCTAAGATCCCTACAGACATATTCCAAACATTTATATGGGTTGAAAGGGGTCATAGGATGACCTATGACCCCTTTTGACACATTTTATTACAACATAACATATTAGAATCATTTAGATGGGTCGAAAAGGGTCATAAGATGACCTATGACCCCATTCGACACATTTAATTACAACATATGTCTCAAAGGGCCCTCAGAACCCTAGGGACATAGTAGAATCATTTATATGGGTTGAAAGGGGCCATAAGGGCCATAGCGTGACCTATGACCCCTTTCAAAACATTCCATGATGACATATGTCTCTAGATGTCCTAGGACCCTCGAGGACATATTATAATCATTTATATAGGTCAAAGAGGCCATAAAATGACCTATGACCCCTTTCCATACATTTTATTACAACATATGTCTCTAGGGGCCCTAAGAACCCTAGGGACATATTAGAATCATTTATATGGGTCGAAAGGTGTCATAAGATGACCTATGACCCCTTTCGACACATTCCATGACAACATATATTGGTAGGGGTCTTAGGACCCCTAGGGACTTATTATAATTATTTATATGGGTCAAAAGGGGCCATAGGATGACCTATGACCCCTTTCAACACATTCTATGATGACCTATGCCACTAGGGATCCTAGGACCCCTAAGGAGATATTCCAATCATTTATATGGGTTGAAAGGGGTCATAGGATGACCTATGATGCCTTTGACACATTTTATTACAACATATGTCTCTAGGGGCCCTAGGACCCCCAGGGACATATTAGAATCATTTATATGGGTCAAAAGGGGCCATAGGATGACCTATGACCCCTTTCGACACATTTTATTATAATATATTTCTTGAGGGGCCCTAGGACCCCTACAGACATATTAGAATCATTTATATGGGTCAAAAGGGGCCATAGGATGACCTATGACCTCTTTTGACACATTCCATGACAACATATGTTGCTAGGGGTCTTAGGACCCCTACAGACATATTATAATCATTTATATGGGTCAAAAGGAGCCATAGGATGACCTATGATCCCTTTCGACACATTCCCTGATGACATATGTCTCTAGGGGTCCTAGGACGCCTAGGGACATATTAGAATTGTTTATATGTGTCAAAAGAGGCCATAGGATGACCTATGACCCATTTCGATACATTTCATGATGACATATGTCTCTAGGGTTCCTATGACCCCTAAGGACATATTACAATTATTTATATGGGTCGAAAGGGGTCACAGGATAACCTATGACCCTTTTCGACACATTTTATTTTAACATATGTCTCTAGGGGCCCTAGGACTCGTAGGGACATATTAGAATCATTTTTATGGGTCGAAAGGGGCCATAGGATGACCTATAACCTCTTTTGACACATTCCATGATGACCTATGTTGCTAGGGGTCATAGGACCCCTAGGGACATATTAGAATCTTTTATATGGGTCAAAATGGGCCATAGGATGACCTATGACCCCTTTCGACACATTCCATGATGACAGATGTCTCTAGGGGTCCTAGGACCCCTAGGACATATTATAATCTTTTATATGGGTCGAAAGGGTCATAGGTTATCGTATGACCCCTTTTGACACATTTTATTACAACATATGTCTCTAGGGGCCCTAAGACACCTAGGGACATATTATAATTATTTATATGGGTTGAAAGGGGTCATAGGTCATCCTATGACCTCTTTCGACACTCTTTCAACACATTTCATGATGACATATGTCTCTAGTGGTCCTAGGACCTCTAAGGACATATTATAATTGTTTATATGGGATGAAATGGGTGATAGGATGACCTATGACCTCTCTCTATGCATTTCATCACAACCTATGTCTCTAGGGGTCCTAGGACCCCTAGGGATGCATTTGGTTGGTTCCAATGTGTCGAGAGGGGTCATAGGTTAACCTATGACGCATCTCGATGCATTTCATCATAATGTATATCCTTAAGACCCCTAGGGACCCATTGGGAATGCATCGAAAGGGGTCATTGGGGGCCCTAGGGACATATGTTGTCATGAAATGCATCAAAAGGGGTCATAGGTTAACCTATGACCCCTTTTGATGCATTTTATGACAATATTATATTTAATAATAATATAATATTGTATATTTTGATATGATAATAATTTATTATTAGATTATATAACAATAATAATCATATATGTTACTAGATTATAGATTTAATAATAATAATAACCATATATATTATTATATGTAATAATAGTCATATAATATTACTATATATATTTAATAATAATAACATTTATCATATATATTACTATATTATATTTAGTTATAATAATTATTATTATATTTATAACTATATTATATTTAATAATAATAATCATACATATTACTATAATATAAGAGTAATTATAATCATATATAATAATAATAGTCAATAATAATAATATCAATGTCCACAATTGCCCCAAATAAATTTTCCTCTAAAACACTCTAAAATTTCCCTCTTAAATTTATTTCCTCTTAAATTACCCTCCCTCCAAATTTAACATTGGAAAATCTCTCCTCTCAAATTTCCCTCCAAATTTCAATTGAAAAATCCTGGACCTGATCAGATACTCAATTTGGATTCAAGCATCCGATTATCCTTGGTATTTACCAAGCCTATTCGGTCAACCCAAAAAGCATGTTAGAGAAGGGTTTCATTGACACTCAGACTTTGGGTAGGCATCTGACAATGTTATTTTCATCAAAATTAAATGAAACAAAAAGATTTTTTTTCTAACACTCTCGAGATTCCATCGATATAATTGTTGTCAAATTCTGAGTTTGATAAGTATTTATTAGTTAATTTTTAATGAAGATGATTGTAAAGTGTTGATTGACATACTGATTGAAAAATAACTATAACTTTCAAATGGTATAACATTTTTTAAATCCAAAAGTTGCATCACATTCTATGCTTCGCCTAGTATAAGAAAAATAAATTTGGTAAGGTTTTCTATTAGTTAAGGTGGTCAGACATGGGAGTTGTTTTTTCTGAAAAAATTTAGTACAAAATTCATATTTAATTATTTATTTGGAATAAAAATACCCAAAAATATGCGTCACATCTAGGCATGAGTCTACTTTTTATATCTATAATTATATTAAAAAAATATTATCATTTGATTTTGATTAAGGTGGTCAGATAGACACCTACTTTTTATTTTTGCTCTAAAGTTTTCGTAGTACTACATTAAAATCCAAAATTTTTACCAATCAATTATTTTCTCTCCAAATAAGGCCTAGTAGTTTAGAAACTACATTCAATTTCCTTTAGATTATTTTCTTACAACTTTTTGATATAAAGTCCAGAACCAATTTAAAATTATGTGTCAAGTTAACATAACCCTGATTTGTTGGTTTTTCACTGCCACTTAAGGCCATAGTTTGGTAGACCATGATCCTACACATACCCATATACATCATGTGGATGTTAATATAACATTCTTGAATGGAGAATTGAAAGAAGATGTCTATATGATGCAACCTGAAGGTTTTGTATGGTTTGAAGAAAGCACCACGTGCTTGGCATGAAAAAATAAATGAGAATATTTTGAACTCAAACTATAGGAACTTCAATCTAGATGATGCAACTCTCTTTATTAGAAAATTGGTAGATTAGTTGTATATCTAGTTGTGTTTGTTGATGATCTTCTCATTATAGGAAATAATGGTGATTACATAACATCTATTAAGAGAGAGTTGAAAATGATTTTTGATATTATTGACTTAGGGTTACTTCATTATTACTTAGGTATTTAAGTTATTCAAAAATCCTATTTATTTTTATTTCATAGAAAAATACATTGGAGAATTATTATGTAGATTTGGAATGAAAGATTGTAATTCTATTTCCATTTCAATGGAGCAAAATTTAAAGATTTCCTTCAATGAAGACAATATTTTTGAAGATCCAACCAAGCATATAGGCAACTTGTGGAAGGTTGATTTATCTTACCACTACTCATCCTGACATTACCTTTGTGGTAGACATTTTGTCCACATTTATGCATCAATCATGTGAAGTACATTGGATTGCAACACAACGAGTATTGAAATATTTAAAAGGAACTCAAACTTTTGGCATAAAGTATTCAAAAATTTCAAACTTCCACTTTACTAGTTATCCTAAATCATATTTTGATGGTGATAGAGAAAATGTGGTATTTATTTCTAGTTATTTGATGACTCTAGATTCAACTGCTATCACTTGGAGATCAAAGAAAAAAATAGTTCTTGTTGACACTACAACTAAAGAATAATATGTAGTGATAGCTCAAGCCACAAAAGAATTTGTGTTGCTCAAGAAAATCCTTGATGACTTCCAAGAGAAACAAATGAATTCATCACCTTTATTTTCTGATAATAATTCTACAATATAATTGGCCAAGAATCCTAGATTTTATGATCAAACCAAACATATCAATACCAAATATCACTTGATTTGACATTATGTTGAGGCCAAAACCATACAGTTGAAACACTATTCCACTAAAGAGAAAATAGTTGATATATTACCAAAGCACTCGGACGTGTCAAGTTTGAGTGCTTTAGAATGCTACTTGGCATGATAGACATCCCTTCACATTAAGGGGGGAATGATCACTTATCCTATGGGGTAATTATTTTATTAGTTATCTAGAGAGTAGTTTGGTAGTTTAATTTTATAACTATTTCTATAGTTTGAATCCAACTATCTCAACAGTTTGGGTTGTATATATTCACTACCTTTTTTATTAATAAAAGTTTACCTATGTGTGCTTGAATAATATTTTTAGGCTTGTTACATTTAAGACATTAGATATGTTGAGATTTTGTTACCCATGGAGTACTCTTGAATTCTTTGGTTGAGGTTTCAATTTATGATGTCTTAGTTTTAACAATAGATCCATACTTACATTATGGGTTAATTTTTTTCATGATGTACTCTTTCTATTAGTCTTAGAATGGTACATATTGCCTTTGGAGCATGATATGTTCACTAGAGTATATGATATTATGCAAAGAGATGAGATCATATTGTCACTATTGATCCTTGATGTTACAATTTGATATTGATCTTAATGGTTCTATTTGTATCAAGTATATGAACATTTTCCTTATAGTACATGATAATGCTACTTTTAATATGGATTTGGAAAATTCTGATTAGTTATTGTTACTCATGTATACTCAGATATTCAAGTGAGGTTTCTAGTTTTGCTAAATTATTAGAGACATATATTGTGATAGATACTCTCTATTATATTTAAGAAGTAATTTTGAGGAACACGCACCTTGGTTGAACATGATATCAACATGGACCTACGGGGACATTGTTATTAGGTGATTCATGATGACTTGACTATCTTGGAGGAGCATTTTTATTCTTGAGTCAAGTTCTACTTAGCAGTTTATCACTTAAGAGGTATTGCCCTTCAAATTTTTGAGGAGGTAGACCTTCTCCAGATTGACTAAAGAAATCCTAAATCTTTTATTTAGGCTTGAATAAAGAAACTGCATTTCAATTCTTTCTATCTTGTTCATAACCTTTTTAATATTAAAGAAAAGACTAAAATAGATAGATACATTTATAAAGTAATTTTAGGAGTAATAGTGAGAGGTTAACAAATGATATAACCCTTCACCACTATCAAACTTCTTTATAATTTAACATAAATAGGGATTTTAGTATAATTAATGTAGCAAAATGGCCTATTTGGTTTAATGACACAAATAGAAAGGGGCTTCTTCAAACTCCAACATAATTTTTAGCATGGGATTCCCACTAGGCCCTAGGCTTGAGAGTTATTTTGAGACATCTTTAACCTACTATACTTGACCTTCTTAATGATATTGGGAAAGACTTACAATATGACATAAAAGACATTGAAAAATATCTACAAGAAGGATTTCAACCATTCATCAATAATTTGGTTTTGTTTACTTTATCATTGATTTTGATATCACTATCAAATTTGTGTTCATAGGACAATCATTATATATTAGCATTTATTTGTTAGAAATCATCAACCAATTTAGAAACGAGTTTATGGGACCTTCCAACTTATTCTCACCACCTTCTTTAATCACCAAGAGGCCAAACTATGCATTAATACACTTAAAGTTTGCATTCAAAATGTAGATAGTCTAACTTTGTGAGAAAATCAAACCTATAGTCAATTGGAAGCATGTATAAACATCATTATGAAGCCCTATAAACTTGGAATATAGAAGTACATAGGGACATGCACACATACACGCATTGGCATATGCACACATTCATTTCCAGCAAGTTTGCTGTTTTTTCACTAGTGGAAGGATGGGTTATACATTTATTTCTCCTTGTTGATTACCCTACTTAGGGTTTAGTGAAGAAATTATTTTTTTCAAATAATTTTTTTGATATTTACTTTTATGATTATTCTATATTCTACATGGTTAAATTTTAAGTTACAATATCAAGTTATAATAGATTAACTTAATATTACAAATCTAAATTATATTGTTTACCAAATATTAAACTATATTTAAATATCAATTTATATAATTATTACATTTATTCATAATATTTAACAAATGTATTATATTATATGTAGTATGCTGTTTAAAATCATTAAGACAACTAGAAACATCTATGCCAAGAACTTCCATTATAGATATAGCCAACTATATGACCAACTACATTGATAACACTGTAATTCAATTTTGTAAGCCCAATTATATAGGAACTTATTGTTCAATTAGATAAAAATGGATTGAGCGCCTGGATAAGAAGATTGGGAGTACTAAGTTGTGGAATGTGACCTTCGGTTTTCAGCAGCTCAACATAAGTCTTTCCTCCTAGATGTGTCCTCAAATATTGTGGAACAAAAAGAGGAACTATAAAATCTTTCTCACTTTGAATAATAAGAACAGGAACTTTGACAAGGCTTTGAATTCCCCTCTCATCACTCTCAAACACTTGTCTTGCTACAAACAGAGCAATATGACGTTTCATGGCCAAAATAGTTTTCTTGAATTCTTCAGCTGCAATAGGAAACTTGGCACCCACCACCAGGTGAGAAAATGTAGAAGCAAAGCCAGTATAATTTGATTGCATAAAGTGCAAAAGCTTATCTATAGTTTCTTGTTCGAAACCTCCATAATAACCAACAGAATTCAAATACCTACCAAATCCAAAAATAAAATAAAATAAAATATAGAGAACAATAGAAAACACATTAAAAAACTTTTATAAACTACTACAACTTGAATATTATTATTAACCATATTGAATTTGTCAAAAGACATCTTAAACTAAATCTAATTACTTTTTTCCTTAAAGAGCAATAATGATAAGAATGATAATAAATAAATACCTCTAATGATATTTAAGAGTAATATGATAGTGAATATTTACCTTGGAGAGCCTCCCAAGTATATGAGTGTTTCAAACAAACTTGGGTTTTTAATGGAAGCAATAGATCCAATCATGGCAGACATCGAATGGCCCAAGTACACACATCTATAGACTTTGAGCTCATCCAGAATTAACAAGAGATCATCAGCATA
Organism: Cupressus sempervirens; assembly: GCA_028749045.1. Classification (NCBI taxonomy): domain Eukaryota; kingdom Viridiplantae; phylum Streptophyta; class Pinopsida; order Cupressales; family Cupressaceae; genus Cupressus; species Cupressus sempervirens. The sequence continues at coordinate 767,631,577 of CM053790.1, forward strand.
GCCATCATAGGATCTATATCTGCTATAATTAAAATAGGAGGGATTTACAGCTCCTGCAAATGGCAGATCAAATGATATGACCTTGAATTTTTTCACTAGTACAGGTAATATGTTATGCCAAACTGATTGGTCGGTTCCATATCCATGAGAAAGAACTAGAATGTTCTTCCCTTCTCCCATGATCTTGACATGTAAGGCATCCAACAAGTCCTCTTTAGATCCTCCTCCACAATCTATATTTCCTGCAACACTAGTTATTAATGTGATTAGATACACATTGTTAGAAAACATAGAAAACATGAACGAACACTAAGAGAATGGAAACATCAGTATTGTAAGTTACTTACAGTAGAAGTATAATTAAGAAGCATGTAAGCGACATATTGGACAGACAAATTGTATTGTCGTCCTTCTAGATAATGTTTTTGATTAGATAAAGGCGAAAAATTGGGTACCACTCTGTTATAAAAACGAAAAGAAAAAGATGCAAACAATGTCATTATATTTCTCATATGTAAAGATACAAATAATGTCATTATATATCTACAATCTATGCGATTAATGATGTTTGTTTCTAAATTTGATCATATAAGATTTTGAGCAATAAAAGGTTGCATTCTGTTGTCTACCATCAGAATATTTTTGATATAAAAGCAACCAAAATTAGTGGGCTGACTCATTACAACGGTGGTGGCACAACCAGCAGACAACTGCACACAGCACTCTTAACCGATTTACATAAAAATTTAAAGTAGCAGAATAATGGTAATTAAAAGTACTAGGGATCCAACACTTAAAACCAATAGAATTTAACATTTTATCAAAAAAAACATATAAATGATCATGGCATCCTACCACCTATCAGAATGTTAAAGAACTTAACAAAAGTGAGAATTCACCTCCACTTTCTAACATATTGATAATTTATCTTTAAGCCCTCTAAAATTTAAAGGTATATCATAGAACATACTCTGAAACATTCATTTTAAAAAACGTACAAAATCAAATTCATAAATATATAGCATAAAAAACAATCATAACATCGAGATGAACAATTCTCAAACAACTAAAAAACAACGAAGGATTAAGAACAGAGAGGCTTCAACTCTATTACATTTCTCAACTTCAATCGAAATAGAAATGAATGAATAGTTTTGAAGCTTTGCAATGAATGAATATGCATGAAAGAGAGTAAGGACGAGCTTTTGTAGTTGTTGCAGAAATGTGTAGAGAAAAATGTTCTGCAGTAAATTAGCTTGTGCAACTCTACGGCCAGAACAACTTTTCCAATTAGAATTCTCTGTTTGGTAATATCTGCTGTACAACTTTTCGTTTGGTAATAAGTGACGAAATCAAATGTCTGCTTTTTCCTCTATTGCAGTTGGGTGATTGACTATAATGGTATCGCAGTTTTGACTGATGCTATCTTCCTTGTGTAAGATTAAGTAAAGCTGATGCGGTTTTAGTTCATGCGCAATTTACTCAAGTTCTTGTTTTATGATTGGTAGTTTTGCTTTTCAAAGTAAATATTTTTGTTTTATGAATGAAATGATAGCAACGTGTTACACTTATTGAGAGTGATATTTTTAGTTTTTTTTTTATATAAATACTTTGAAGATATTTATATGGTAAATCAGATTTGAATTCAATATATTAAGATATAAAGTTCATTATTTCAAAAGTAATAGTAAATTGATAAGATATTTTCAATATATTAAGATATAAAGTTCATTATTTCAAAAGTAATAGTAAATTGATAAGATATTTTACTTGATGATAGAAGAATAAATAAGTCTATATTATAATGTTGAAATGCTTGTGCTTTTAGATAATACAAAAAAGACAACAGTCAAATGTCTACAACTAAATTCGAAGATTTTATTTTACTCCATTAAATGTACTTCAACAATAAGTACAATTTTCTTACCATAATCTAGACTTGTACTTTTAAACTTGACCCCTATAACCTATTGCATCTACTCTTATGGGATTAGGTAAATAACTATATATTTTCCTTTATGATATTTAAAAGCTCTTGTTTGTGATAAATATCTTTGTTAGGTTGTCATATGATCAAACTATGATAGCTATTGAGCTCGATTAACCTCTTGACAATATGAATTAGTAAAGATAATACTCTTCAAATATACATGTGCTTCTATTTAGACATAGATTTGTTAAAGATAGTATAGAGTGCTATATATCATGGCAGATTTGGCTCAAAGTATAACATCTAAGATCTAGGAATTTCAATGAGGACACAAAAGGAACAAAACATGAGAAGATAATTTTATTTTATCAAGGGATGCAAATGTACAATGATGAAATGATACCAACTTCTTATGTAAAGGGAAATGATAATATATTAAAAACTAATAATGAAATACATAATGTGTGTCTACATTTTACACATACATTCATGTGCATATTTTTTTTTGAGAATAAAATAGACATTTTATATATCTAAAAAAATCGAAGACATTTATATGATAATTTTATTTTAACGAAAGGATTAAGATTTGGAGTCATATATTATTATGTAATACTTATTTTTTTTTATAAAAAGAAGATAAAAATTATAATTAATTTTTCTTTAAGATAGAAGAATAATTGTGACTCTATTATAATGTTGAATCATATATGTTTTATGACCACAAAGCAATGATAAATATCAAATGTGGGGAGAGGACCCAATACTTGAGCACCCTAACTTTGAACTTATCCAAATCCTATGTGGAAAATTTAAATTGTTCCCAATTTTATTACAACTTACTTGGCAAGCAGTTTTCTTATAACTAAGGTTTCAAGTCCATATCATCAATTATGATGCCACATTAGGATGCTTTTTTCTAATATGTACATTTGAAACAACCCAAATAAAAAGAAAGACCAATGGTCCTACAAAAAGTGTACCCATACTTGCACAACTGATGTGGCATCACATCATTGGTTGCTTTTTACAACTAAGGCTACATTTAATTCAATTATGGGTAGTCATCATTGTGCTAACCACTTTAAACTCACAGTGATTGGTGCAATATTGTCATTTTTTTTGGAAATTAAGCTAATAAAAATTGGAAATTAAGTCAATAAGTATGGGTATTAAATCAACAAGTGTGGGTGCAAAAACAACACCTTCTATTGCAACCATTGGAACACATTCAGATACTAGGTCCTTTTCCTTATAGATTAAAATAATAAGGTTTTATCTAAATTCATTAGGATTACTTTAATGATTAAATACAAATGCATTATCATAACTTAAACTTACATTAGTAAACTTGGCCTTTCATAGCTTACCCTCATTTCTTGTTATATTTTTATATAATCTATGACATTGATAAATAACTATGTTATTTTTTTTATGTAACCAATGTCAAAGAACCCCCAAAAGGAGATGTGTAGTCTTCCAACTAGAAAAACCACATGAGAAATAACAATATAAAGAAATAATAATACAAAAAAAATAAGGAAACAAGGATTTCAATTATCATCAAGTTGGCCTCCAAATATAGACTATAGAGTTGGGACACTAACCTTCTTACATTATAGGTATACAAGCATGCTTATTTCCAAAACCATATAACAAAAAATCCTCCTTCCACTTCCTATAAGTACTACTTGAAAAAAGGACTTCTACTCTAGTTATAAACTAGATCACCAACCACAAGTTTTCTTATCCGATCATAAAGTTCAAAGACAAAGGAAATATATTAAAATATATAGGTTGGGACTTAAATCGACAAGAAAACTATCAAATAGATATAGAAGAGGGTTGATGGTCCACAAATTTATCATCATAGAATAATGTTCAAATTAGTGTCACATGTTATTTTTTAGAGCAAAAGTGGCATGCCACTGATATTATATAAAAATAAAAATAAAAATCTGGTTCAAAATCTCATAGAAAGAAACAAAAAAGAAAACCTCCAATCCCTATTAAATACATGATATGATTGGTTGATCAAAATTAACCAACCAAAATTAAAGAAGGAGCTCTCTAAACAACCTTATAACTACGACCTTACAATTTGATACCATAACTCTTATCTAATAATGTCACCTAAACATATCTTGCCATTTAATTGAAGAAAGTTTCTTCTTTGACACTTACTTCTATTAGCTTAGAACACCTTAACCTCTCTTTGATCTACTCAAGGCCCTTAACCACTACATATTTCTCACCTTTTATTTGTTCTATTCTCATTGAGACAATGTCAAATCCAAAATATTTTAATTCATGAAGATTATGAGGCCCTAGAAATGGAGTCCTCCACTCTGAAAATTTATATATGTTTATATTTTCCACTTGTTCCTCAGTTTCCATAATCTCATGAGTTGAAAGAGGCATTGGATTGGCATAATTGAACATTTAAAAGTGTGACATCTAGAGAATCCTTTATATGTAGGAGGAAAATGAATGACTATAGTTTTCTCATAATCCCAAATTTATAAATATTATGTTGTAGAATTAACATGACAATGACATGTAGATTCTCCAGTTGTAAGGAATCCATCTTCATATGGTTGGAGTGAGTAGACATGCTTTAATTCTAGATGTATAGTGACAATAACAAAATCCTCTCCTCCATGTGGCATGAGGCTCCAACAATATTGCACACAGTAACTCTCAGGTGGGCTACTAAAATATGAAAAACTTCCAAATAACATATAATATTGATGATATGTAATATCACTATATTGACATTAAGGTCAAATTTTCTATTGGTGACTAAAACTTAGTCAATTGGTTATGTTTCTACTAAGTTCTATAGTTTCTTCCAAGCTTATCTTCCATTCAACATTTTCAACCAAGTGCTCCAGTTGCTCTTGTGCCAAGAAGTCAATATGCAGTTGCTACTGAGTTCCACAATTGCTATTGAGCTTTAGAGTCTATACACAGTTCATGTCAAGCATAGCAGTATCTATTGAGTCATTTGGTGGAAGTGATCAGAACTCCAATGTTAATTGAGCTTTGTAGTGTTAATCGAGTTATTTAGTGCTAACCATGTTCTACAATGTCTATCGAGCTAACAGTGTTAGTGATGTGAATCTAGTATTGACCTAGCCATGGAGTGTCAACCGAGTGATTTAGTATATGTCAAGTTTCTCAGAATTCACCAAGTCAAATAGTGTTGACCAAGTTCAAGCTACTTGGAAGTGATCAATTTGGACCGAGTCTCTTCATCAACTGAGTGCCAGTAGATGTTGAGTGTTGATAGTGGTTTCTGAGTATCAGAACATCACCAAGTTTTTCTTTAGAACTTGAGTTACAATAGTTGGGCCGACTTTATGAATTATGATAAAATTGGTATTGTAGCCAACTCAAGTTAGTTATGATTTGGATTCGTATATATGTAATGCATTTTATCATATCCAAGAATGAATGTGAAGAATACATTATGAGAAGAATTGTGAATTAAGAAGGCTACAAGAAGTATAAGAAACAACAAAGATTTATCTATCACAACAAGGTGATCATTACATTACAAGGAATCTCAACTAGTAAACCAAAGTTGTAGACCAAAGATCACCCACTATTTCATCCTAACAAGCGTATCAATTAAATACTTTAATAGGGTAGACTTAAAAGCCTTTGATAAATCTCTTTACCGAGTGCATACTTCATTGTATTTTTTGTAAATCCTTTCATGAGGCGGACCTAGTAGTGCTTATTGCTAGTAATAGAGCAGATCATCATGAGTGATCAATTATAAACCTTAACAAACCAAATTTATACTATAGTACTAAAGCTTGTGGGTATCATTCCCACCCTAGTTTTACTTTCTATTTGGAAGGTTTCTAGGTTCCAATATCTTGTGTCAAAGTGTTATGAATATTTTATTTCTTTCATTATTTTATGCATGCAATTAGATCATAATATTATATGAAGGATTAATTGGTGAAATACATTAAAAGTATTATTGGTTCCTGATTCACATGTCCCCTCTCAGTAATCTTGCCTACCTTATATTTCCAACAATTGGTATCAAAGCTATTTGGTTCTCACAAAGAAGTTTAACAACTTGAGAAAAAATTAGAGGCAATAGAGGTATACAAGCTAGAATATGCTATTGAGAATGATAAGTTGGATTTGGAATTGGCTATTGGAAATCTTAGAAAAGAAAAGGAGCATATATCTCTCAATCTCTACAAAGAAGGAAGGAACTAGTAGAACAATCAAATGATAATCTCTACATTAAAGAAAGAATTGAAGAAATGTATCCAAAAATAAATTCATATGAAGCTAATGAATAAATCAAAGATCTACTTGTGAAGAATCTTACTCTCTAAGAGAAGTAAGAAAGATGGAAAGAGAACAAGAAATCCAACCAATCAGATTATGTGAAGTCACAAAGAAAATAGACAAAGCCATAGAAGAGATAGAAGAAAAGGGCAATGAAATTAATCAACTATCCCTTTAACAAGAAAAATTTATTGATCAACTCATTGGTGCAAATGAAGAAACCATAAATCTAAGATAAGAAAGTGAAAGACTACAGAATGGTCTTGACATTGTAAAGAAAACTAATGAAAGGATGATGAAATATCAAGAAAACATAAATCAATTGAATGATCAAAATCAGTATAGACACAAAGGTAAAATAGGATTAGGTTGTAGAGAAGAAGGACAATCATCTAAGAAAGGATCTCAAAAGAACAAAAGGTATACTTGTAACCATTGTGGTAAGATAGGTTATACATCAAACAAATGTTGGAGCAATGGTAAACCAAAATTCAATGGAAAGTGCTTCAGTTGCAATAAGCATGGTCATAGAGCAAGTGAATGCAAGGAGAAATCAAAGTTTGAAGGAAAGTGTTGCAGTTGCAATAAACAAGGACACAAATATTTTGAATGGAAGACCAAGAAATTCAATCTAGCATAATAGATTGTGAAAACAATATTTGGATGGGATTAGAACACTTGGTGTAGATGCCGCTACTGTGGTGAAGTTGGACACATTGGAGTAAACTATGTGAAACATCACATACGGAAAAGAGACACCAATAGAAGATGTTTTATTTGTACAAAACTTGGACATCTTGCTAAGAACTGTATGAACATAGGAAGAGTTGAAGATGAAAATAAAGCCAAAGCTCAATAAGAAAGAAAATAAGGTAGTAGTGGGTACCAAAATCTCCAGAGAATGCAAACTAAGATCATGAAGTGAATGACACCCAAGTCAGTGAGTTGGGTGGTTCAATTATTTTAACTTAGTTCCTATGGAGATCACTAGAGCTGTGATTCAAAAGAAGAAATCTAACATCAATTCTAGCTAGCAAGAAAAAAGATCCAAATCAACATTCAAGATTAAAAAGGATCACCAAGCATGATGGAAATTAGGAGACCTTATTGAGCTAGGTTGGGTCGCAAGACGTTACCGAGCAAGATCAGGTTGAATATTATTGCAAATACACATCTGATAATTCCTACCAAGTGATGGTGACTACCAAGCTATAGATATCTCTTAAAAATTAATGATTAAATTGAGTGGAGGATAGTCTATCAATGAGTGAGTATGAAGTACAAAGCATTAATGGTGATTAAAAGGTGGAAATTTGTTAAAATAAAGAAATCAAACACATTATTTCATCATGAATTTCTAGAGCTATTTGTGAAGAGTGAATCTAAAGCCTCCAAATGATTTAAGTATTTTTTGTTGAAGATTTTTAAAGTTTTTAGAAGCCCTACCAAGCAATGGCATCCTCCAGCAATAAAAAAGAAGGGTTCCAAAATGTTAGTTCGTGAAGTTGGTTGCAAGGCACCAAAGTTCAAGTTAAGTCCATCAATTGTAGAGGCACTTAACCTAGTTGGTGCATAATCAAAAATTCCACCCAAAGTATTACTCATGCATGACATCTATTCATTTCATCACTTCTCAATTCAAGAACTTGAAACCATCAAAATGAATGAAGCTTTAAATAAGTTGTCTATAAATGACATGTTGAAACCTATGCATCAACATTTGGAAGCCAAGGGCTTGACTCATATGTCTCACATGCCAAAAAGATTTCCAGGTCAAATGCATGAGATGTAATATGAGTTGTATGTATAATGGACATTTATGTTTGGAGCAACCTATCTAGATAACCAAGAAAATGATTCATAGAATAATTGGGCTCCCAATGCTGAATAAAGAAAAGACAAACAAAAACCTAAGTCAGGTTGAACTAGCAAAGAAGATTCTTTCCACGTGGGATGTAAGAGGAATGAATATTAGTAGAATCACATACATGGAGCTAAAATTTGGCATTCATATCATTGCACATAAGATTTATAGTTCATGAAGATTAACCAATATATCATGTGAAGCTGTTGATCTTGCATACAAGGTTGTGAAGAATAACATGTCCATCAACCTTGCCAAGTTACTATTGAATAAGCTCAATAAGAAAATGAATAGCATAAGAGGATAAAAAAACAATCAGTGAGAAGATGATTAATAGATTCATGACCCCCAAGAAATTTTTAGAAGATTACAAGGAGGATATTTGTTTCATTGTGGACTATGATAAAGTATACATTTAGGTAGTTAGACCTAGACTAACATGGGTTAAGCCTCTAGAGTATGAGGTTAACATTGATGACATCAAGGATATCATAGAGGCTCTACTGAATGAGTTTGTGGATCCCAAAGCTACATATTCTAACATATATGATGAAGCTAAGGCTAGAATAGATCTTGAGATTAAGCTTCATCAAGAAATAAGAAAAGAAAAGAAGAGGATAGAAAAACCAAAACAAGAAAGCCCTACTCTCCTACTAACAAAAGGAAAAGGAGATGATGCAAAAGATGATATTGTAGAGGATGAAGGAGAAAAGTTAGATGAGGAAGAGCCACTAAAGAAGAAAGGTAGGGCTATCATATCCATACCTACTAAAACATCTACTATTGTGTTCACAAGAAAGTCAGTTAAGAATGAAATAAAATTGAAGTTAGGAGAAGAAGAAGAAGATGATGAGAAAATTATATTTCAAAAGACAACTCCTACACTTCAAGAAAGATTGAAAAAGATGGAAGAAGGTTTTGGTATGAACAACTTCAAATCACTAAAATATAAAACCAGGAACCCTAAGAAAAAGAAAAAAATTGAAGATATTTTATTATCCAAGTTAGGCAAATGGAAGTACTCACCATATGAGATCTCTCAACAAGTTCTAGATGCATTCTTTAGGCAATTAAGCCATAATGGAATAATGCAAAGAAGACTACTATGGATATTAGTGAGCGGACATTAAGATAGGTTATGCTATGTCTTAGTAATAAAGAGGTGAAGGAAGCATTGAAGACAAATGAAAAGAAACTTACACCTAAGTTTAGTACATGTCTTGTGTAGATGAAAGACATTGAGTTTTTGGTAAAATCTGACACTTCCAAATAGAAGAATATTTACCAACTACACCAATATAGTGACTTTTTTGTCCATGTTGATGACAAGGAAGGTGATGATGAGGAAGAAAATGTAGAAACTAAAGATGATGATTTTAATGATGCAAATCTAGATGGTAACGAGGAGGAAGAACAAGAAGCTACTGGAGGAATTCATTTAGAGATTCAAAGCATTAAGGAAACTAATGTAGAGAAGATTGTAGTACTAGTAATGACCTCATTTCTTCATTCTCAAAGCAAAGCCTTAGTGCCATCTAGCTTCAAGAAACCTTCTATTGAGTTGGTTTTGGCAACCATAGCTACAACAAGCACCTGACCAAGCTCTGGACTTGTTTAATAGAGTACTACATTGACAAAGGTGACCAACACTTCATCTACCGAGTTGCAAGTTCCTCCATCATCAAACATGTCCATACAAAAACAAGGCATTTCTGCTATAAGTTCCATCTCTAAATTTTTTGCTAGTCCATTAGTTTCTATAGTTGTTTCTATTCCAAATGTATCCTTAGTAAGTACAATGATAGTTGAGACCAAGTCTTAATCAAGTACTAAAGTTTTAGATAAGGGAAAACAAATTGATTCCACCATGTGGAAAGAAAAGGGTAAAGAAGAATAAATTGATCTAGATGAGGATATAGTTATTCCAAATTGGGATATCTCTACCCTCAACCCTGATCAAATGAACACCCTTGGAGAATTGTTGCAAAAGAGAGATAGGCATCATAAGCTTAGAGAAGAGAAAAGAAATAGAACAAAAGTTCTTGAAGATAAAATTGATTTATTTATAAATGCTCTAAGTATTGAGGTTGATAGCACTCAACCTTTATTGGATCAATTAGTAGATATTGTCCAAAAATTCAATGAAGACTTGAATGGACAGGAAAAGCTAGTTCATAGAGTAGAAAGGAAGTTTGAGAAAAGAGTGTTATAACAAGTTGCATAAAGAATTAAAATAGACCAAGTAGAGTTAACTACTATTCTTGGATCATTGGAAATCTCTGTTAATAATGTCATCTCATTATTTGTTAAGTTGAATGAAACATCTATCTTCACTTAAGGCATCAAGGACAAACTACCAAAGATAGATGAAGAGATAAAGGCAAGTGCACACCAACTATCACTTGACCCAAGTTATAGTTCTACACATTATTCAAATATCAGATATCTAACAAACTTGTAGGCATAATAATTAAGCGAAGAAGCTAGAATCAAAGAACTCTTGTAGAAATTGAAGGCATGATTCTTTCAAACATGGATGCATTGCAGAAACACATTGCACATGCTAAGACACTCATCCATGATAATAGCTTCTCCATTTTTGATCACATGATGGAATTATTAGCAAAATTTTAGATTGCATTGCATGCAAGTAAGGTGTTACAAGAGAATTGGGACAAGAAAATGGTACTCATCTTGAAGGTACATTTTGAATTCTTGTCACTTTTTGGTATTAACATATATACATATTATATATCTTTGGTGTTTATGTCAAAAAGGGGGAGAAATATAATATGAGATGAATGTATATATGTACATCTATAAAGGGATAAGTATATGGAGAAGTATATAGAGTGAATTGTAAAGGAAATATGTATAGATGATGTATATGTATGGAAGAGTAGTATAGTATTATTCAAATACATGTATAGATAAACTGAAAGATCTTTACAAAAGCAATTTTGAAATATCAGAAAAATAGAATATGTTACCAATTTGAAGACACAAAATGCTGATAAGTAATGTTTTGACTTATTCAATTTTTGGTTGATAAACTATTTTTGTCACTAATGCCAAAGGTGGAAATTGTTGACATTAAGGTCAATTTGTCTATTAGGGACTAACATTTAGTCAATTCGTTACATTTATACTGAGCTCTATAGTTGCTATTGAGGTTATGTTCCATTGAACAATGTTAACCAAGTACTCTAGTTGCTCCTAAGCCAAGAAGTCAGTATACAGTTGCTACCGAGCTTCAGAATCTATACACAATTCATGTTGAATGTAGTAGTATCTACCAATTCATTCAGTGGAAGTGATGAGAACTCCAATGTTAACTAAGGTTTGTAGTGTTAACTGAGTTATTCAATGTTAACCATGTTCTATAGTATCTACCAATCTCAAAGTGTTAGTGATGTGAATCCAGTGTTGACTAGGTCATGGAGTGTCAACCGAGTGATTAAGTATATGTTGAGTTTCTCAGAGTTCACCAAGTCACATAGTGCTAACTGAGTTCAAGCTACTTGGAAGTGATTATTATGGACAGAGCATCTTCATCAACTAAGTTCCAATAGATGCCAAGTGTTGATAATGGTTTCCAAGTATCAGAATATCATGGAGTTTGTCTTTAGAACCCAAGTCATAGAAGTTGGGTCAACTCTATGAATTATGATGAAACTGGTATTGTAGTAAACTCTAATTAGTTATGATTTGGATTGGTATATATGTAATGAATTGTATCATATCCAAGAATGAATGTGAAGAATATATAATGAGCATAAGTGCAAATCAAGAAGCATACTAGTAGTATAAGAAACAACAAAGATTTATCTATCACAGCAAGGTGGTCATTACATTACAAGGAATCTCAACCAGCAAATTAGATTTGTAGATCAAAGATCAACCACTCGCTCATCCTAATAGGTGTATCAGTTAAACCCTTTAATAGGGTAGACTTAACAATAGTTGATAAATCTCTTTACCAAGTGCATACTCCATTGTATGTTCTGTAAATCCTTTCACAAGGTGGACCTAGTATCCTTATTGCTCCTAGATGGGAAGATCACTAGAAGTGATTAATTATAAGCATTAGCAGACCAACTTTATACTATATTACCAAAGTTTTTGGGTATCATCCCCACCCTAATTTTACTTTCTATTTGGAAGGTTTATGGGTTATCCTATCTTGTGTCAAAGTGTTATGAATGTTTTACTACTTTCATTGTTCCATGCATGCAATTAGATCATAATATTATTTGAAGGATTAATTGGTGAAATAATTTAAAAGTATTGGTTCCTGATTCACCCCTTCCATTGCAGTAACCTTGCCTACCTTATATTTTCAACACACTCATCCTGCAAATCTTGCAGCCCCTGTTGCTAGAAGAATATGTAGACCTAAAATCATGTAGCACCTTTCCTCGTCCCACATGCCTCAAATCCCACCTCCATAAAAATGGTAGAGATATTGGCTCAATTAAAATAGCTAAATCATAGAGCCTCTAGTCTCACTTTGGTGGGCTTATACCATCTTTTGAGAGCATAAGTATTATCCAAGTAATGAGTGAAATTATGGATGAGTTTGTACTATGGAGGCAAGATAAAGAAAGTCCAACTCTTGATCATCACATCCTAGATTTTCTACAAAGTCTACAATATTTTTTCCCTCCTTGAGTGACTAAGATAAGTGGTGATCCTCAAAAGAATATATTAATGTCCATATTTTCTTTAGAAGATACTTAATCTAGCAATTTGATGATGAAATTGTGATACATGTCTTAATGATCTCTGAAGAGTCCCCTTCTATATGAATTTTAGAAAAGCAACATTTCTTTGCCAAGATGAGTCATTCAAAAAGTGCATATACTTTAGCCATGTTGTTTGTCCTTGAGGGAATGGGACATGCTCTTACATCAAGCAATATTACTTGATGATTAGAAATGTATATGACATTGAAAAATAAGTGTGTTAAATTTTTTATGCAGTAAGGTTGGAGAATCCCCAAAATGAGATGTCAAATCTTGTAGCTATAAAAACCACAATAAAAATAAAAAATACAATGAAATAATAATTCAAACAAATAATAAAATAGGGACTTTAATTATCATCAAGTTGGCCTAAAAATGAAATTTATAGATTTAGGAAACACGCCTTCTCACATTCCAGGCATACACGCATGATTATTTAGAAAACCATATTCTAGACTAACAATTCCTCCGTGCAATTCCTAGAAACACTACCAAAAGCAATGACTACTACCTTATTTATATACCAAATATCTATCCACAGGTCAACTTTTATGATAAACAATCTCTAAGATAAAGGAAACATATTACAACATATCACTCTAGCCATAAATCAATAAGAATACCCTCAAATAGATGTATCATGTCATGTAGATACATAAGAAGGTCAACCAAATGGATATCAACATAGAATAGTGCACCATTTAATATCACATATTGTGAAACCCCATCACAAGTTGTATCTTACTAATTGAGCTATTAGAATAGGAAAGCCAAATATAGGACTGTATTAATCATCAGATAAATTTACCTAGAAGCCTTAGAAAAAGATGAAAATATAGACATGAGATCTCCATGATGGACCACACCATAAGAAATTTATAAGATGGAAATACAAATAGATCAATATCTACTTAGAACAATGAGAACTTATCAAAATGAATCGAAAATATACAAATTCAAATTTATTATTTCTAGGTGATACAAGATCTCCAATGTCCCAAGAATGCTCCTTGATCATATACCTAGTTGAATATGAATACAATCCATGAGTGAAATTTATGAAAATTTTAAAGGATTCAATATGTAAACCCCATATTCATTTTTAATGCACATCTTCATCAGAAGGAAAATGATTGCAAGGACTCTACAAATCCTCAAGTTCAAAAGAATAGATTTCATCATTAGGAACTCCTTTGTTACTCCTTCCATAAATTTACTTTAATTTTTTGATCTACACCTTCTATCTTTGTCACTTATTTATCCCACAACCAATGTATGCTTCCTCCTTGTCTATTCGATTCAACCTATGGCATCATTCAATGATTTTTCATCCTCTATTATATTCATAGGGCTCTACTTCTCATCTAATACCATTCCTCTAATAACCTACTATAACACCATCTTGTTTTAACCAAAATTCACTTTCGTTGGTTAATATTCACTCTTCAAATTCCTCAATAATTGTACAACTTGTTAGAAAGTAAAGTCCACCAAGATAACTAAGAAGTGTTGGGCGAGGGGGTGTTGAATTAGTTATCCAACTATTAAAATACATATCAACCTTATTAATCCTTAAGAATATGTGCAATATAATTAGAAACTATAAGAAGATATACATACACCATAACACCAGATATGTTAATTAAGGAAACCCTTGATTAGAGGGAAAATCCTGGTGGGGATGGTATCCACAAAATGTTGTACTAATATTAAAGTTCCTCGTAAGAGAATAGACTCTATCAGGAGCCAATGAAATACATTTAGTACATATCAGTCCCTATTAGGTGACTTTGAATCTTTGTTAAGAGATTCCAACATTTTTAGGAGTTGTGCCAAACCAATATAGGAGTTTTAGAAGGTAGAAGGATCCACTGTCAAAATAGCTTCAAAGGTAAGATTGTTGAACTCACTATCCAACTAATCTTTTGTATCATTCCTTGCAGAATAATAGAAATGGAATAACTTTAGCTCCTTTTCTACCCTCTTGACTAGATCAAAGCTCTTCTAATATCAATACCAAATCACCAACTTCACATCTAAATAATCTCTTCGATAGCTTACATGCATTTACCAAATTCACATATCTCTTACACAATTCACATTTCACACTCTTGCTCTCATCTATTACATTCTTCATTAGAAGGAAAATAACTTTCATTTATATCATATCCTCAAAATAATTCCTTGTGTAAGCCTTTAGGCTTGCCCAATTAAGTATAGTAGGACATCATTAAGCTATTACAAAATATTACATATTTTCATAATTATAGGTCACTATTGGTGTAGCACCTCTCATGTTTTCAATCTGTACCTTGTTGTATTTTGATTTGAGAGATACTTGTACCAATGTTATTATTTGTATTTTGAGATGACCTAATGGTTGTATGTAATTCTTGGATTTCATATCATAGATGTTAGAACTTTATGCTGCTCAGTTGATCATATTTTCATGATGATGCCATTTTGAGATGACAATATGTTTTATGATGATATGTGGTCATCCAGTATTTGGACACATTTCTAATTATGTTAGATGTTGGATTTATTGCTATGGTGATTCACTTCATTCTTGTTTTATTATGCTTTATGCGAGCGTGAGTGATGTAAATAGATTATTTAGTTATTTAATACATTTATTGCTTAGGTTATGTTACTATATGCAATTACACTTGATCATGTATTTTAGTGTGCAATATTTGTATCACTAGCAGTGGCACCTAGAGGTAGTGATCCAACTATTCATTATTACCAATGTCATCCCTATATGGTGGACGTATCCTTATTTAATTATTTAAATTGTTTAAGTTAAACCTTCCAGTGATTTGATTAAATCTAGAATCATTGCATTATGTGACTAGACTAGTGAAAGTGTCTGTGAATTTAGTGGTTTATATTGTCATGAAATTGTTAAGGAAATTTTTGCAATTTTGGGTTTTCGAGCTTAGTTTTTATTGAATTTAATTTCTAATAGCTTTTGTATAGATGAATTCCTATTTCTAGGAATAACCTATTTTTATTTGGGTCGATTCAAAGTGTAACTAGTTTAATTGGTTATTTACCCTAATCAAATATTTACTCAAAAAGTGAATAAGTATTGAAAAAGGAAATTAATTCCTCACTTTTCACTTTTCCAATTCAAAAATTTGAGAGATTTTTCTGAAATCCTTTTTTGAAGGATTCATTTTCTATTCATTGTGGGATCTATGGGCATGTGATCTTTCAATGGATCTAGCTCGGGGAGACCTTGCTTTGCCATCATTTTTGGTTGTATCTGGGTGATCCCACAATAATGGGTTTCACTTTTTGATCAATTTTGACATTAAAATCAATATTTTTGCAACAAACGTCACGTTCAACTGACTATATCTTGAAAACTATAAATAATTTCAAGATGACATAAACTAATGATTTTGAGTACTCTATTCATACTTTGTAACCATATTTTTTAATCTGAAAAAAAAAATTTATTTTGGTCAATTTTTTTATCTCCTTCGAAAAGTGGTACATAATAAAATTCAACATTTTTAAAGAGTGACAGTCCGTTTGACACACATAACATTTTTTTCTACAAATGATAATGATGTAATTCTTTCAATGTTAGTTTGTAACATCAATATCCAAAGGATGCATTTGGTTTGATTTATTTTGGTTGAATATTGTATAGTTCATGAAGTTTTAAAGTGACACGAATCGTAATTTAGACATATGTTTTGTTTGACATAGATAATTTGAAGTCAATTTATCATAAACCTTTTTTTTTTTTTTTGAATAGAAAGGTATCTCAATAAGCTAGTTCCTACATATTTTTCAAAAAAATTTTAACCTAATTTAATAATTTTCCCAAGGTGTCGAAGTCGGTTGATGTTGAATCGGTAATGAACCTATAATGAGTTAAACTCATATTTGAAAGTCTTAATGAATATAATATGTATTACAATTATAGTCATTGTAAAGCTTTCTCCAAGTAGCACAAATTGGCATTTTTTATTTTATAGTAGGAGATTATTCAATCTCAATTTTAGGGGTCAAAAGAGCCAATTTTATTTTTTCTCTAGAAAACAACACCCGAAATTTGTAATTTGACATGTTCGCACAAACACCATGTTCGAGCGAACTTGTGTAATATGTTTGTGCAAACCTGTGTTCGCACAAACGTGTGAGGAAAATAATTCAACAAACATAAATTTAATTTAATGTGTTCGCACGAACATTTATAATATTTTATGTTTGCACGAACATAAAAAGAAAGAAAATTTATCAATATCTCAAACGGAAAAGTGGAATTTTAATCACAAAATCGCCATCACTAATATGTTCACACAAACATATTAATGGGGTATGTTCACACAACATACCTTACTAATACTCACCATGTTCGTGTGAATATAGAATGCTTATATGTTCGTGCAAACATAGTTAGGATGTTCGAGCGAACATACATAAAATTCTATATGCGAATTTTTCATCATTTCATGATTTCCTTTGTCCCCCAAAAGTGGCACCTAGTATTGTGGGTTCACCCATCTATCGATTATTTATTTTACATGGTTCTTTTCAATTTTAGCCCTTTTTTGCTACCAAGTAGGGATCTCTCACTTTTATGTTTTAGCTAGTTTTTGTATCTGATAGTTGTTTGTTAGGAGGTTAAGAACTAGCCTTCCCCTTCATTTTTGTTTGCTAGTTTTTCTTGGTTGGTCAGGTATGAACGTTTTACCTATTTTTGGGATGATGGTTTGGGATTTTGAGCTGTTATGCTGGCCATTTTTTGCATATGGTGTCCAAACCCAAACTTTATTGGATTTTTATAGCTTTTGTGATGAAAGACCAAATGGGTTTTAATTTCAATTTTTTTTGAGTTTTGGGGTTTTTACCTCATTTTGTGTGTCACCCTATTTTCTCAAGTGTTCTTATCATGTTATTAATTGTGGACTTGGATCATCCGTAGGATGTCATTCAAATCATTGTTGCAATTTTATGTTGCATTAGGATGTGTGCTACATCCATCCTCCCAATCTTGTTTTTACTTGAGTATGATTTTACTTGTGTTCTCATCTAGTCCTTGTGTTATGATCTTTGTGATGGTGGTGTGCCACACATGAGCATGTATGCATGCATTAATCGGGTGACTTACAAGGCCCAATATTCTGTGGACTTTCTAGGAGTTATGATCATTTAGGACTGGGTTGGGAATATGCATGCCCATGGGTACTCATCATTGGATGAGCATGGGTAGGGTAAGGAAGCAGTATGGAGGAAACTTCTATCTTGCAAACTGGTGATCATTGTGCCCCAAGGGTTAGCAAAGGAAGTTTTAATCAAGTGATAACTACATAAAATATTGAGATTGGTAATAAAATTTAAGATAGTAAAAATATTCTAGATTTTCTCCTTCTGTTGGGAAGTGAGAGCTATTCGATTCTCCATGTCATTATCACCTACATAGTTACCGATTGAGTGTCTAACTAGGACATGTTGTACTTGCATTGTCTCATGATCTTGGTTGCATTCATCTTACTATTTGGTGTGAGTGTTAGCCATGGATGTTTCTTTATGTGAGCGTGGTTGGGTCATTATCTCAATTAGCATGGCGAGAGTGGACTAGTAGGTTCCACATGGTTGGGAGGCATAGCTACCTTCACCACTATTGGGGACTACTATATAGAGTAGTCTATTATTTACAGTGTGATTGTTTCTTATTATGTCACTCAGTATTCTAGGTCATAAAATATGCTTTCTTGTGATTTATGCGTTCATTGGAATGCTTGGATATCATGTTTAGATGGTGTTAGTTTATTTGCCACATTTCAATATTATGATGTTTTGCATATGATTAGATGATGAATCTAATTAGTAGGACTATCAAATGCTTTACTTGTTAGCATGTTATATTTCTTTATTCCTATGATGTAATACATTTTAGTAGTGACATCCTTATAAAATAGCTCTCACAATCTGGTCAGTAGTTTAGGATGTTACACACGAGGGATGGCTAGGATCTTCGGGGTCTCATCATGCTATTATGGTTGGGAGGAATCACACATGAGTTTGGTTATTTTTGTACATTATGATGTTGTTTCCATATACTACAACTTTTTTTCTATATACTACGATGTTGCTTCCGTACATTATTTTACCACTTTGTTTTCAGATGGTAGGATGTAGTTCCTTCTTGTTGTTATGGTTTTTAAGTGTCCTTGCCTTAATTTGTGGATCCAATACTCCTTGGTGTAGAGGAAATCCATTGTCTAGTTTTTACCTTAGAGTTTTCTATCTTGCTCTTTTGAATCCTCGCACAAAAATGTACTTTCTCATGTGACAATTCAATAGTCACATGGTGTGCTAGATTTTCTCATACAACTCTTAGAGAATCCTCATGCGAAACCTCACACTAGTTTTGGTGTGTTTTGGCTACTAGGCCGAGAAAGTCCTCATGCAAATGAGAGAATCTCCATATGACTTATTGTACATACTCACACAGAGGAGTACATCCTCATGTTAAAATCTATTAGTTTCATTTCCTTGCATAAAAAAAGGGGGCATCTCCACTAGTTTTGAGAAATTCAATATGATGTTTTGAATACCGTTTGGGTTAACCTAATTTTCCATGCCTTGATAGATCTAAGATTCTTAGTTTTTTTATCATCTTTGGTTTTCATTTTCTCTATTTTGGTGTGTCAGTTTGGTAGTGGTTATTGGAGATTTTTTGGTTTCTAGGATTGTGTTCAGTCTTTTGTTGTGATATTTTTATCCTCATATGTTGAGTCTCATGTACATCTTTTAAAACCAAATTTATCTTGGCTTGTTTTGAATCCTTGTTCCAAGGATCTATGGGTGGGACATTATAGTTGGCTCACAGTCTTTACAAATTCTCACATTTGAGACCTATGATCTTGCACACTCACTGATGTCATCATCAGGTTGTCTACTATCATAGTCTAATTGTACTCATCATGATTCTCTCATAGTTAAGAGATACAATGAAATCATAATAAATTCACTTATTAGGTACTCTATCTTCTTACTATCTTCTATAATTCAAGAATATATTTTTCATTTCTTTGACTCTCTAAACACACACTTATTGACTTCATCAGGATACAACGTAGAATACATCCTTAATTATGCCTAACCTGATCATCAATACACAATCTTTATGACCTTGTTCACTGTCTACTACTTCACCAGTCTTCACACAATAATACTATGTTGAAATCAATGATAAACATAGTCATGAATGCAACATGTGAATCATGTACACACTCTCTCTAATATTACTTAGGATACTCCCCCAAAGGAATGCCATCATCATTTATGCTAACACAAACTTAGTAATCTTCTTAGCCACCAATTTCCTAAGTGTAGCTCTAATCACACTTAGATTCATAGCTTTTATTCCTTCATCATTCAAAGGAATTAAAATATATTTTTTGCAACATTTCCCAATAGAAATAAAATTACTTCAACAATAATTTATAGATTCAAAATCATACTTTATAGGCCTATCCAATAAAACATGGAAGCACTCATATTAACCACATCACACAATACCTCATTTTGGTATGACCCAATGATGAAATTAACACAAC
This sequence comes from Cupressus sempervirens, assembly GCA_028749045.1. Classification (NCBI taxonomy): domain Eukaryota; kingdom Viridiplantae; phylum Streptophyta; class Pinopsida; order Cupressales; family Cupressaceae; genus Cupressus; species Cupressus sempervirens. The sequence goes on from CM053790.1 coordinate 767,652,019, forward strand.
ACTATTATTTCACTCCCACCATATTATCATTGTGTTCAACCAACTTAGGAAAAGGATGTCTGAGTCTTCTCAATCCTAAGTTTTGTATCTTTTCTTCAGGCACAATGTTATTGATACTTCCAATATCCATTATCAGATTGTAATATGTACCTCCTAATTTTCAACTAGTTTTGAACTATTGGGTAAGGGAAAGCATTTTTCTATATGATTAGTAATCCTACATCGGGTGAGGCTTGTAGCCCCATTATGATCTCTTTCTGATCGATATGGTGTTGGAAATAGTCCTTGAATTGCATGTACTTGAGGGTGGTATGCCCTTTGATATGATGGACTTTGTAAAACTCATTATTCTTATACTAGGATGCCCTAGACTGATTGGGTTCCAAGGCTTATGTTTGTGGATGTCTAATAAGATTATCCTTGGCTAGTTTCTCAAAGATTGCATCAAGAGGCTCCCCCAATAGTTTGTATACATAGGGCTATCTCTACATGCATGGTTTAGGTCCAGCTAAAAGTGTGATAGCGTTAGTCTAATTTTGATGTCTAGCTATTTGGACATTGTGTGGGTTTTTTTGCATAGGAGGCTGCTAATAGATTGGTGGTTGTTTCTGGTAAGGTTGTTGTTGAGAAAATGTGGTAGGTATGTTGGATGCTACCCCAATGATATGAACATGTTGACTATCAGTGATGCCATTAGTAGCTATGCTCTTATTTTTATTCCAATACCATGGCTTGTCATTGCTTGGGCCTCAGTCCTAGGTGTTTTCTTTGTAAATTTTGATGACACCATCCTTGATGAGCCCCTACTTGAGTCCCATCCCTTTTCTCTTGATTTCTTAGTATGTTTATAAATAGTTCATAACCATGTGATGGGCAAGACTAGGATGTGTATTGTTAATGAAAATTTTGACAAGGTAACCTTTTGGAATGGTACATGAGATCCTAGTTGTGAGGGTTTGCCAATGTTGTAAGTATTCTACAAGGTTTTCTCCTTCATTTTGCTTGGTATGACCTAGGTCTACTACAGATAACTCGATCTTGACTAGATGAGAATATTGAGCCACAAAGGCTTTAGAAAGATTAACAAAGGTCTTAATGGTACCTTGGGGTATACAACAAAACCATTTGAGGGTAGGGCCCCCTAAATTTTTTGGAAAAAGTCACATGAGGAACACATCATTATAGGCCATTTCTCCGCAATGCATATAGAATTTCTTGACATGTGTGACTAGATCACTTTTCCCTCTAAACTTATCAAACTTGGGGATATCAAAGTGTTTAGGAAAGGGTTTCATCATGATGGTTTTGTCAAATGGATATGGACAATCATTTTTTAATTTGAAAATTTTGGAGTTTGTCCCATCTTTGAGGGCTTTGAGAGCATTTTTCATCTCTTCCCATTCAGAATTTATAGGTGAGGTAATAGGTGGCTACTATCTAGGTGCCCCTGGTGTGAGATATGTAGTGGATGTTGAAGGCTAATATGGTAAATTTTGGCTGTCATGTGATGGTGGTTGAAAAATAGGTTGCATTACTATTGGGATGGATGTTTGGAATGTAGTTTGTGCATACTGCTACATCTGTTGGGTAGATTGTTGATGGGGAGTGTAAGTATGAGGTTGGTGCCCTACTAGATAATTCTATGGGGATGTCTAGGCATACAACTAGTGTAATGATTGTGGCTAAAAAGATAGTAGTGTCGACAATACCTGGGTCATGCTTTGGGAATGCATACTTTGCTCAATATAGGTCAGTTGTGCTCCTTGACAGATAAACTAAGTATTAATAGGTGCAAGGTAATTAATATGAGGAAGAGTGTTCCCAATCAGGTATTGTAATGGAGGGGTGATTTGGCTATTACTTAAGGGTGGCATAGAAAAATAGTTGGAAATGAGTGGTAATGAATAGACTTGAGGAGTGAGGGATGAATGTGATTGAGCTATGGGTATGGATACAATGTTGAAGGAGAGAGTAGTGGTAGGCTCTCATGCCATACCAAAACTTGAAGGTCCTATAGGAAATGTGGTTGAAGTAATTTGCGTAGTGATAAATGGATTGATAGTGATTTTGGGTGGGATGGAAGATGAAGTATTTGACCCTAGTGGAGGCATTCTGATAGTGAATGGATTGGATGTGCTTTGAGATGGGAGGGAAAACACAATGTTGCTAGGTGTAAAAGGGGTAAATTCTGAAGTGGGGAGATGGGTGGTGGAAGCAGATGTAGATGATACACTTGTGGTCAGTTAGGATGTGGTATGTAGTAAGGGCTGAGTGAGGATGGGATGGGTGTTTTGTGGAATGGAAGTAGTAACCTAGGTTGAGGGGATATTCGGGTCTATTGGTTCTATCTTTGTTGGTTGGTACCCACTGTTGGGTGAAAGGAAAGGATCACGAGAGTTAGATAACCCTACAGATGGTAGTTGCCATCCAAATAGAGGATATGTAGGATTTGTAATGTTGGTAGGTGGTGGGAGTCCAAACTCAAAGATGCCAACATTTTCCTTTAAGAATTTTGCCATGATGGATTCCTTATTTTGATCTATGATTGCATTAATAATGGTTACATGGCCAGGTTGGTTCATCAAAGCATCAATATCTATGGAAGAACCTATATCCTTAGAAGTTTGTGGTGGTGGATCTAGTGGTGTCATGGAAACTATGGGGTATGGTTGAGCCTGAGTTGTGCTACTACTATGACTAGGATCCATGTCTTTATTCTTCTATTTTCTATTATTGAAATGTGTGGTGGGTGGCATGAAAGGCCAACTTCCCTAAGGGTGAAACAAAAAAAGGATGATGATAAACATATGTGAAAAAGTGATTTTCCTAAGTGTGACTAGGGTGGAGGGATAAGTGTGTTTAATGATACCTAAGAAACCTCAAATGATATGGTACTAAGTGAAGGAGATTATGTTTCCCTTAAGTGTAATCTTAAAAATGTGATGATAATATCAAACCCTAAGGTAGCCTTTTGTCCTTTTTTGGAAGACAAAGAGAAATCAAGTGTGTAACCCAACCTTTTGCTCAAGGTGATGTGGGACACAAGTGACAACTTATCCTAGACAATGCTTCGTTTTAAGGATAACTATGATGGTGAGATGGATGGAGACTTTCTAGGGAAACCAAGTTTAATGAAGTGATGCTAAATGTTACTAAGTGGTGAGTAAATAGTGGAGGGTGCTAGGACTTAATGATATTTTTTTTCGAGGATTCTCAAAAACCTAAGGTTAATGAAAAAATGGGAGGAGATGATCCTCTTTAAATTCTTGAATGGGATGGTAGAATTATGTGAAAGACTAAGACTATGAGGAGATAAGTGCATAAGTGTGTGTGGAAAAAGAAGGACCTAACTGTAGTAAGTAACACTAGAGTTGTTACTAAGGCTATGGTTGACACCTTGTTGGAGAGTTACATTTTGAATTTTGTAATCCCACTTAGTTTGTAATGTAATTTCTACATCATCTTTCTCAATTTGGTCTATTTTGGTGATCCCTGGGTTGGGAGTATACTTTTTGCCTTTTGCTTCTATTTCCTTGTAAACTAGTATTTGTGGAAGTTTAGCCTTTTTGAATTTAGTCTTGGTTTGGCCTGACATGAGATAACTCTAATAGATTCAATCATAACTATGTATTTTTATAGGTAGTGACTACACAAAGTGTACCTTTTAATCTTGGGTTGGAAACATAAATCAATTGGGGAATAGCTAAGCTTTCTAGAAATGGTAAAGTAGTAAAGTGTGGAAAACTAGGCTTACGATTTGTTGCAAATAGACTTGCTAACAATCCTTTTGAACAAAGGTTAGGAGGACTTGTTTTGAAGACAAATGTATTATTTTTGGTCAAGTAGGATAGGTAACAAGGATATTTTGAAAGAGACAAAACTGGACCAAGGAGAAAAGGGTTTGTTTGCAACTAGATTTTGCTAATAGTTGTTTTTGAGATAACAAGGATAGTTTTGAAAAAGGTAAAGTTGAACTAATGAGACCAAAGTTGTTGTGAATGGACTTGCTAACAACTACTTTTGAAATAACAAGGATGGGATCTTTCTAACATGATGGATTATGAGCAAACCGTTTCTCAAAGGACAAAGCAACTTTGAGAAAGACAAACAAGTAATCGCTTTAGCAAAAGGATTTGATAGTAACCATAGAAACTGTGTATGTTTTTACAAATGTTTTTCATCGGTCTTGAGCACAAATAAGACAATTCAAACACATTCTTTATCCCTAAGGTCAATTTTGGATGCAATATGTTATTCAATGGCTCTGAACTTGATGTCTCCTAATTCTAGTGCAATATGTCCCTCTAATTGATGAGGTGAGTTGATACAAGAGTCGAACAATAAATGATACACATCAAAGAATCTTCAATGCATAGAAAATAGAAGTTCCCCTTCTATAGGAACAATGACCTTTGAAGATGAAACCCAAGTAGCCTTATGCCTCTAATAGGAGAGCATAATGGTGAGTAATCTTGTGGGATACTATTTCTCCTACACTATGAATAAACATACTATGGATAAAATCATAAATGACTAAAATAGGGTTGTAAATAGGTCTGTGGAGTTCTTCCAAAAAAATGTTACATATGTGATCCACTTAAGAATCTATATCGAACATGCTAAAATCGTGAAAAAAATTTCCCACCTCAGGCTACCCCCAGAAACACACTGCTAGAACTTGTGGGATAGAGCGAGAAATTTGCCTTTCTCCTCATTTATATAATGGCCAAATTTTTACTAGTTTGAGCTTCTCACCAAAGGGGACATACTTCCCAAAGGTGGATGAACTCACTAGAAGCACTCCTAGGGATCTTGCTAAAAACTTTTGGTACATGTGTTGTGTATTTTAAGGTCAAGTAAGTTGCAAAAAATAGAGAACACCAAGATGTGCTAGAGGGCACAATCTCAAAACATGCAAGATACTTGATTCATTTCTATTTAGACACTTTAATGTATTCTAAAAAATTAGTTTTTGAAGACACACGTGATCTTAACATTCAATTATTCATTTCCAACTTTACAACAATGGTCAACAAAAGGAAATCGAGTCAACAAAAGTAAATCTTGTGTAAAAGCTTGGAAAAGGGGGGAATAAGAATGTGTTTATCCTTAAAGCATTCAAGATTTTATGAATTCATTTTAAGCACTAAAATTGAGGTGTTTGCACATCATGTTCATTTGTGCCATTAAATGAAGTGTTTACTATATTGATTCAGTTTTTAATACTTGTCATTCAAGACTGCATTTTTTTAATTAAACTTTCCAAACATTCCAATAAAAAATGTTCTAAGATTTAGACATTCATTCCACTAAAAGTGAAATTTTTTCATTTTAAAGCATTTAAAGATGGATTTTCTAGCAAGCATTTTAGAAAACCTATAAAAACCTATTAGCATTCCGCTCCAATAAATACCTACAAAAAGAAAAAGTTAAAGGTTTTCTACTAGTTGGTCAATCCAGCAAACTCATAGGTTTAAACAAAAATCCCATAGATGAAAGGTGGTGGGATTGAAGAGCAAAAAATTGGTGAAAACATGGAAAAAAGGGTTGTGGGAAAAAAAGTAACAGGGTGATCCTGCAAAATGGTGATCTTGCAGGTTTATGGTGACACAATCCTACTGACAGATTTATCTGTGGGTTCACCAGAGGAGGGAAAAAGTGTTGTATAATGGTTAACTGAATAGCTCAAGCATTTTCACAGGTTTTTAACAGCGATCCCCTTGGCAAAAACTAGCTTTTCTGCACGAATAAGGTCAGTGAGAATAAGGGAGGTGTTTTTAATAGCATGTGGTGGTAGGGGATTGATCCCACTCTTGCAAGTTTGTGTTCCCACAGGTTTATGGTGTCAATCTCGCACTGTGAGTTTTTGACTTCATGGTTGCGAGATCATGAAAAAAGGGTGTTAAAATGTTGGTCAAACTAGAATTTGATTTTATGTCCAAGAGCTTGATTCTTGGTAAGGAACTTTAGTGCCTACAATTTTTTTAGAAAATTACATGTGTGCAAAAATGAACACAAAATGTTAGTTTGGTTATTTCAAACATTAACAAGCATAAGTATGATTGTGGTGACCTAAATGTGAGGTCCCATCGGGCATGCCAAAATGTATCACCTAATCTAGTAGTGTAATAAAGGAATACTAACTAATAAAGCATTCACAAAACTAAAGAAGTTAAAAATTATGATAGGACTATGTTATCACCAAAAAGAAGGTAAACCAAGAATGGTAAGCTCCTTGGGCATAACCTATGATGATGAAGCTATGTCCCTAATGGATAAGGGATGTATGCTCACAATGTGCTCAAGCTTCCAATGGGTGGGGATATTTATCTAGTGTGTAGATGGGTGAGGGTTTCAACAATGGAGGTGTGGATGTATTTCAGTATGGTGATGGTGTAAAATGAATATGATGTAGTAGTCAGTTTATAAGTTTGCATAAAAGTGGATTGATGGATTGTGAGAGAGAAGGGATTTATTTATAGGCCAAGGGGTAGTGAGATGGAGGGTTAGGATGCAAGGATGGAAGAATGGCAAGGGAGGGCTAGGATGCATTCAAAGGAAAGCACATGGATTGTGCTTGTTTGGAGCCATTAGGGGAGTGACACTTGTCACAAGGAGCATGAGTGTAAGGGGATGGGATAATGGTTTGTCAAAGAGAGTAATGATAGAGGATGAATGTGCAAGAGGGATATAAAAGAGATAAAGAGGGATGTAAGAGGCACTAATGGCATGGGAGAGCCATTAATGCTCTTGTATAGGGATCGAAGAGGATAAGGGAGACTTGTTGATTTTGACTTGGGTTGGCAAGTCTTAACCCTTGCTTAAAGTTGTGCACATGTTTAGGAGGGGGATCAGAATTAGTTTAGAAAGGGGGTTGGGGGCAAGTGGCTTAGCTTTGATGGGATGGGTTAGTTAGAAGACTAAATGAGGTTAGTATGGGTGAATGGGTTGGATTAGGGGTACAGGTAGGTCTTAGGGATGTGGATATTTTATTAAATGATTTATTTAATAAATAAGGGATGTGTGATTAAATTACATAGATTTTGAGAATTTACTTAGTTTAATAAAGGGATAGGGATTTAATTGTTAAATTGATTTTGGGTTATCATTTGATTTTATCAATTGGACTATAGTTAATTAAATTAATTAATTAACCAGGGGATGATGATTAATTAATTAAATAATAAATATTTAATCAATAATGTCTTAGGAGATGGCTAAATATGATTAACTAGTGATGCAATTAGATTTAGGTGTCTACAATAATAACAAGGTCAATAAAAGAAGAGGGGAGATAGAGTGAGAAGTGAGATACCTCAATGCATAGATAGATAGATAAAAAGAGAAAAGGGAGATAACCAAAGAGAAAGAGATGAGATATAAAGAATTAGAGAGAAATTTTGAGAAGGAAGAGGGTACAAAGAATTAATAAGCAATACAAGGTTTCCAATATTGTTAAGAATATTTGTATCTTAAGTGGTTCAACCAACCTAATGTATTGTGTTAGTTGTAGTAGAAGCCTATTGAGGAGAACATGTGGTAAAAGTTACATGTAAAAGTAATTGTCCTATAAAGAAAATATATTCCTAATATATTCCTATATATATATATATACATATATATATATTTCTCAATAGAGTTTTAACATGTGAGCATTGATGACAATATTATTAGACTCATCAACGACTATACATATTGAGGTTAGAATAAAAACACATTCATGAATAAATGTTAAGACTATAAGTAGCATAAATAAAAACCCATCTATAACATACTTTAGAATGAAGTTATAAAAAAATGTTATTGAATCAAATGCTTTAAAATTTGAATAAAATAATAAATTTATATAGACAAAAAATTGAGATAAATGAAAGAATACAATTTAAAAAATTTAAAAATATTACTCAAGATCAAATGGAATTAAAGAATTATTTGTTTATTTCTCTAGGTTTCTTCAAACAAATTATATTTAATCTCACAAGCACGAAGTAATCTAGTTGTGGCTCTAGTATTTGTAAACGTTAACATTTCAATTGTCATTTTTCAGTTTGATCCTAGATAAAAATAGTTCTAGGGTTTGAGTGCTTCATGTGGTAGAGACATTTGGTTCTTTTGTGTAAAATCATATTAACATACTTATTTTGTGATTACATACATAATCATAGATAAAACTCACAAAATCCTTGATATGGTATGAATGCGACTGCAATGTGATTTCCCTTGTTCTAATACTAGATGCTAGTTATAAATGACAACTCTAATATGCAATATATAGATATAGATATGTCATGATAATCAAAAATTAGTTAGTACTTCTCATTTAAATCTCCAAGGGTTTGAAAATGAGATGATTATGTGTCTTAATTTGATAAACAACGGTCTCAACACGAATTAAAATCAACTTCATGAACTTCATGTTGGACTGTGAATTTTAAAAATCGAGTATTTTTAATGAGTGGTGAAATTATCAATCTATACTTGTGTAACACTTGTTTGAGTCAGCAAGCAATGTCGCAAAAAGAATAGAAGTCACTTCCATAGTTTAATGTAAATTTTAAAATCAAAGGGATGATTTCCATGAGTACAGGTGATCAAGACACCTTTATAAATTTGAATATGTAAAGTGCAAATAGAGTTAGATAGAGTTCAAGGGTTGTGTGCTCACTAATAATCAAAGATACGTGTACTCTAACTTTATTGAGTACAAGTTACATATAAAGGAGAGTTTATATGTACAGGCTACTGGTTGGATATATTCTCCAACATTCTTAGAGGAGGGACGGTCTCTTGAATAAGGTGAATTTATGTGCCCAAAAGTTTCGCAATACAATCAGAATCTCTAGAAAACCCTTTCAAAAGATATTCTCCGCATAACATGAATGGCACTTTTGAATTATAGGATCATATCTGAACATTCATTAAAAACCAATGTTCTCACACTATAGTATTAAAAATGAATGGCAATCCATCAACCAATTGAATCGATGCCTAGTACTTCTTCCAATTCTCATGCTTATAATGAAATAACCTTCATGTGAAAGCCACAGATCCCATGTTATTCCATTAAAATCGAATTAATTGAATATCACGCAATTAAATAATCAGATTTGTAGACATGTCATAGGTACTCTTCAATTAAAGTCAAAGATCTGGTACTATTTCATTGAAAATAAGTGCAAATCTATCTATTAATTGAAGGATGTGGTTATCCTCCCTACAAATTGTACTATTAACTAAATTTTAAAAAAAATGAAATTTCTAATATTTGATCTTTCTGATCTGTATATTTTGTGATTGAAAATAACAAAAATTTAGAGAAAATTTCACTTTAAAAAATCATGTTTGACTTTTTTATCTTTTTGATCTTTGGTACATTTTGTCTAGAGAGTAGCCAAAACCTTAATTGAATTCATATGCCTATATCTTCATGTAATGCCACAGGTTCCATGTTAAGACATTGAAGTTGAATTAGTTGAATAGCACATTAACTAATTAAATATAACTTTCTTAATCATAATGATCTCTATTCAAGTTGGCCCTTTAAAAGATGATATGTCACACTGTACAATTCATATATGTGGCCATTAAGTATTCTTGTGTGTTATCATTTGATTTTCTTTTCTTTTAGGTTTGGCTTTTGATTTGAGGAAATAATGAATTACATAAGGGGGTCTGAGTTGTTGAATGCCTTGAATGTAAGGATTGTTGGATCTGGAGACAGAGTCTTAGTTTTGTCTCATGGCTTTGGCACTGATCAGTCGGTGTGGCAGAAAATCCTTCCATATTTTATAACAGATTTCAAGGTGATGCTGTTTGATCTCATGTGTGCAGGGAGTGTTAATCCAGACTATTTTGACATGAGAAAATACAGTTGCCTTGATGCTTATGTTGATGACCTCCTTGAGATATTAGATGAGCTCAAGATAAATAAATGTGTGTATGTGGGTCATTCTGTCTCTGGCATGATAGGTTACCTTGCTTCCATCAGGCGGCCTTCTTTATTTCAAAAGATGGTGCTACTTGGAGCTTCCCCAAGGTTTGATTACAGTCTATTTCAATAGGAAATTAGTTATTTTTTGGGGCTAACTGAATGATTAAATGTTTGGACATGGAAGATGCCTAATTTTAGGGTATATGGAATGAAGAGAAGGCTTATGCTTGGTAATTTCTATGTTTCAGCAAGATAATGTTAGAAAACCTGGGAATAATGACCCCCACGTCAATTTATTAGTTTTGAGATTCCTTTAATAAATTGTACAATTATTTTGAAATTTACATTTTGGATCACATTCAATGATACATAATTAACATATTAGAAAAGTAACATTAAAAAATATGAATCATTAATTAGAAGCCTATAAAAATCTTGTCTACACCTCAATGGTATTGGTTTGCTAAGACTATTTAATCCTAACAAGAGATATAATAATTGTTGACTGACATTTAAGTAATACTGACACATCAACTGATAAATTTGGATTCAAAGGTACTCGAATGATATTGGATATGAAGGAGGATTCAGAAAAGAGGATATAGACCAGCTGTTCCTTGCCATGGAATCCAATTATGCCGCTTGGGTCTCTGGATTTGCTCCATTGGCTGTTGGTGCAGATGTTCCTGCAGCAGTTAGAGAGTTCAGCAGGACCTTGTTCAACATGAGGCCAGACATTGCCCTGTGGGTTGCAAGGACAGTGTTTGAGAGTGATATGAGGGAAATCTTAGGCCAAGTCAAGGTACCATGCCATGTCATCCAGAGCAACAAGGACATGGCAGTTCCTCTTTCTGTTGCAGATTTCCTCAAAACACATATTGGAGGGAAGACTTGGGTTAATATACTGCACACCGAGGGTCATCTCCCTCAGCTCAGTGCTCCTTCTCTGGTTATCCAGGCTCTGAAGGCAGCCCTTAGCAGCTGAAATTTCATTCCTCATGGATCAGTCTTGCCAGGACATCATGTCCCCTTTGGAACTATGTTTTTATAAGACATTAATTAATGTGTTGCAAACTGAGTATGTAAGATTTGTAACAGTTGATGTTATTTCTATGGTATCATGATTTTATGAATATATGTGTTTTTTTTAATAAGTAATGGATCAAAGTTTAGATTAAATATTATTATTTGTTGTTATTAGTTATTAAATTTGAGTAGACTTAATCTAAAACTTCTAAATAAAATAAATATTCACAAATTATCATTGTATTGTAGACTCTTATATATGACTATATGAATATTCATTCCATAACATTATGATACATCTGTAAGATCTCTCATACTTGTTACAAATATTCATGGTGTATAGAGCTTATAACGATAGTCATCATATCCATGGTACCAAAAATAACCCAGTTACTTGTATGTCCTGATTTTTTCAATAAAATGTTAAAACTATCTTATAAAAAATTATATTATACATATTCAAATCAAGGGTGTATGTGAAATCACATCCATATAACTCAATATGGGGTGGATTATAAAACATAAAAAACAAATACAATGTTGAAGCAGTAGTAGAAAGGGGAGGATGTGGATCTAGTCATCTCACATTCTCCATAAATCACTAGAGTCCAGAGTATCCACATGAAAATGGCAATCCTTTTAATAGCATTTATTACAGAAAAAATATATATCTATTGGAAAGTTTTGTTACAATCAAACTAGTTTGAATCATTATTAGTAGGCCATTTAGATGTTCTCCCCTTCGTGGTATGAAGGTGGAGTGCCTATTCTTAAACATCACACATTAAAGAAGAATTTCAGTCTGTAAAAATGAGTTAATTTTGACTATCTGACAGTTTTAGCCTAGAAATGAAACCTTAATATAATATGATGTTTGAACCATCCTAAACTATTTTAAACCCTATTTATCACACTCCTTTCTTACAACCACTTCTTGCAATCAGAGGCGAATCATTAGAATAACACTGTTATAATTTATTCTAACACTTTATCTTAAGTAATTACAAAATTTTGACAGACTTGTACATATTTCTATACAGTCCCATAGACCCTTGTTGTGGTCTTTTGTTGGACATTAATAATATTATCTTATCTTATACAGTATACATTTTATCTTGGCCAATCGCTTACTGAATATTCAGTCATGTTATCATTGCGCTACAATATTGCAGTTATATTTTTGAGATTGAATCTCTTTCTTACAGAACAACATTCTGTTTTATATGCTTTAATCTTGCATGATAATCTAGATTTCATTAATTGTGTAAAACTTAATCATACTAGAAATTACTATATAATTGTTTGAAGAATGAAAAGAAATTACTATATAGTTGTTTGAAGAATGAAAAGAGATTTATTACAAGCATCTGAAATGAAGCATCTTGAAAAAACGCATTAGTCTTTAGGAATTGATGGTAAGACTTTGATTATTAAAGTATGCAAAGAAATTGATTCAATCTCAAGAGATAGAACTGTAATGTTGTAACACAAAGAATAACACAGCTTGTATATTTACTAAACCATTAGACAACGTAAAATTTCTATTGTGTAGAAACATCAGTCCATAAAAATTCTGTTATACCTTAAGGAGATGTGTTAGAATAAATTGTCAACAGTATTATATTTCCTCTATAAAAGTGTTATTCTAGGTGTCAATAACAGCCGGGCGGTGTTTAATTGGTTTTTAAACACATTAGTTCTGTCCATCATCTCCAAATACCTCTCAATCTTCACAAGTTTTCTGTCAAGATAGTTATTAGATTTATAGGTAGCATTGTTGAAACTTGTATAATTATAAATATGTGTTGTTGTGTACATATTTAGCAGATTTGTAGGGAGCATTGTTGAGATTCTAGATAAATATAAATATGTGTTGTTGTTTCCACCGAGTTCATCTGCTCTTCTGTTTGGTTTTTTCTTCCTTTTTTTTCCTGTTTAGAGTATGTGAAATAAGCTAATACTCATAGTGATAAGTTTTCCTCCTGTGAAGCATGAGGTGATTTATATACTTTTACTTCATATCATATAAGTTATCATTTGAAAATATCTGCCAAACCTATATAAAAATAAAAATATATAATAAGATAGATTATATATGCGGTGTATTCAGTTTCTGGCTAAGATACAATGAACTGATTGATTTCGAACCAAGGTACATTTATGCCTAAGATCAAGGCAACGGATAATATTAGATCAGATCAATAACGAGATAATATATTCAATAAAAGGTAAATGTGAAAAGCTACATATAACCATCCCATTGTTTAGTTGAACTGTTCCTATCAGGTCCTTGGACTAATTAACTACAGCGTACTAATTGCTTTTCCGAGGTTCAACAAACACCATATAACTCTTTAAATACATACATGTTTCTAGTGGAGTAATCGATACAATCAACTAATATTGTCTATCTAATTGCTATGACTCATTCTGTGGTAGTTAACGCATGTTAGTTACGTGGAACAATACTATTAATTATGATTGGTGTCTAATATAAGGTGAGGTTGTGGGTTAAGTGAATGCTTATCATGCCATGTTTGAATTCAATAATTCAGACAAAAGGTTAGTTGTAATGGGCCCTTTACTGCCATATGGCGAAATGGATGACTCAAAATAATCAATTGATATGACCAATCTGTATCACAATTCTCCATCAAACTCAATTTGTTGACTCAATCTAACGAAAATGGTGTAGCTAAAACATCAATGTTGTAGTATAATTGGGTCTGGAGACAGAGAATATGATGTTTTTGGCAAGGTTCAGCAATAATAGTCTTGACTTTATAAGCCATACAATAAAAGCTTAAAAGTTTTCTGCAATGACTATAAGACAAAAATTGCTTTTTTGACTTCTCACTTGCAAGAGCAGCTCTTCAGAAATGAAAGCTACCATACCCTAAAAGGGCTTTGGGGACAACTCACTGAGAACAATTGAATTAGGTAGTTTTCCTTTTCAGCAGTTGGAACATTGAGTGTTCAATCATGTCTTCTGAACTCAGTGGCCTCAGCTTTGACTTGTGCAGCCTACTTAAATACAAAGATTATAGTGTTGAAAACAATTGCAGGGATATTCAGCTGTTACATTCTAATGATTAGTGTACATATTATGGAACCCTCAAATTTACATTGTACATACTAATAAGTGAAACAATTAGTGGCAAACTCATCGGAAGGCTGATTAACTTAAAACTATATTGAAAATATTGAGAGTTCGTTTGGTTACTAAAGTTCTACTGATTTTATTTGAAGGGAAAGTCAATATGGATTTAGTTAGAATATTTGTGGTAAACATGATTCTTTATATATTTTTCATAATTTCTTTCAAGAAGTTGAGAATTAGTTTGTGGGCTTTAACTACTATTGAATCAAATGGTGCTCTAGGTTATGATAAGTAGTTAGGAATGTAATCTTGATGGTTAAGGAAATATGAGTGATTGTGGAATTTATTTACTTGATATGTTAACTCTTTATTATTTAGCAATTTTCTTTTTTGGTTTTTTCTTTAGATTTGTTGTTTAAGGTTTGATCTTGCTTGGATTTAGAGATGTGATCGATGATATTCATACTTTTTAGTAAATGTGTAATATTAATGTACAATGTTAAATAGTGTACACTCTCTTTATAAGACATTTTAGCCCTTCTTCTAATGATTTCCTAGAATATGGATGCATTTATGCTGGAATTGTACATTTTTCTCAAGTTTTTATCTATTTATTGATCATTTTTTCTCCACCCCCAAGATCCCAAAGGAAATCCCAATGAGGAAAACCTCTGGGTTAAGGATCGAGGTTTTCCTATTGGCATAACTGATGTTGGTGTGTTGAAGTATATCGTTAGTTTCATAATTTGTGTTATGTCAATTATGATGTCATCATTGATGCTCACTTATAATGTATCCTTGGATTGTTGTGGTCTTGATGTACTAAGTCATGATGACATAGGTGAAGTGAGAGTTATGTTGTGAATTATGGGGTATGGTCATGCACATCATCTGTAGAGGTGTTTATTGTTAATGTTGTGGTTTCAGTCGAATTGAATTGACCTAGAGATAATCCTTGTATGGTTATTAGTTAATCATCAATTAGACAAACTCTCATATATTTACTTATATATTTACTATAGATATTATATATAATATATATTATAAATAGATATATAGATATGTTATATATTAATGTTAATATTGTCTAATCAATGATTAATTTATAAATTATAATAGAGACATGTCTCCTTGTGAGATATTTCTCTTTTATGCAATTTTTTATAACATTCAATCTCCATTTGGAACACACACAAAAATAAGGACGATGTTATTACATTTGCAAAAAAATGATCCTACAAACTTAACGTGGTACCAGAGGAGGTTCAAACTACTGAAAATCTAAATACTTATATATTTTTTCCTTGCATGAAGAATGTATTAAAGAAGTGAGGGTTCAAAAATAACAAAAGTATTGATTAGAATTATGTAATATTGTGATAATATTGTAGAGCCAACATGTATGCCAACTCTGCTATGTCTTCTAGTAAAATTAATAGTGGTTTAGTGACTATAGTTGTATTTGGGGACATTAGGTAGAAAATGAGTCAGTAGAAAAAGGATTAATATGGAGTGCTAAGTTTAAATAGTTATGAAGGACAATTTAATAAGCCCCATAATATAATTCTCTTGTATCATCACATCTCTTCTTGATCTGGTAGAGGAGAGGATCATATTACTACTAATCATTGGTGCAATTTCTAAGTTTCTTGATGAAATTTGATGTTGATTAATGGAGGAAGAAACAAGATAAACTAGATAGGGAGGGGGGTGGGGGGTGGCAGTGGGGGGTGGTGAATCAAATTCTATAACACTTTATAACTTTTCACCCACTCACCCACACCTATCAGTAACTTGTACATGTAAAACTTATAATGTGAATGTGCAGTAACATATTAATATGATCATTCACATGCATGAAAGTAAAACACATAAGATAAAATTTGTTATCTAGAAATCCTCCAAGATGAAGGTAAAATTGGGGTTGGGATGACACCCACAAATCTTGGTTATTGCAGTAATAAAGTTAATTAGTTAAGGTTACAATGTTTGACCATAAAATATGATCTACCCTATAAGGGGTCTACCCTATTAAAGGCTTAAGAAACTACTAATTCTCACCTTTTTAGAGGATTAAGCACTTGTCCTTAGGAGATTTACATAGGCCTATTAGGACCACTCTATTAAGAGATTTACCTTGTCTCAATTACAAAATAATTAATTCAATAGCTAACTCTCAGTCTTCTCTACAAGATGATTTTGATTCTTCTCCTCAGTAACTGATTGTCTCCTCTAATCTAATATGTTTTTCTTTCCCTTTCACTTAACTCCCATGACTAGGTCACTTGCTCTTTTAGATGATAACAAAACCCTTTCTAATCTATTCTCAATCCTTCTCTTGCATAACACATCAAGTTTGCATGCATATACCTCTCTTCCTTTGCTCTTACTCTACATGCTTACGATCTAGGTTAATATCATCACTATTAAAAGAATTTCATAAAGACTTTCCTAGATGATTTGATGTTTTCCCTCTTCATCTTGATCATTGAACACATAACATAGGGATCTTATGTCATGTAAATGTTCTGTAACAACCTCTTCCAGTATTTATTGTTCCTTCCAAGTTGGCCTGATAATTGTTTCGCCTCAAACTTTGTTCCATTCTTGAATTTTATGTAAAATCTACATTGCTTGGTCTTTAATGTTTCCTAATGCTCAATATTGTTATTGATCTTTCTGTATTAACCTTTTGATTCTCAACATGTATTGTGCTTGACACACACTATATAACTTGGCACTTTTATACTTGAAATTTGCTCGGTCGGTGATGAGCTTGGCTCATACAGAAAATTACTTTGTGACCAAAAACTTACTCAGCTACTATAGAACTCAATACTTACTTTTTTATGTACATGACTTGGCCTATGTAGAGTAGCTAGGTCATAGTGATGACCACCTAACTCTATCTTGTAAATGACTAAGTGGTTGACACTAATAGACAACAATGGTAGAGATACCAAAAATCTGCCCTTTTGATATTAGTGGATAAAATACTTTGTCATATTTACATCATTACAATCCTATCTGATAAATAAGCTCTCCCCTATGTCTTATGACTTATGCCTTTAAATAAAAGGATGCAAAAATGAATAACAAATCTATTTCACCTTTATTCAAAACCGTACTTCTCATCTCGTTCACATCATATTTTCCTTATCAACTCTGTTTCCTTCTTTTAACCTCTACTTCCCCCTTGTTCACTCTATTCCCCCTTATTTTTGAACAATATATGTCACTGCTACTCAGGTGAATAGGTGGAAGTAATCCATATTTTTCAATGAATTCCTTGTGAACTTTGGTAATCATGGTCAATGCATGGTCCCATGTGGTTTTTTTGCCTCCAAAATTTAATTTTACTACTGAAATCTTGCAGCCAAATCAATTAAACTACCATCCATAAAAAAATATTTTTAATTCTCTCTACATTACCTCCAAATAAGGTATCATCATCATCTGAATAGAGATCAATTTGGATCTCATGCCACTATTATCTATCTAACACTTGGCCAATGTACATTCAACATTTAGTAGATTATTAGAATGATCAATACTCGATCCTACTTACTTTAAATGTTCTTGGATCTCTTCATCTCAGCCTAAGTTGTACTTATTTGTGTATGAATGTTATTAGTGAATCTTGACACATCTAACAAAATTGTGTACAAATGTTGTACATTTTGAATTAATTCAATCATAATATGTACTTTCTCCTATTATCTCACTTTATGCTTAGCAATGGTTATGGATACTTTTTCCACGACCTTAGTTTCAAATCTTCTAGTAGTCCAATTCATTAAATTGTCATTTGATTCCATACATCCAACATTCAAATAATCAACTATATTTACAAGCTAGTTTATGATTGGTGCATCTTCTTCAAAATTACGAATGTCAAAAACATCAATAAAAATATGTTTCACATCATACAATTCCTATTTCTATTTTAGCTCTCTTTCTACCTTTTCTCATCTCTACTTCTTTTCCAAAACTTCTTGCAACAAAATAGTTTTCTCCAAGGTGAGATTTACCAAGTCCAATTGTGGCATCTAAATAATTTCATCTAGACTAACCTCAATATCTAGTGAAACATCTTTTATTTCTTTCCTCTTTTTTCTAGTTGAAGGAGTTTTGTTGCTCGACACTACCTCGTAAGTTGGTGAAGGGGTGTCACCACTCAATCTTTCTTGTGTATCTATGCTCAAGAAAAAAATAGTTACACTCTATTCAACTTTATTTGATTCTTTTCTTTCCTCAATATGAGGTGTTGAAACAATCTTATTGTTTACGGGTAAGTGCACAAAGTTGTGGTGCCAAAAGGGGGGTATAAGTGGACACCTTTTTCCTGAAATCTGCAAATTTTGAACTTCAACAAGAATTTGAAGATAGTTACGCTCAAAATTTTCAGATATGACAAAAAAAAAAAAGTCGTAGTCCTTTGAATCTAGTTTCTAAGCTACTAATTTTTTTTCAAAATGGTTTAGTTTTAGGTCCTCAAAAAAGGGGGCCACAAAAAGTGGTACTGTTTATTCCAAAAAAATATAGCACAATACAAAGTGTGGCCCCCCAAAAATTTTAACTTTTTTTTTGAAATTTTTTAATTTCTCTGGTCAAAAATTACTTAACACTATGTAGTTTATCCTAGATTTTTTGAGTAATTTTATAATGTCTATATTTTTTTTTAATGAATTTTTTAACTAGACACATCCCAAAAACGTGAAATATCTATGTGCTCCCCCTAGAAATAATTGAAAACTAATCTAAAGTCAAAACTTTTTTTTTTCAAAGTGTGTAGAATGGAGTCTAGTTTCTAAAAAACTAAGTTGTTACAAAATTCGATGAACGAGCTAAAATCTATAGCCCAATTAGTACGTGGTGGTTTTTGACAAAAAATGAACCTACATTCAAAATAAATTATAGATGAAAGGCTTGAAATAGTTCAAATTAAAAATAAATTATATGGTTAGATAGCTAACACAAAGACCTATAATGCTATGTAACCTAATCTTATCGATATCCAACCATGAGAAATCTTGAAGGGGAGCACAGAAGAAAAAATAATCATTTTTTGTATGTTTGCTGGAATACACGTCTCAGGCCTGTTCATCAAATCCAAACCTTTGGGTTGGATCTCCAAGGCAAAACCAAGACTTAGGCTTGGGTTTGATTAAGGTTTAAATAGCACGTGCACCCTATAGCGTGCACGCGCTATTTAAACCTCAGTTCTAAATAGCACGTGCACGCTATAGGGCGCAAGCACTATAGTGCGCACACACTATTAAGATGTAAGTTGCAAAAGATAACTAGGTGGGGGGGGGGGGGGATAGGGGAATGGCTATGTGCGTGCATGAAAGAGATAGAGAGAAAGTAGTGGATAGGAGAGGGGAGAGAGTACAGGATGGGAGAGAGAAAGTGAGAAAGAGTAGGGGTAGCAAAGAGAGTATAGGATGAGAGAGAGAGTAAGGGTGGCAAAGAGAGGAAGTGTGAGAGAGAGTATGGGTGGAAAAGAGAGAGTGCGGGATGGGGGAAAGAGATTTAAAGTAGGGGATGGGAGAGAGAGGAAGTGTGAGAGAGAGTACAGGTTGGGAGAGAGAGATTAAGAGTAGGGGATGGAGGAGAGAGAGAGTAGGTGATGGGAGACAGAGTGGGAGAGGAAGAACTTGAGAGAGAGGAGGATGGGAGTGCATGTGTGTGAAAGAGAGGGAGTATGGAATGGGAGAGGGGCAAGGCAAAGTAGCTCAAGAGAGAGTAGGGGATGGAAGAGAGAGTAGGCGATGGGAGAGGGAGTGGGAGAGGGGGAGACAGGGGGGAATAGAAATGTGTGTAAGAGAGAGAGAGAGAGAGAGAGAGAGAGAGAGAGAGAGAGAGAGAGAGAGAGAGAGAGAGAGAGAGTAGGGGATAGGAGAGAGTGTGAAAATTTAAGAGAGACTAGAGGGTAGCAGAGAGAGAGAGAGAGAGTGGAGAGGGAGAGAGTAATAGTGAGAGAGAGAGAGAGAGTAGGTAGTGGGAGAGGGAGTGGGAGAGGGAGAGCAAGTGAGAGAAAAAGTAGGGGATGGAAGAGGAGAGAGGGGGGATGGGTGTGTGTGTGTCAAAGAGAGAGAGTCAAGAATGAGAGAGGGGAGAGAGAGATAGAGAGAGTAGGCAATGGTAGAGGGATGGGAGAGAGAGGGGGAGAGAGACAAAGAGAGAGAGAGAGAGAGAGAGAGAGAGAGAGAGAGAGAGAGAGAGAGAGTAAGGGATGGGAGAGGGAGTGGGAGGGAGATAGAGGTGGAATGGAAGCATTTAAGAGAGATAGAGTAGGGGATGGGAGAGATAGGAAGTGGGACAAGGACTGCGAGAGAGAGAGAGGGGGGGGGAATGGGAATGTGTATTTATTTATAAGAGAGATAGAGTAAAGGATGGGAGAGAGTGTGAGAGTTTGAGAGAAAGTAGTAGGGGATGGGAGAGAGAGAGTGAGAGAGAGAGAGAGAGAGAGAGAGAGAGAGAGAGAGAGAGAGAGAGAGAGAGAGAGAGAGAGAGAGAGAAGAAGAAAGAGAACTTGAGAAAGATAGATAGTAGGCAGTAGGAGAGGGAGTGGGAGAGGGAGAGGGAGAGGGAGAGAAATAGGGGGGATGGGAGTGTGTGTGATAGATGTAGAAAGTAGGGGATGGGAGAGAAGAAGAAGAGTGGGGGGATAAGAGTGTGTGTATCTATGAAAGTGAGAGAGTAGGGGATGGGAGAGAGCGTGAAAGTGTGAAAGTAGGGGGTGGAAGAGAGAGAGTACGATGATGGGGGAGAGAAAGTAGGCGATGGGAGAGGAAAAGAGAGAGGGGGGATGGGAGTGTGTGTGTGTAAGAGAGATAGAGCAGGGGATGGGAGAGAGTGTGAGATTGTGAGAGTAGGGGGTGGATGAGAGAGAGAATACGATGATGGGGGAGAGAAAGTAGGTGGTGGGAGAGGGAAAGAGAGAGGGGGGATGGGGGTGTATGTGTAAGAGAGATAGAGTAGGGGATGGGAGAGAGTGAGAGTGTGAGAGACTAGGGGATGGGAGAGGAGAGAGAGAGTAGGGGATGGGGGAGAGTGTGAGAGTGTGAGAGAGTAGGGGATGGGAGATGAGAGAGAGAGCAAGGGATGGGGGAGAGAAAGTAGGGGGTGGGAGAGAGAGTGGGAGAGGCAGAGAGAGCTTGTACAAGATGGGAGAGAGAGAGAGAGTAGAGAGGGAGAGAGAGAAATTGAGAGAGAGAGATAGTAGGTAGTAGTAGTGTGAGTGTGAGAGAGAGTAGGGGGTGGTAGAGAGTACGACGATGGGGGAGAGAAAGTAGGCAGTGGGAGAGGGAGAGAGAGGGGGAATGGGAATGTGTGTAAGAGTGACAAATTAGGGGATGGTAGAGAAGAGAGAGAGTAGGGGATGGGGGAGAGAAATTAGGTGGTAGGAGAGGGAGAGAGATAGGGGGGATAAGAGTGTGTGTGAGAGATCTAAAGAGCTGGGGATGGGAGAGGAGAGGGGGTGAGAGAGGTAGAGAGAGTAGGTGTGGGAGAGGGAGAGTTAGAGAGAGTAAAGGATGGGAGAGAGTAGGAAGAGAGAGAGGGAGGGGATGGGAGAGAGAGTAGGGAGGATAGAGAGTAGGGAAGATGAGGAGTGATGTGTTTTGAGAAAGTAGGGGGTGGCAGAGAGAGAGTATGATGACGGGGGAGAGAAAGTAGGCGATGGGAGAGGAAAAGAGAGAGGGGGGATGGGAGTGTGTGTGTAAGAGAGACAGATCAGGGGATGGGATAGAGTGTGAGAGTGTGAGAGTAGGGGGTGGCAAAGAGAGAGTACAATGATGGGGGAGAGAAAGTAGGCGGTGGGAGAGGGAAAGAGAGAGGGGGGGATGGGGGTGTATGTGTAAGAGAGATAGAGTAGGGGATGGGAGAGAGTGAGAATGTGAGAGAGTAGGGGATGGGAGAGAAGAGAGAGAGTAGGGGATGGGGGAGAGTGTGAGAGTGTGAGAGAGTAGGGGATGGGAGAGGAGAGAAAGAGAGTAGGGGATGGGGGAGAGAAAGTAGGCGATGGGAGAGAGAGTGGGAGAGGCAGAGAGAGCTTGTACAAGATGGGGGAGAGAGAGTAGAGAGGGAGAGAGAGAGAAATTGAGAGAGAGAGATAGTAGGTAGTAGTAGTGTGAGGGTGAGAGAGAGTAGGGGGTGGTAGAGAGAGTACGATGATGGGGGAGAGAAAGTAGGCGGTGAGAGAGGGAGAGAGAGGGGGAATGGGAATGTGTGTAAGAGAGACAAAGTAGGGGATGGGAGAGAAGAGAGAGTAGGGGATGGGGGAGAGAAATTAGGTGGTAGGAGAAGGAGAGGGAGAGAGATAGGGGGGATAAGAGTTTGTGTGAGAGATCTAAAGAGCTGGGGATAGGAGAGGAGAGGGGGTGAGAGAGGTAGAGAGAGTAGGTGTGGGAGAGGGAGAGTGAGAGAGAGTAAAGGATGGGAGAGAGTAGGAAGAGAGAGAGGGAGGGGATGGGAGAGAGAGTAGGGAGGATGGGGAGTGATGTGTTTTGAGATAGAGTGTCTCACCATAGTGCGTACGCACTTTATAGTGCGTACACACTATCTCAAATCACCAAAAAATGGTCAAAAACCAACCTTGGGGCCCATTTCATCCATTTTTAACTTTTGGTCTGTTATGCTCTTTGTTATTCTAACAAAAAAAAACGGGTTTCAACATCTAGCAAACACTATTTCAACACTTTGGGAAGCTAGCAAACACCAAATTCAATCATTGGATACGTGATTTGAAGAATTTTTGAATATTCTTTTAATAGAAAAGGTTAGTGCAATCCATTTTAAATATTGTTTGTCGATATATAGATACAAATTTGATTATAATTTGATATGTTATGTAATATATAGTGAATTCATTAAAAATTGTATGTTTGAATGAAATGTTATTTCGAAATGGTTAGAAATTTGACAAGTCGTTTGATATATATTGTGTATTCTTTCAAATAATTATAATTTTTATATGTAATTGAATAATTTGTAATTTACACATTTTAAGTAATTCAGATGATTGAATAATTTGACATGTAGAAATCATCATCATGCCAAGGAAGAAACCAAAGATTCAAACAAATGCAGATAGGGAGAGAGATTCGACAATTAAAAGAGATAAAATGAAATTACTACGTGAACAAAGAAAATTGCAAAGCAATGATGAAGAACTAACTTTCGAAGAGGATCAAGAACCAACAGTACAAAGAAACAAGGAGGAAGAATTAGAAAGATAAAGAGAACGAATGAGATTGTTACGCTCAAGAAGACAATTGAATTGTGAAGCTACACCATCCTCCAATGTTGGAGTCATATCGTCTGCTACACCATCTTTGAATGTTGGAGTCATATCATCCACTACACCATCTTCCAATGTTGAAGTCATATCATCCTCTCATGTTGAAGATACATTGATTTATAGATCTGATGATATACACACTCCATCATGTCACGTTGAAAGCACAACATCAACACATCAAGTAGGTGATATTCCATCTTTTACATCTTATTGCCAAGGCACATCATCTTCAGTTCAAGGTACACATTACACTCAACCTTATATTGATGTTCAAAATGTTGAGAGAATTGAAGAGATTAGAACACCTTCTAGAATTCATTTTAGAAAACCAAAATATTTGATTGATATTGATACTAACATTTTGAAATCAATGCCTGACAAGATTAGCAAGCGTACCTGTCAAAGAAAAGTTAATCATATGTGGAGATTATTTTTTGAAGAATTAAATATTATAGGTCAATGCCAATTATTTTTTGAAATGATGAAAAATTTGAAATTTAGGCCTATCATGAAGATTCTTGGGCTAAGAACGATGGATGATTCAAATGAAAGAAATATTGTAAAGAATCTAATGAGTGCTTATGACAAAGTGGGTTCTAAATCACACACCAAAGATAGTAATATCACAAGATGAGTACTCACATCGACAATAGTAAGTAGCCAAATGAAGAAAGCTCGACTCATGAAAAAGACAAGCAAAACATTAAAAATTAGTAGAGGTACATTAAGGAGAGCCATGCTAAGGCATGAGAGATTAGAAGATCCAACAAAAAATGAGTTATGGACATTTAGTGGTAGACTACCGTGAAAAGATAAAGAAATTAGTGAAGCCTTGAAATCATTGATCAAATATTTTTTGAAAAATAACACACGTGTTTCTCCTAATCAAAGAGATGTTGTAAGAAAGAGGATCGGTAGCTGAAATCGTGAGCCACATGCAAAACATTTTTTGGACTCAACTCAGACACAATTTTTTGCAAAATTTATTGGTATGTATCCTCAAATTTGAATAAGTCAAAGATTTTTTGAGATGGGTAAACCTTTTTATGTGAAAATAAATCACACATGCACAACTTGTTGTTATAGGATACATATTGAATTTTCTAACCATTTTGATGTTTTTAGGCACATATGCGTAGTTTTGCATTATCAGTTTGTTTTGCAGGATTGTGACATAAAAGAGCCACCAAGATCTTCAAGGGAATTCATATCCAACATTTTATGTGAAATAGGGGATGGCCAACAATTTTACAAGACATCATGCTTGGATGGTACGTGCTTATTTTGTGGTTCTTCGCAACTTTTATCAACTTGTCAACATATGGATAGTACACATGCAATTGGAAATGAAATAGTAGATTATAGAAAATTCAATATAGTGACATATGCTCTAAAAGATGGGAAACATGGTAAAATATTTGATCTAGTTATTGAAAAGATTCCAGTGTATGAGTTCATGAAGATTTTTCGTGAAAAGATTATGTACGAGTATGCAAGGCATACCCATAGAGCTCAATGGTTGGATTTGCAATTCAAGTTGTGCAAGGATACGTTTCCATTGGATACCATTGTTTTCGTTGTAGATTTTGTAGAGAACTACACACTACAACCACAAAATGAGGTGCTAGCAAAGTATTATACATCTCAACAGGTTTCTATATTTGTTCACATAACATTCATGCATTCACCTACAAGTACAAAGGATGACAAGAAGATTTTGAGGGAGTACCATTTTTACATCAGCGATGATCGATCACATTCTAAAAAGTTTGTACATGGTTGTTTTCAACTATTTTATGGAGATTTGGCTAACAAGGGCATATCATATCATCAACACATTATTTGGTCAGACAATTGTGCATCTCAATTCAAGAATGCACGGATGTTCTATTGGTTGAGCAAGATGCATAGCTTGTGTAGAATTCAATATATGTGGAATTTCACAGAGGCTGGTCATGGTAAGGGAGAGCATGATGGTGCAGGCGCATGCATTAAAAGAGTTTTGGCTCATGAAGAACTAAAGTACAAAGATGGAGCAAATTGATAGATGCAAAATCCATCGTCCAATGGTGTAACGCTACAATGGGTCTAGGTAAGGAAGGTGAGTCTATAGTTCATAAATTTTTTTGGTTGATAGATAATACTAACATTGCGCCATATCAAGATTGTTGCAAGCTAACAGGATCTAGTGAGTTACACTCTTTTAGAAGCTCTGATGCAGGTTCATGGAGTATCCACACACAAAAAATGGCATGCTATTGTCCATCATGTGTAGAGGAAAATTGGGATGACTATGAGTCAACTGAATGGGTGGACAAATGTGATAAACGAGTTTTGGACCCAATTGACACCTATTGTCCCCCACAAGCACTAGAAATGGTAGAGATGGATTCATCTATTGACTTTGATCGCTTGTCAGATTTAGTGCAACCTGGTAATATATGTATATATATATATATATCTTTATAATTTCAATATGTAACTTTATAACTTTTACCCAAGTATTTTCTAAATTAATGACCGCATTTTGTACATTTGTCACTGTAGGCCATGTTTTTGATGTTATTGCACCTAAAGACAATGAAGAAGGGATAGATTATTATTTGTGTCATTGTGTTGAAGCCAAACAAAAATTGGATCAGTCAGTTATAGATGGTGAAGGTTTAGAGTACCATGTTGGTGCGGTGGTTGTAACAGGCACATGGCTTAGACAATATCCTATGAAGAATCCTAACTTGTGGTTATTCGAGGATTGGCAAATAGAGAGGAAGATTCTTCATTATTCAAACCTTGTTGTCACATCAAATGTCCACTTGATAAAATATGGTGGAAAACCACATAATAAGATTCTTTGGAAAGTTTGCGAGTCAGACCATGAGGCAATACTTGAGACATTACAATGTCAAACAGATCCTATTGGCTCATTAGATTGAACTAGGATAGAGAGAAAAAGTGATCAATTGGATCCAAATACAATGTTACAACCTCTTCCCCAAGACTATCACATGACTAAGGTGGACCGTATTGTTATGATGTGTAAGTGATGAGATTTAGTTTTTATTTGTTTAGAATATAGATACATTATTTGAATTTATATTATATTCTTTAATAGGACCCATTTTTTTAATCTTATCTTAGATTTTTTACTGTGCTAATTCTTCATTTGTAGGTCACCAAAGAAGAGGGCTAATAAATTTGATGCACAAGTGATAAAGGGTGAGATGCCAAAATCATTTGTGAAATGGTATTATCAATTCACATCCTCAATATTTATTAGTGTTCTTTGTTCAAGTACCATTGTATGCTAGTCATCTTATGCCTGGAATTGCAGAGGCTAAATTATGTCAATAGTAAGGTTTGTAGCATCAATACTAAGGTTTTTAGCATCAATTGGTCACGCTAAGTATAGTAGTTGTATCATGAATCCTTCTGAACCAATATGACTAAGATTCTCGGAAGAAGACTAAACCATATCATTTGTCTACTTCCTCTTTATATAAGATTTTGTCAAACAATGAGAATGAAACATTGATTATTACTCCCCCCTCAATGTAAAATTCTCATTGATTTCATTTTGTAAAGTTTTAAGTCACTATCAACCTCTATATCATTTTATTCTTCTTATCATAAAATTACACAACAATGAGAATATGAACGATGACTTCTTCACATGAACCTGGCAATTATAAATGCTACACCTTAATAAATGTTTGGGCTTGGTCTTTACCATTCGAGCTTATAATAAAATACATTGGCTTCATTTGTATTTGGAAGTATTTATTATGTTTGTTCCAAAAGTCATTCTTCATTTGCCAATATGAAAATGCGACTATCATGAAAGGCATAGTCTTATAATTTGTAATTTGTATAATGGTATAAAAGCTTAGTTGTGGGTTTTAATCCATTTCCCCCATGACCCTCCTTCTCATGCATTTATTCTATTTATTCTTCTACCTCCCCCTCTGGTTGGCCATTTTGCAACACCATCTGGATGGAACTCTAGCCTTCCTCAAAACTGTTATACATGACCTCTCCTTCTTCAAGATATTCTATAAAAAGTTCCTCAACCCTTGAACCTTTCAAAACCCCAATCTCAATGGAAGGCTTCTAGACCAAAGGAACTAGCAGATCTAGTTCTTTAAGAGAAAGAGACAACAAATCCAATTTTCTAGTGACTAGATGGAAAATTGGGGAAATCATTTCAATTAGTTGTAAATCGAAAGGAATTATAAGTAAACTATATCAATATAATAAGTAACTTAGTAATTATATCAATATAATTTAATTACTAAGGAAATGAATTTATTACTCTAACATATAGTACATTATTTTGCAGACAAAAGTGTTGAATTTGATGCTTAACAGATTTACATACATGTGTAATAAATAATAAGTGTTGTAGCTTTGGGATCAACACTATAAAATGAAGGATGTCATACTACATTCACAGAGGTACCAAAATATTTTATTTGATATGGAGACAAAAGAAAATGTGTATTCTTCATAACTGCATTTGAGTCTCATGTATTATCATTTTCAGCTATTGACATCAGAGATACCTTTACATCTTCATCATTGTATTGATCAACGAGTCCTTATTGCACTCACTAGTTCTAAGCCAATGACTAAGGTATGAAAGAGTTTACATTAAAATTTCATTAGTACTAAAATTCAATATAAAATTCATAGGCACAATCGATTGGTAACTTTGATGGTTTTTGTAGGGTCTTATTATTCCTGACCATCAGTGTATCCCCAAGGTGTATATACAGAGGAATTATCAGCTAGATGTAAGAAAATATTAAGTTTTATGTGTAAATATATTTTATTTTTTATATAAAATAGTTATTTATTCATATATAATTTTGATTGTAACATGTCGAGTTACAGAAGATTCTAGACTAATGGACTAGTGAGCATGTTAGGAAGACCTCGTTATATACACTGGTCATCTCCCACTTGTTGGCAATTAAAGAAAATTAGGGATTTATTTTGTTCCCCTAGTTGGAAAGAGTATATATCTAATGATGTACATTTTACACCTATATGGCATTACTGGGCATATGTTTTATATAATTTTTTCTATGTATGTCATTTTTTACATATATTTCATGTATGACATTATTAGACATATGCTTATGATGTTTCAAATTATTGATAAATGAATTATATGATATTGTTAGACCTTATGGAATCAACTTTGATTTTTTGTTATCACATTGGTTGGATGCTTGTATTCAATCAATCAACATATTTTCCTTTTAATTCTTCCACATTTGGCATATCCATCTAACAATGAACTTATGATACTCCCATCAAGAAGTGCATGATTGCATGGTTTTATGGTGGATGTCCCTCTCTTTTTTAAATTCCAATTTTATTCATCTACATGAGTAAGGGAGATCAATTCCATTTCTTTCAATTGTATTTAAAGGTCATTAAAATTTTTTCAAACAATGTGATTAAATAAATATTATTCAGCATTTACCTCTATCATCAAGGTTGATTCATTCCTCCTCTTATTTTACCAAATAATTTGGACGAATCACCTGTGGCTCCTTACATTTCTTGAAGAAAATTTTCAAAGACTTTGCAACATGTCTTCTCTTCTTCCATATAGTTAATGTTCATTGAAGACATTTGGTCAAACAATATATATGCTTTGTATATTCTCACAACACCAATAGTCATGGTACAATGCTTACAAGATCCATAGTTGAAGAGAAGCTATGTGAAGCTTCTAGAACCATGGACCTATACTTAATTTAGTATTATTGCGTCCATGTTACTTATGAAAGTGGAACTTTCACATAGATAAGTAGGGAAACCAAAATTGAAAGCCAAACTTAACATAGAAAAGTAAAGCAAGCCTCAACTATATTCTCATTAAACACTATGAATTCAAATATGTTTGATGGGGCATATCTTGGAGCTCGTGCAAGATATGGATGAGGTTCTAGTTCCTACAAGACCGTGTTGTAGATACCTACAATAATGTCTCTCACTTTTTGGAGATCGCATTCCGTTTTCATTCTACAACGCCATCTCGGGTGATGTTGAAACTTGCAGTGTTGGCAAGTACAAAGTTGCCAACTGCCAAATCTCTCTCATCTTTCATCGTGGGATCAAACTGTCTACTCCATTAGCTCTAGGTGGCCAGGTAAACCCTATCCACAACCTCATCTTTTCCCCTTCAGTGCTTGAATGTTCTCAGGCGCGCTGAACTTGAATGTCCCTAAGGGTCACTAAATGCCACAGGGCTGCAATCTTTGACGAGGCATATATGAGATCTCGTGTGAGATGTGGATGATATTCTAGTTCCTACAAAACCATGTTACAGAGACCTACAATAACCTCTCTCACTTTTTGGAGATCGCATTCTATTTTCATTCTACAACGCCATCTCGGGTGATGCTGAAACTTGTAGTGTTGGCCAGTACAAAGTTGCCAACTACCAAATCTCTCTCATCTTTCATTGTGGGATCAAACTATCTACTCCATTAGCTCTGGGTGGCTAGGTAAACCCTATCCCCAACCTCATCTTGTCCCCTTCAGTGCTTGAACATTCTCAGGCATGCTGAACCAGAATGTCCCTAAGGGTCACTAAATGCCACATGGCTACAATCTTTGACGGGGTATATCTCGGAGCTCGTGCTAGAAATAGATGAGATTCTAGTTCCTATAGGACTGTGTTATAGAGACCTACAATAACCTCTCTCACTTTTTGGATATCGCATTCTATTTTCATTCTACAACACCATCTCGGGTGATGTTGAAACTTGTAGTGTTGGCCATTACAAAGTTGCCAACTACCAAATCTCTCTCATCTTTCATCGTGGGATCAAACTATCTACTCCATTAGCTCTAAGTGGCCGAGTAAACCCTATCCCTAACCTCATCTTGTCCACTTCAGTGCTTGAACGTTCTCAGGCACACTGAACCGGAATGTCCCTAAGGGTCACTAAATGCCACATGGCTGCAATCTTTGATGGGGCATATCTTGGAGCTCGTGCAAGATATGGATGAGATTCCAATTCCTACAAGACTATGTTACAGAGACCTACAATAACCTCTCTCACTTTTTGGAGATTGTATTTTTTTTCATTCTACAACGCCATCTCAGGTGATGTTGAAACTTGCAGTGTTGGCCAGTACAAAGTTGCCAACTGCCAAATCTCTCTCATCTTTTGTCGTGGGATCAAACTGTTTGCTCCATGAGCTCTGAGTGGCTGGGTAAACCCTATCCCCAACCTTGTCTTGTCCCCTTCAGTGCTTGAACATTCTCAGGCACGCTGAACTGGAATGTCCCTAAGGGTCACTAAATCCCACAGAGCTGCAATCTTTGACGAGGCATATCTCAGAGCTCGTGCAAGATATGGATGAGATTCTAGTTCCTACAATACCATGTTGTAGAGACCTACAATAACCTCTCTCACTTTTTGGAGATCGCATTCCATTTTCATTCTACAATGCCATCTCAGGTGATGTTGAAACTTGTAGTGTTGGCCAGTACAAAGTTGCCAACTGCAAAATCTCTCTCATCTTTCATCGTGGGATCAAACTGTCTACTCCATTAGCTTCAGGTGGTTGATTAAACCCTATCCCCAACCTCATCTTGTCCCCTTCAATGCTCAAATATTCTCAGGCACACTGAACCGGAATGTCCCTAAGGGTCACTAAATGCCACAGGGCTGCAATCTTTGATAGGGCATATCTTGGAGCTCATGCGAGAAATGGATGAGATTCCAGTTCCTATAGGACCATGTTGTAGAGACATACAATAGCCTCTCTCACTTTTTGGAGACCGCATTCTATTTTCATTCTACAATGCCATCTCGGGTGATGCTGAAACTCGCAGTGTTGGCCAGTACAAAGTTGCCAATTGCTAAATCTCTCTCATCTTTCATCGTGGGATGAAACTGCCTGCTCCATTAGCTCTAGGTGGCTAGGTAAACCCTATCCCCAACCTCATCTTTTTCCCTTCAGTGCTCAAATGTTCTCAGGCACGCTCAACCGGAATGTCCCTAAGGGTCACTAAATGCCACAGGGCTGCAATCTTTGACGGGGCATATCTCGGAGCTCGTGCGAGATATGGATGAGATTCTAGTTCCTACAAGACTGTGTTGTAGAGACCTACAATAACCTCTCTCACTTTTTTGGAGATCACATTCCATTTTCATTCTACAATGCCATCTCGGGTGATGCTAAAACTTGTAGTGTTGGCCAGTACAAAGTTGCCAACTGCCAAATCTCTCTCATCTTTCATCGTGGGATCAAACTGTCTACTCCATTAGCTTTGGGTGGCCAGGTAAACCCTATCCCTAACCTCATCTTATCCCCTTCAATGCTTGAACGTTCTTAGGCACGCTCAACCAGAATTTCCCTAAGGGTCACTAAATGCCACAGGGCTGCAATCTTTGACAGGGCATATCTCAAAGCTCATGCGAGATATGGATGAGATTCTAGTTCCTACAGGACCATGTTGTAGAGACCTACAATAACCTCTCTCACTTTTTGGAGATCCCATTCCATTTTCATTCTACAATGCCATCTCGGGTGATGCGTATCTTAATTATATTGTTGGAAAGCATATCTAGCATGTCATTTTTGGAAAGACAAATCATGGAACTTGGTAAATGTTTCATAAGTTAATGAAATGTGTTACTACCAGATTATGTAAACTTAGGATTATATGATCTGCAAGAGTTTGGTTATGTTCTTTAGCGCACCTTGGATGCAAGGTAGTGTGTAGCTTCTACTCCCTCTTTGTGAGTAATGTTAGTCACTTTGTATATGTAAATTGGTTTTTAGTTGGGTATGTTATTTTCAACCTTAATGGTGATGAAGGATTAGCTTGAATCAGCTTGTAACTATCTAGCCACCAGATTTTTTGTGATTCCATCAAATGTGGGTTTTGTTCATATTTTTTTTTTTTTTTTTTTTGTTGTGCTCTTGACCTTTGAGGCTTTAAATTTAAACTTGTGTACTTTGGTTTTTGAAATTTTATGTTCTTGAGGTGGCTATAAGGTATGTTCTACGTTGCTAGTTATGTGTTGTGATGTTCTCTATCAGGTTCAATGTGAAACATTGATAGAATGTATAAGGGAGTAGATTGCGAAAAACATACCATTCTCCTTTTTGTAATACACTATTTATTATGTTTTAATTAAACTCACTTATAAATCCTATCTTCCACTTGGACCCATTCCTCTTTTGGCAATCCTTGAGATTGCCAATTCTTATTAATTCGAGTAGAGACAAGATGAACCAGATTAATACAGTGACCTATAGATCGAAGGAGGATGGTTAGGAAATGGTCTACCAGAGATCAGCCAAGGATAAGGATAGCAAAGTAAGAAAATGATTATTTATCTGGTGGATATAATTCTTTTATATAACAAACCATTTATATGCATAGTAAAAGAAATGACTATAGATTTGAGACATATTGATCACCTACAGTCTGATCATCTTCACAAGTATGCAACTTTTGTTTCACTATATCATGCGAGTTTATTGAACTTTCTTTATGAGGTCATTTACACATGGGATGTTCAAAGGCTGAGTTCCTATGGGCTGTCAATACTTTGACTATACTTTAAGTCAACGATTATCAATATGGGAAAAAATGGAACTCGTTGTATTTTGAAGTACTAAGAAGATGGCCTTGCCCTTCCCCAGGAGTTTCAAAAATGGGAGACATTAGGTAAGAGAGTGAAAATGTTACTATCACTTCAATGCACATGACACAATTGGAAATGCAAATTTTGATGGTAATCATTTTGTGATAAGGGAGAGACTAGGGATGATCATTGTTACTATCTCTTTAGTAGTGGATTTTTGTTTTCTCTTGAATTTGGTGGTGGGGGATCAATGGTAATTCTCCTTGGATATTCCTTCTTATATGTTAGTGACAAGTGTTGCTCTTTGAAAACACTTGTACAATCTTTTTTAAATTATTAGATAAAAACAAAGAATTGTAAGTATTAAACATGATTAGCCTTTAGTTCCTAGAATATCTTTATTTCCCCATCAATGCATTTAGAAAGTTAAGTTTTAAGAAGATCATAAATAGAAAAAATTAGAGAATCGATTTAAATATTTATATTGATTAGAAACATGTGAGTCTTGAGTTTCCTCTACCTTTTAAAGAACGTTCCTTAGCTAGCATACCTAATTCCACATTCCATAAGAGTGTCATTTTGCTAAAGATTTAGGAAACCAACTGCTCTAAGATAAAGCTTCCCGGTCAATAATAATCTAGCCTATTGAGGTACATAATACTTCTCAATTAAACTTGTGTTAATTCAGTATTAATTTTGTAATTAACTACAATTTCAGTATCTATGTATAGGGGGTGACTAAGAAAACTATTTGAGGTCCAATTTGAAAATATATTTGTAAGGATCTCGACCAAGGTTCACAACTTCGATGATTAATACATTCATTCAGGCTAGAACCTCACTACAAAAAAATAATATATAAAAAAGGTAGTGAATAACATCATGTCTAGACCCAAATCAACTAATGAAAGTCAAATCAACATAATGTGGAACAACAATATATGCACTAAGTGGGTTGTCATAGAAAAGCTTTAGAATAAAATTCATGTCTAGAATTAAAAGACCTTAAAGAAAATTTATGCTTGTAACACAAATGGCCATTCAAAATTGAATATGATTACAATATGTGAAATAGCATTACGAGAACTTGTAATGCAGTTGTGAACATCGTGTTAATTCTTGTAAGAATCCCTAAGATTCTTGTTATACTCAAAATTTTGTTGAAATTGAATTAATTTTTATCCTCTCGGTTAATTGGCTTAGGGTGATATATGCTTCTTGGATGGAATAATGAGTTCGTGATTAACTCTGTATTAAGATTCATAACATCTTCTAGTTATTTGCAAAGGAAATTTATAAATTAAGCTAATGTCATATGACTTGCTTGAGAAAGATGTTCATGTTCTTATTGATGGGTACTAATGACTGTCCACATTTAGTTCTTCAATATCCTATTTGACAAGCTTTCCATAGACATTTCTTTTCCATACTAAGTATTTTTGAAAACATGTTTGAGTAGAAGCACTATAGTAGATACTACATGATGTTTTAACAAATAAAGTAATGGGTTAAATACTATTATTTCCAAGGTATTATGTCATAGTATTTTAATTTTAATGATCTTAGACTAATGATATTCTTGAAGGTAACTTTGACATGTAGCAAGAAAGACAACCTACAGCTAAGGCTATATTGTGCCTACAACCAAAGCCACTAGTGCACATAGCCAAATCCATGGATGCTTATAGCCAAAGTTATGAGTGTTTGCAGCCAAATCCATGAGTACATGAAGTCGACGATCACAATTGTTTACAACTATTCACCAGAAATAGCTTCTTTCCAGTTTTTGAGAAATACTAATAAAGCAAAAATAACATCTACTAGTTGGTAGACATAATGGCAACTCTCTAGCAATTGAATTTAATTTCATACATGCACATATCTAATTTAATGTCATACACGAACATATCTAATTTAACGTCATACATGGACAAACATATAATATAAAATGATAACCAATAATGTCATACATCAAATAAATGTCATACATCAAATATAGAATGTCATATGTACATCAAATGTATGTCAAATATGTCTCTCTGATGCCTATATATATACATGGGGAAGGAAACAAGTCTCTTGATGTCCTCTGTCGTCGTGTGGAGGGAGACAGTGGAGATGACGGGGCCCTCCTGACACGCTCACTTGACCTCTTGTTGAGGCTCTTCTCTAGGTCCAACTAATACAAAGAAAGTAGATATGAATCAATATTTATTATACATTGAAATCAAATATATGTACACACAAAATCAATTATTTTCTTATTGCCAACAAATAGTCACTCTGTAAGTCCACCTCAAATGCTCGTGGAGGATCAGGCATGACAAGACCCTACAAAAATTCAATAAATATAATCACTTATAAATAACATTAGAAATTTTGATATTAACTATTATAAACAACAACTAAAATGAAGAAAATTCTTTCATACCTCGATCAGTGGCTGTGAGCTAGCCACAGCTATAGTCACTCCACTATCAATAGACTGTCATAGATGAGGAGGTGTTTCCGACATCATGAGCTACATGTCATACAATAAACGTTATATCTAACATGAAACATGGAATAAATATAATCAAATGAATTAAATTAACATGAAGCAACTGTACCTGTGTGAAGCTCGTATGATGTCTCTGCTCTGTGTCTGTGGTAAAGGTTGAGGGTCCTGTGGAGAACTGATGCACATGCATAATTTTTTTTGTCAATCCTTAATATGATTACGTAATAAATATATGTATTAATTAAAATTATTAAATTGATACATACCTCAAGACTCGTCGAAGGGACAAAAAATGGGCTTGGAGGATTGCTGCTAGGCCCAGCAACACTTTGACCCTAAATTTTGAACAATGTCAATAAATGCTAATTAATTAATCATTCACTATACATATGAAATGTGATCAAATTAGTAATTTACCTATGTGTCAATGCCAAATGTCTCATTCAGGAACTCATCAGTGACAAGCCCATCATCCGCACCATCTCCAGCATGAGTGCCAAATGTGCATAGGGATTTGCATGAAGTGCACATGTGACCATGACGCATAGAAGGTTCCCCCTCAACTAATGGGCTCATGGAATGGATTAGGGTCTACGTCAAAGCATTAATGGTCCCTAGAGTGCTGGCCTCTACATGTTCCTTCAAAACTAAAGGAATAATCACATGCTCATGCTATGGATGGACCACAGGTGCCCTAACTACATTAGGGTCACGACATGCTCCTGGCCTCTCAAATGATGACCCCCCACCTCTACCCTAGGAGTCTAACATATCAAAATAATTGGGGATCTCCCCAAGGACAAACTCACAATATAATTTCTTCAAAAAATACATGGGGACCTTGTGATTGTTGCAAGGAGGGGCATCAAAAACCATCCACCATCTATCCAAAAAATTATTTCTAATAGCATCATGTATACACCAATGGATGGGGAATTGTTTAGTACCCTCTCTAATAGTATTTGGCTCACCGGGTTTACTAAATAATGCACATATACTACCTTTTGATATATATATTTTTTTAACATCTTCATATGACAATTTATTTGCATAAAATCTTTTTTGTTCATCCCTCTTAGCCCACCAAATATCTAACTGACCACTAACTGACGCTATCTGAGTGTTAATGGATTCGAGGGATGATGCCAATTGAGCCCTCATTGGATTGGTTTGTCCGAATTCTTTCAACCGAGCAATGAGTCTTTTTAATTTAGTTTTGCCTCTCTGTATTTCATTTCTTATATTTTCTTGTGTGCCTGGTGGAGGTCTTGCAATTGGTTCAGGTTGTGGAATTTGTTGTTCTTCTTGAGGAGGGTTTTGATTTTGAGGTTCTTGAGGGTTTTGTGGATTTTTTTGGTTGATTATGGACATTTCCTGATAAAAAATCAATTGAAATCCAACTAAATAAACAAATCTAAATGAAATTTGTAAAAACCCTACAAAAGAATATCAAAAACCAATAAAACAATATGGAAAACATATTAAACAATGCAAAGTTAAGTTTATATCACTTACCTCATTGTCATTGGTGTGCTCGTTGTCTTGGATTTCATCAGTGAGGAGGCATTTTGGCAAATGGTGGTGAATTTTTGCTGTCAAACTCGCATACGCACTATTGGAGAGCCAAAAAAACAAAATGAAAATGATGGGCCATAGGTCTGCAGCCCATCATATAACTTTTTGGACATCAGAATAGCACGTATGCACTATTGAAAATTAGAAAGAAAAAAAAAAAACTTGTCATCTTTTTGGCACCACAACTTGGTGCATATTCTCTTACACTTGTTTCTTTCTCTTCACCATCTGCCTCTGCATTTGTGAGTCTTGACTGCTTGACCTCTAGAGTGTCAGGGGTGTCGACATGTAGAGTGGACATGCTACCTTGTGGACTCAGCACACCTAAACTTTCTCCACTATTGTAATCATCATCAATGTTTATAGTATCTTTCTTTTCTTTTTTTGTAGATAACACAAAAATGCTTTTCCACAACAAATCACTTTGTTGTTGTACAACTTTATCTTTATTCAATAAATATAAAAAATATTCTATATACTTAGGAACAAATCTATTCCTACACTACTCGAAAAATATGTTTTATTGCTCCTAGGATTGATCAGGCATAACTCTTACTAATGTGTCAGTACTTATCTTTTTCTCTTCATTTTCTATCTATTCCCTTCTTATTTTTAAACTATCATGAAAGTATTAGGGTATCCTCTTCTCTATTTCATTAGGGGATAACTTCTGATTAGCAATCATTTCTATCATCATTACCAAGTGTATCATATTTGACAAATCTAAAACTAGATAATCTTGTAGCTCTTCTTAGTTTTGTGCATACTTCATCAATAGACTTAGGTTTCCTTTAAGGTGGTCCTCTAACCAATCCACTTATTTTGGTTCTAGGGCCACTGGGATTGGTAGATTTTGCTACTTTTTGCTTTCTAGACTCCTTGGTACTAGCAACTATCTTGGTCCTTGGCTTATTTTGTGGTGGAGGTGTCACTGTCTATTTCTTCTTTGTTGCTTGAGCCTTCTTTCTTGATGGCATGAAAATATCCTAGGATTTTTCCTTTGTCACCTTCTTCCTCTTCATCATAACCACTATCTTGTTCTTCATTCACCAAGACCTTGTGTCAATTGAAATGGTTCTTTTCCCTTGCCTAGGGTACCCAGTTTAGCTTCTAGATCTTCAATAATTTTATTCCTTTTCTTCTCCTTTGAAGTTATCTTGATGTTCATAGTTATTCTAAACTTTTTCTTCCTCATATCTATCAAAATATTCAGCCTTAACATTTATCTCTTCTTTCAATAGCGCATCAATGTTTGCACTCAATTCATCACTATACATCTCATATTCAGAACTTTGTAACCAAGCCTTCCTTGACTTAACTGCCTATACAAAAGTGTTGTTTGTATCAACAAGAAAATATATGTCACTATCATATTTTGTGACCAATTCTTTAGAAATCCTCATCCTCCTTTGCTTAAATTCATCAAAATAAACATTCATTAAATATTTTCAAAATTGTCTCCTAATTGAGTAATATACTCATTGACCTATCTTGTCATTGGTTTTTCTTGCTCCCATACAAAATCACCAATACCAAGAAAATATTTATAGATGTAAAAGAAAATACAAATAATGAGGGATCCAAAATTACACATTGAATTATTCTCTTTTATTATTGATGATAGATTCTCTACAAGTTGTAACCTCTATAGCTTGGGAAGATCATATGCATGATCTTTCATCACAATCTTCTATGCTTGATTCATAACCATACAAGGCACACTTTTCGATCTGATCAATTGATAGAATATGTGAGAAATGACTCTCATTAAAAAATCAATTAGTGGATCATAAATTTTTGTAATGGATAGACCACGTCCATTCCACTCAGCTCCTATGTTTGCCTCAAATTCTTTGCAACTCAAACAACGCATGATTTTCTTCTTATCTGGGGTTGGATAACCTATAACCCTGTGAATTATTTTCTTTGTGATCTCCAAAGGTCCATTTTGTATCCAATACTTATGTCATGAATTCTACTAAAAATAACTTTCATATATTTGATTTTGAAGTTTTTCAAGAATTCTAGGGTATGAGTTAACCCTTTCCTCTCAACAATTTGAAATTTATCCTTTGAAATTCCTTCATTGCATAACTTCTCATTAAATTCTCTTATTTCATAATCTCATACTTCTACAATTTTTCACATATAAAATCTATTAGCATCATGGATCATAATGACTTTAGGTGGTAACGAAGATAACACACCCATAAAGTCTCCTTGCATAGAGATTTATGGAATAGCACAAAATTTAGGAGGATGATAGTTGTCACTCTTCACTAGTTGAATACTACTTACCTCTTAACTTATTCTAGAGGTAGACTAGGCTACCATGATCTTAGTTAGAGTTTGAAGTTATTCCTTCTCTAGAAACTCGACACAGTTTAGATCTTCACTCATTCAAACTTCTTTGCTCAAATCACTCTCAAAATCTTTGCAAGTTATTACCACAAATTTGTGCACGCAAGGTATGTTATAATGACTTCAAAATTTGTAATACACCTTCTTTTGATTGATTTAAGGTCTTCATTTATGTTGTATACTTGGATGAGTGGAAACTAGTTGTCTTGGTCGATATTGATGTCTTTCAAATAGGTCCTTTTACTATAGCTTGGTCTCTTCAATATCATTTGGTCTTTACCATATCATTTCTAAAGTTCTTATTCTATGTTGCAATGCTCAATCAACATAAACAATTTTCCTAACACCCGAAAACCTTTTACAAATTTGTTCTTATGCATCTTGTATATGTAGATATGAAATTTTGGCACATTTTCATGTAAGGATATGATGTATGATATATAAATTAAGTATGTAGTTCCATACATACCTCTCGTGCTTAGTTTGAGATGACATGCCTTCTCCATTGGATTGGGTGACCTCAACTCCATTAGCTCCACTATTTCGATCTTCTATTTTCCTTTTCCATTTTTGGTTCATTTCATTCCTAATTTTCTCGATGTCCACTTTGCCTTTGCCTTTGTTCTTTGTCTAGTTTATTGAATGTACTTGAGTCCTGCAATTCTTTCTTTGATTTCCAAACTTGTGACATTTGGAACATGCATTTTTAGGTGCATAATTCTTTCTCTAATTTTTCTAGTAGGGTTTTGTTTTTTATCTACATTCATATACTCTTATGCCCATATTTGTGACAATTATAGCAATATCCTTTTAAATCTAGGTGTAGTAGAGGTATTCCTCAGTCTTGACTTACATTCTTGTATTTGATGTCCTTATTTCTTGCAGTAAAAATAGTAACCAATAAACCTAGGTTTAGAATTTTGGATACCATATTTTCTTCTACAAATATTTGGAATATGACCAAGTTTTCCACTGTGATAGCAAGTTGGTTTTTCCTTTGACTTTGCATTCCTGAGTTCCCTATTCTTGAATGATTCTCCTTTCTCAAGGCATGAATGTCCTAATCCATTAGATCAACTTGATGACTTCATAAGTTCTTTTAAGTAATTCATTTCTTTCTTTGGTTTGTTGAATCTCTCTATGGATTCTTTCCCATTTTTCAATTCATTCTTTAGTATGTCATTCTATAGATTTCCAATTTCCACATCCTTATGATTCAATTCCTAATTTGCAAGCATGAGTTGATTGATCATGTCCAATTGAGCATTTGTGAGCTTATTCACATCTGATATCCTTTCTTCAATTCTAGAAGCCATTACCCTTTTTCTTCTTTAGCCATAGTCTTGTCTTCTTCAACATTATTCTTTTGTTTAGTCACTTCACATAGTCTTACTGATTCAATCTCATATTCTCTTTTTTTCCCTCTAATAGATCTTCATTCAAGAATTTGTTCTTGTCAAGTAGATCAATAGATTCTTTTTCATTTGGATTGATTGGTTCAAACAATCCTTAAGTCTCAACTTCTTTGTAGGAAAACTATTTTATTTGGATGAAAATTTCCTTTCTCCTTTTTAAAGAATCCTTCAGATCTTGCCTTGCCTTCTCAAGTTTCTATAGTGTGAGTTGGATGTGAATCACCTTATTGTCAATAACCTTATCAAGTTTGAATGCCTCTATCTCTAAGATCTAATCTCCAAGTTCTTAATATTCTCTCAAAGAACCTAGCTTTGATACCAATTTTTGATTGATGGAGGATTAAACAAGATAAACTAGATATTGAGAGGGGAGGGGGGTTGAATCATAATCTATAACACTTTACAACTTTTCACCAATTCATCCACATCTATGAATAACTTTTATATGTACAACTTATAATGTAAATCTATTGTAACATATAAATTTGATCAATCAAATGCATGAAAGTAAAACACATAACACAATATTTATTACCCAAAACCCTCCAATGTGAAGGTAAAACTAGGGTTGGTATGACACCCACAAATATTCACTACTAAAATAATAAAGTTAACTAGTTAATGTTACAATGTTTGACCATAAAATCCCTATAAGGGGTCTACCTTGTTCAAGGCTTAAGAGATTGCTAGGTCTCACCTTGTTAGAGGATTTAACACTTACAACAAGGTAAGGAATCTATTAGGAGATTTACATAGGCCTCTTAGGACCACTCTATTAAGAGATTTACCCTATCTCAATTAAAAAATAACTAATTCAATACCTAAATATTGGTTTTCTCTAGAAGCTGATTGGACCTTCTCCTTGCTAAGTGATCCTCTCCTCTGATATGATATGTTTATCTTTCTCTTTCGCTTCACAACCATGACTAGGTCACTTTCTCTGTCAGATGATAACAAAACCCTTTCTAATATGTTCTCAATCCTTCTCTTTAATAGTACATTTAGTTCATGTGCATACACCTCTCTTCCTTTTCTCTTACACTACATGCTTACAATCTAGGTTAAGATCATTTCTATTTAAAGAATTTCCTAAATGATTCCATGTTTTGCCTATTCATCTTGATCATTGAACACATAACATAGGGATCTGTAATCCATGTCATTTAAGTGTTATGTAACAATCTCTTCTAGTATTAAATGGTCCTTCAAAGTTAGCTTGATAATTGTTTCACCTCAATCTTTGTTCAATTCCTAACTTTTATGTAAACTCTGCATTGTTTGGTCTTTCTTGTTTGTTGATGCTCAATAGTGTTGTGTCTTGGTCTATATTACCCTTCTAATGCTTGACATGTGTTGTGCTCAACACACACTATATAACACAACACTTGTATACTTGAAATTTTCTTGGTCTCTAATAAGCTTGACTCATATAGAAAATTACTCTATGAGCAAAACATTTCTTGGCTCCTATAAAGCTCAGTACATACTCACTTA
Source organism: Cupressus sempervirens (assembly GCA_028749045.1). Classification (NCBI taxonomy): domain Eukaryota; kingdom Viridiplantae; phylum Streptophyta; class Pinopsida; order Cupressales; family Cupressaceae; genus Cupressus; species Cupressus sempervirens. The sequence continues at coordinate 767,694,351 of CM053790.1, forward strand.
TGTACATGACTTGGCCTATATAGAGTAGCTTGGTCATAGTGATGACCATCTAACTCTGCCTTGTAAATGACTAAGTTGTTGACATTAATAGACAACAATGGTTAGAGGTACCAACACTTGATGAAGAGCATCTATTGTAGAATCTAAAATAGGTGCCAACAATCAAAAAAATATGGAATAAAAAATAAAGCAAAATAGAGCACAAAGATAAGAGAGAAATATTACACAAAAAATAATGAATCTTTTATTCATTTCCTTTCAAATACACATTGCCTCCAATATGAGGTCTTTACAATCTGTTGTTACTTTCTATTTGACTCCTTTGTTTCTCATAAATATTACAATGAATCTACCTTTTTATTAGAGTAATATTTGATGTCTAAAGCCTAACTTAACTACCTCTTTATTACATGCTCAAAGAGATCCTACAATGAATATCCTAGTTAATTTTTTCTTCTGTAGTTAGAACAACATATAGTCTTCTAACCATATAGTCTTCTCTTTATTCAATGCAAAAATATATAACTTATGATGGGAATTCTAAGTAAACTAGGCATGCCCAACATGCTCTATTAGAACCAACTATTAACTATGCATGATCAAATCAAATAAAAACTAAAGTGAATATATATTAATGGTAGTGGAAATAAAGTTTAAAATCCATCTACACTTTTACATGAAGATTATCAATCTTCATACTCCCCCTTGATGCTGAGACTTATAGTTCAATATGAAGGCACTCAAACTTGATTCATGTAGCTCACAATGAAAATTCTCATTACTATAGTCTTATAGATTCACACACCACTTCTAATATAAGTCAACTAATTATTAATCAATTTCTCTCTTTCATGTAAGATCATAAGTGTCAATCTTCTCCTCCTTTCTCTAATATAAATAAAACTCTTAACACTTCCATGTGCCAATTAGAACATGTAGTCATTAATGACTGCACTCAAACATTGTAACCTTAATTGACCTCTATCACTTTTTACATTCAAACTTGGAGGTTTATATAACCTATTTAACATCTTTGTCACTTTCTTCCAATAGGATCCATTAATCCATCCATAATCAATATGCATACAACTTTTCAAAGATTGTTCATCATAATCTCTATTCCAACAAGTCTTTTATAATGACTCTTCAACCACAAATGCTACAAGGGTGAAGACCCCATCATTTATCTTATTTATGTCCTTCCCTACTACAATGAGAATAATGCATTTTTTCAACTGATTTCTCTAAACTTTTTATGATACAAACATCAGATCTATCACTTTTACCAAATCCAAGACCCTCAAAATTTGGCTTCCAAATGGGTTGAATGGGACCTTCATGCCTTGCCCATTCTTTCCTATTCCAATTCTTTAAAAACCTATTTTATGCATAATATTTAAACCAATATTATTCTTAAAACATTAATCTTTATCATCATAACAATTTCCATCTATATTTGCAAATGTGTGCCTACTTTCATTGTCAACTTCCTTTGCTAGAGAAACTTTGTCTATATCATCTATATTAAATGGACACAAATCATGTGTATCACATGCCACATCACAAATTGATTTCTTTTATTGAAATATATTATGATCTCTTTCCAAAACCTTTACCTTCTTACTGAAATCTTCATTCTCCATCTTGATTTCCTCAAACAATAAAAAAAACCAAAATTTTTTATTTCATGCTCTAAATTAAATTTTATTACAATCTTTTATAAAGAATATGAGAAGAAGCAAGGCTTCCAAATCTACAAACTCCATCAATCACTCTATCTCAAGAAATAAAAAAAGATAAAAATTTAATAGTTCCTCTTGCATGAGCAGATGAATATTAAAGAATATTTATTAATTGATATCTTAACTATGATAGATAGTGGATTGTTATTTTTATTTTATATGAATGATACACTCAATTTTAACTTTGGTGGTGAACAAAGAGATCAACATGCATGGTGGAGCTCAAGTCAAACATCAATTAAATCTCAACATCTACAAAGGGGCTCAATGGATTTAAGTGCATGATATGTCTCATTGATCATAAGGACCATGAGATTTTGTGATTTCTTCCCAAATGCAACCCTTTCTTTCATTTGGAGTGCTTTGATACATCACTCTTCACCAACACTAAGTGTCCCTTCTATAAAATAAGCCTTCTTCTAAGAACCATTCCCAATGTGATGTGCACCATTTTTGGTTTTGAACCATAGATTTTTCATGAGCACTTCAATTTCATTGTGGACAATAGGTCCTTGATAACCAATTTCATATAAAGCCTATAGATTTTTTAAGAAAATCGTGTAGATACAAAAGATTTAATACTCCTACAAACATTCATGGAGTTAGTTAATTTGTCTCACCATTAGCTTCAAGGATTGGAAATGACCATATTAGAATGATACAAATAGAATTTTATCAACACCCTCCTATAATGGTTCTAATCGGAATCACTGAATGAGATCCATTGGTTAGTTGATAATAGGTGCGACTTATCCCTCATTTGAAAGGATCAGTTGCATAGGTAAGGGGCAATCTTAAAGAAGGATATAAATTAAATAAGGACAATGTTACTCTACAAATGTAAAAAATCTTTCATAATATGGTGATTTTATTCTAAAAATGGAAACAAAAAGCCCCTATCAAAAAAATTCTCCACTAATGAACCCTCTCCTTGAGAAGGTGAGTAGCCAAGAGTTATGCCACATCAAAAATGTATCCCTAATTGTAGTTTCATGTGAGAAAAATGAAAAATATATATCAGGTCCTAGATGATGGACACAATTTGGATTAGAAATTTGATATACAATTAGTATCATCATGGCATGAGAATTTTATATATATATATATATATATATATATATATATATATATATATATATATATATATATATATATATATATATATATATATATATATATATATATATATATTTCATGACCATTGTTTGAATAATTATACCAAAAGGGATTTAGGAGTATTATAAAATAATGAAGCCACTACTATAAATGAAATAATGAAGGACATTGTAGTTATTTTTGCATAACATAAAGAATAATACTTGAATATACACTTATTGGTTGTCATGTCCAATAAAAGTTATCCAACTGTTGACATGTTATTTAGATTGAAGTTGGAATGTAAAATTTCTTTCCTAGGGTTTTTAATCTACTATGAATTTTTTTCTAAATTCATTTTTTTTTCACTTTCATACCACATTAATCATAGGAGCATTAGGGGTTTTATTATGGCTCCAACCAACTTTATCCCAATAGGTGATATTGGTGTTGGGGTTGTTGCGATGGATGCTCATGGTGCCTCCTCTAAAAAAATGATCATGAAAGTTTGTTCCAAAAGTGTTTCACAAAGTAAGCCCTACCCTGATATATTGTTCTTAACATTCAAGAGTTTGATCATGTATGGAGCTTGTTAGAGAAGCATATTTTGATAGAATACTTTCTAGGTTAGACTCCTCCTTAAAGTATTCTCAAAGAATGAGTTGCCAAGACCTAGAATCCTTATGCTATCTAACTCGAGGGAGTTTAAATCCTTATCAAGGACTTTTTTTGTTTTAGTTTGTTAAACCTTCCCAAGATGATGTAGTTTTAAATCATGGGCCCTAATTTTTTAGGTATTATAATGGAAATGCTAATGGTAAAGTAAGTTCCAAGAGGAGGGGTGTGAATCAACACTTAAAAATTTTACCATAAAAATAATTCACCATACATCTATCTCATAACTTAACATGAAAATTGAAATGAGTAATCATGCCTCACATCCAAAGCATAATGTAAGTAAACACATAGCACATAAGATTCTAGTCACCTAGAAATTCTCCAAGGAGAAGGTAAAATTGGGTTGGGGATGACACCCACAAATCTTCACTTCTCTAGTTGTGTAGTGTGGCCAATTATAGCTAGAAATTTTTGATCATAAACTATGATCTATCCTTTGAGGGGTCTTCCTTGTAAAAGGGTTAAAAGACTATTAGTCTCACCTTGACTAAAGGATTTCAAACTCATAATCAGGTAAGAACTCTATTAGGAGATTTACAAAAGTCTATTAGGACTATTCTATTAAGAGATCTACTTTATATCACTTGCCAAATTATTTTAGTACCTAATCCTTTAGTTAGCACCTTCCTGCTTGATGTTAGATCTCCTCTTTACTAGTTATCTCTTGATCCTCTTGTGTCATGCCCCAAACTTACAGGGCAAGCACACAACTACAAATTTTTTTTGATAACATTTAAGTTATACAACAGACATTTCAATGACAATAATAATAAGCTAAGTTCATAATGGCATTAGGTTAAGGTTATCTTAAAGGTATGATCGTTATGACTAAGTGTGCAAGTATCAAGTTTTCAAAGACTCATTGATTATCTTCTAAGAACCACAATTATTTAGTATATCAATCAGGGTGGTAAGAACCTTTACCAATACATCACCAGAGAATTGAATGCTTTCCTTAAATGTGACTATGATGGTAGGATAAAATTTGTATGGTACTTTCTAAATCTATCCTAACAAGGATAAGTTCATTCATTTCTCAATAATGTCACTACTTACCAATTTTTCCATATCTATAACTTGGTAACAACTGATTTTTTTCTCTATTCTCCATTGTTCATCAAATAAAGTTTGTGTCCTTATTCTATTATAACTATACATTATACTCCTAAATTGTGGAACAATGTAAATGATTTAGACCTGATGACTTAAGAATAAATTATACCTAGTTTACACAAATTAAAAGTAACGATATAATGTTCAAACATACTTTTAAGGCTCTATTAAAAAAAAAACCTAGGACTCTGCTCGAATTTATCTATGTACAATCTGATTATGATGCGATACTTACATATGTAAGTATCATCATAGCCATTTTCTATTCCAACCTTTAGACCATTCAAAAAATCCTCTAATCCATCATATCTAATTTCTTAAACTACTATACCTGAAATACTTGTTTTTTAGTCCAAATTATTAACTAAATTATATCTTATTAAAGTATACTTAGCCTCGTTGGTTACTTTGTTTATTGCAACACACTACTCCTAGTTTTTTTTTTTGATAATTTAATTGACTCCTAACTAGCGACTTACTAACTATTACTATCTCTTGCTCAAGTTATCCTTTTGTACTGGCCGCACCATGCCCCACTCCTAACAATTATCCCTCAGAAGCATATTAACTTATAACATTCCTAAGGTAGCTATTAAACATCTAATTAAATGATCCCATTTGTTAATACTCAATTTCTAACTCAAATTTAGTTATTAGTTCCCTTGCTAACCTAAATCCCTGATACATTCAAATAAACTACCTTATCTAACTCATTATTACTTCTAATTTCTAACCATAGTTTTCTAATCCAATCTCCTATTCTTAATTACATTCCAATTTTATTTACCAATCTCCCTTAGTTCCAAATCTTAAACCTAAGTTACTTCTAATCATCTCACCAACTAATATAACATACCAATACATAAATTCCAACTTGAATTCCATAGTGTGCCACTTCCCATTTCTATTATTTCCTTAAACATCCCATACTTAATATCTTATTAACTGTCTAACTTATACTAACTTATCTTTTAACAATCTAACTTACCTTTTTACATCCTATTATCATCTACATAGCTAACATCCAACTAACCTATACTTAACTCCCTTAGCCCCTACCCCTTACCATAAATTGAAATACTTATCTTGACCTTTATTTTTAATCCCCTTACCAAACACACAGACCTTAACATGACTTCTCTTTTAAAAAAAAAATACTTTTATTCTTTAAGTACATGCCCCAAGATATGGGCCTCCCTCCCTCTTTTTCCTAGTTGACTAGGACTCCTTTCCTAACTTGGGTGGCTTTTATATTGCAATGAGGGAGAGTAATGACTTTTTTCAAGTTTTTGGGCAGTTCTTAAAGTGCTTTTGAGCTTTGCAAGGTGTGGAAGGGGGAGATGGGAAGGTGGGACCCTTTTCCTCCCTCTTCTCCATGTAAACTTTTGTGTTTAAACAAGTAATGGTCAGCTAGTTCTAATAGGTCAGCAACATCATGATTTAATTATTATTATTTATTTATTATTTTATTATTATATGTCTCATCCAACTACTTGGTCGACCCTTAATTGGGGATTGCTTCTTTAATCCTTTTTTATTACTAATTTGAAATGATAGTGATTTGTACTGAGGGAGATTTTCCTTGGGTTATCCTATTATGTTATGACATCCTTGTTTCCTAGATATCCTATTAATTATACTATTTTTATTTTCCATTTAGAAGGTACCTTTGTATATTCCCTGATTATTATATTGTTCTATATTGGTAGATATTATTTCCACTTCCTCCATACAAAATCTAGAGAGTAAATTGTGTGCCTACAACAAGTTTATGTTTTAATCCTTATATATTATAGGTCATCTATTTGTTTATCTACTCCTATAGTCTAAGGCATTCATGATATTTATTGCAATGATATATTAGGGTTTACTAAATATGTTATGATAGTCTAAATTAATGAACTTATTGATTCATTTGGACAATAATCTCAATACAAATACACATATAGAAAATTTGATAGAATTCTTATATGAAACAAATTGATTATTCTTATCTATGAATTTAGGAGATTGGAAACCATTCACTTAAGCTCTAATAATGCATTCCCTTGAGAGGATTAATTTGAATATTCATATATATATCTATTATACAATGGAGCTGAATAGTAGGATAATACAAATGAGATAATATCCCTATTATTAAAAACTCTTCTATGATATCAATTTTAACCTGGAAAAACTTATGCATACAACTCAATAACCTTCAAGTATTTTAAATTCTTGATTGATATTCTTAACATGACTATAAGCCAAATGCAATTCCATTATTTTAGAATGCATATTCTACTATGATGCTTAAATCTTCACATCAATACACTCATATTTAAGACATTGAAACAACAATACCATTACAATGAATTTCTCTTCCATGATACTCTCATAATACAAAAAGGTGGTGGAACCAATGTATCAAAAATATACACAAAGTAATACCTTCCACAATACATAGATACTCATAACCCTTCCAATTGATAATTGAAATGCGACAATAATATTACTCTTACAACACATTTAGATTCACATAACAAGATGTAGTTTGTTTTCTATCTCAACTCAAACACAATAATGTCTTCTTCTCCTATGCATACAAAAAGACATCAAGAACTCCAAGTTTCCAAGATCATCCATTAAGAACCTACATATGAGAGATAAAAATGGTGAACCATGGAGGCTCACCTCCCAACCTAGGCCTCAAGGAGGCCACCCACCAAGCTAGGGAAACAAGGCTCAACCAGGATACATTCAAACAACATCACAACCTAAGCATCAACATGGATACAAGAATATCACAACACATTTACAACCCCAACCAAGGCTTACACAATGATTCACAAATGGAATCATAAACATTGGGTGAAGGTGGGCTCTTGAAGGAGGAGAATGCCATATCCTTATGAAACAACTAATCCTACAATTGCAATATTCCAATAAGGCTTCCAAAAAATTTTCCACAACAAGGCTATCAATAATCACATGCCTCAACAAGGCCATCAACACTTCTCTTCACATATCCCAACTTATACCTCCCATAGAAAAATAGAAGGGCATATGGATTCAATGGAGTCTATACTCCATGAAAACTATTCCCTCTCAAAGAGGAAGATTTCTCAACTTCAATGTTGAGCCCAACTAACCCATTTACCCCAAGGTTTCTCTTCCCTCCCAAGGGTGAGTGAAGCCTTCACACCCAAAAACAAATTCAATCCACAACCACAATCCAAGAAAACAAAACCAAATGCAAATAGATTCAACATGCTCACTCACATACACAAACATTTACAACATGCACCATATGCAAACATATAGATCCTACAAGAAACACTCTTACAATTTCCATCTTCAACTTTCATGAGATGAAAGAAAACATGGCATGAAGCACTAAGATCCTTCCAAGCTATGGTTATGAAATGGTGATGAAGATATTTCCTTCCTTGGCTTCTAAGCTTCCTCCTCCAAAACCCTATCTGTCTCTACAATGAGAGAGCAGGTGAACAACCACTAAGTTTGGCACAAGCTCCCTAAAAGGATCTCTACTTCTATCCCCACCTACCTCTCTTACCCCCTTGTACCTTTCTACCAATAGGAACTTAACCAAGTGGAGGGGTGAGGAAATAAGTTATGTGATACTCTAATTTTCGAATTGGCTTGAAAATGGCTAGTTTAGAGGGTTTCCTAGGTCCCCTAGATGAACTTATGGTTAGATTTAGACCCCCAACATATACTATTACCATGTGGGTGACTTATTTTCACAAAAATAACACTTGCGAATTACTTTTAGGCTCTCTAAAGTTCTTGCTAAGTTTGAATTCGAATTTCAACAAGATGGTGACTCCTCCTAACACCCTCCAAGGTGGGTTGACTAAATTTCATAATGGGATTAAGTTTAGGTTAAGTGACTTCATGCCCAAGACCCTATATGACATGCCATTTACACATAAACAACACAAGTGTGAAATGACACATATTAAAATACTTTACACATCATGGTGACATGTCTCTAATTAATCATGATCTTTAAATTTATTACACCCATGCACACACACACATTACGAAATAAGCATAATACAATGAGGTTTTGAATATTCCAAAGATTCACCTTGTGTGTTCACATAGGTTTGAACCTTGTTTCCTCGAATAATTTCCATGGTTCAAGTTTCCTAGACACTCAACTTAACCATCAGTAGCTCAATGAAATATTATAGAAATACATACATATAAGTGCAGGATGATCCAATATCACACAATTTTCATATACAACTAACTTTCATCTAATCATTTCCATAAAATATTCAAAACATTGCAATATCAAAAATGTGTATCAACATTTATCTTTCTTAACATAATGAAATTACTATTCTAACACTATTACATTACTTGTCTATCATAACCATGAAGCATTAAGGTCATATCTATTACATCATTAAAACAAATAAATGAATCCTAGTATCACTAGTACAAAAACAACAATATATTACTAAATAAACTACTAAAAATTGTAGAAATGTGACTAATTTTGATCACGTTCCTAATGATAGTTTATTGCCAGACATTTATCTCCCAACCAAATTTATGACTAAACTATTTTAATCATTGATTAGGTCATTGATTTAGTCATTTATTGTTGTTACTTGGTAGTTTATATGGTAGTTTATTTGGTAATTTATTTGGTATTATATTTGGTAGTTTTTTAGGTAGTATATATGGTAGTTGATTTGGTAGTATATTTGGTAGTTGTTTGGGTAGCATATATGATAGTATATTTGGTAGTTTATTTGGTAGTATATATTGTAGTAAATTTGGTAATATATTTGGTATTTTATTTGGTAATTTATTTAATTATTAATTTAGTCATATTAGGGCATGATGAAATTGAACCACCATCCTCCTACTTATAAAGCAGGTGCTCTTCCATTGAGCTAGTACCCTTTAAAAAATAATGCAAAAAATTGACAAATTTGTCTTTCCAACATTAGATCTACCATGATCATGGTCATTGTAACATGATATATCTCTTCTCAAAGAACACAAATTTTAGTTTTTATGAAAAATAATAATCTAAAATTTATCAATAACAATTCAACAACTTTAAATTCCTTTGTTCAAGCATTTTAAAATTATATTTCATGTCGATTACACTTCTCTAAATTATTGTAGTGATGGACTCTTATAAAATATAATTTGGAGCACTTTGGCCACACACAAGTATTGTTTCTTGTGCTAACTTCTTAGGAAAAATGATATAGATGATTATGCAATTTATGTCAAGAAAATAGATCTTTGCAGTAAATAAAAACATCAAATCCCATTAATAAATCACATATATTAAAAACTATGAAACATAATCAATTGAAATACCCACTTTTTAACATATGGAGGTGCCAAAGGATCAAGTATTTCCTCTTCCTTATGCTCGGGTGGGTGCTAAAATTGTTCATTACACTTGATGTTGACATTTATTGAACCTTAGTCTATAAACAACATAAAAATAGGAATTTGATAAAAATAAGGCACATGAAAAGAAAGTTTTTATCAATGATCTATAATTAAGTTATTCCTAGTAATAGGGAAAGTGGTGCAAATTGATCATAAATGTAAAAAATAACTAAATAATATGTTTATTATAAATTGCTTTAAAAACCTATAACAAAAGGAAATAATGGACTTGGAAAAAACAAATTGAAAAAAAAAGGTTCAAGAAATGTAAGCTTTGCCAAGACAAGAATTAGAACCTTGGTTAAATCATTATTATCCTAACACAAATATTATGGACCATTAAAAAAGTTTTAGCCTGAACATATTGTATTACCAACAACTCCTTATCCCTCCATGTTACAACAATTGAATAATCCAGAGAAAGAACAATAATAAGACTAACTCGTTAGAAAACCCATGAATTTTGAGGCATGAAAATTGACGAGAAATATAGATTTTAGAATGAAAGATAATATCTGACCTTTGCAAGTGATGACTTTACCAATAGTTTCTGCAAGAGAGAGAGGAAGTCTACCATCTCTACCCTGAAAATTCTTGCTGAAAGAATCAATTTCCATTCCACTCTCTTTCTCCATTCTCCAAACAACAAAAATGAAGAAATATTTTTTCTTCTCTTCAAATGTATTAACCTTAAAATATTTTCTTTACCAATATTTGAAGCCCTTGGACATAAAATTTGTAGGACTCAATATGATGGACGAAGATAAAGCATAGAAGAAAATGAAGGATAATAATCCATTGAAATTACTCTTTAGCAATCAAATATCTAGATCAAACCAATCAGCATAAGCACTCATTGAAAGAGTAGAAATACTTCCTTGATATAGTTTGGGCATAGCATTGGCATCCTTGTATCACTTTAGGTTTTGCTAATCTAACTTAGGTTATAGTGAGAGTTACGTTCAGAAGCCCTTCTTTCTCTTGTATTGAATGTTAGTGAAAAGTGGATGTTGCTTTTGACTTAAACTAGTGATGGCATGCATTTAATGGAAATTTTCTATCACAATTGGATGAGAAACTTCAACCCTATATGAGGGACCCAAATTCAAAATTTGAAATTAAAAGAGATTGAATTAAATAATGCCATTAATGCAATGGTGAGTGTGGATGATGCTAATAATTTATTAAGGATAACTTAAAATAATGGAAATAAATGCTAATCATCCTCTCTATATAAACAAGGTACTTGCTACATCCTAAAGATTATTTTCAAGCAATTGAAATAATAGGGCATACTAAGAAAGTTTAAACTATCAAAAGGGAAAATTGTGGAGTTTTTCTTAATCATTTTCTTGTAGGGTTGTTAATTGGAAGTGGTGTAATTTACAGGAAACATTGCTTATTTCAATATACAAGTTGGAATTAACTTTCCGGTCATCTAACAAAAAATATCAATCAATTACAACCATCTAGGGGGCTAACTTTATTCACTTTCAACAAGCCCTACATGTTAAGTAAAACTAGTAAAATACCTTAAGTTACATCATTTGCAACATTCTTCTTGCTATTTACAAAGATTAATCATCATTCTTAGAATTATTTAAATCTATAGCAAGGCTTGTTTGTAGAGTTTTCAATCCTCTTCATAGTAAAATCTTGCTAAAAATGGTGTTATAAGTGATCTAGGGTATCTAGGACAAGGGTTTAATCAATGTAAAACCATTTCAAATTTATTTACCAACATTTAAAAGAGTTTTGTATTGCTAAAATTTGTCAAAGAGATTTTACACATTGGAAAGTGGATTTTGAATCCTTTCGCCCTATAGATCAAAGACTCCTTAAGCATTCCTAGCATCCTCACTAGCCTTTGGAAATACTCATAGACACTCATTAACTTAGCACAATCAATAAATTTATGGTTGTCCCCAACTTGACCTTGGACCATCAATATACATCCTACTTCACATTCAATTAGACATTATCCTTCAAGGAGACCCAAACCATTTCACAACCATTGAAACTATTCTTACAACCTTATACCAAATCTCTTAGCATTAATTTGATCAAATAGAACCATCATTAGCATAGGCTTAAGAAAAATTACAATTCATTCTTATGTATAAGGGTTGTGATTGGCTTCTTTGCTAGACATGTATACAAAGTTTTTTAACTTTTGAAATAGGTATTATTTTTTAAATGACTTGGGTAAGACTCTTTGGAACTAGGCTAGGAAAAACATACCCCTATCACTATTATGGGCATCATACATGCTTATGTATGCACCCATATGAAGTTGGTATCAACTGCAGTGAAGCACTTTGCTTTCTTAAAGATGTTTATAAACTGCCATTAAAAATAGGAAATTCCTCTCTTTAACATCTACCTTGTTTAGCTTTTATGTGCTCATACTTAAATATCCTCATTAAATATTATGAATATTAAAAAATTGCCTCCTTTAATAACCATGAAACTTGACAACAATAAGCTACAAAATTATAGAATATCCATGCTTCATGTGAATTTTTAGGTTACTGTGGAAGCATTTATTTGAAGAGCATGCATACCTTATCCCTAAGGTAGATGAAGTCTAGTTTAGCAACCAAAAGAGAATCAAACACTTTGACCCATGATACTATAGAGATTACCCATTATGTGAAAAGCATGAGCTAATGTTGGTTCTCATTATACAAGACTCCACTAATGGTTTAATGGATTTGAGTGATATTCATGGGGGCAAAGGATCTAGGTCAATTCCTCTTATTCATGTAAATTGAGGGCTTATTTTTAATCTTATTAGTGCACATAATAATTGGCTAGCCTTTTGATCTTATTAACAGATCAGGCCCATAAATATTGGTTCAAGCTTACTTTTCTTTTACCAACATTCTTTAAGAATCTCCACAATAATTGCTATTACTTCAAATATTTGGAAATAATTGTTGTCACTTCAAACATTTGGAAACTATATCTTACTCTACATCTCCATTATTTTTCTTAATGTAATATTTTCCTAATAAAAATCATTGAATGAAATGATTGAAAACAAAGTTTATTGAGAATTTTTATTTTTTGTATTAGCCACATAGACCTTAAATTCTTTTTGTTGTGGTGGGGTTAAATTTATCTATTGTAGTACACCATACATGCCACTTTTGATATCTAAGGTATTAAAAAAATTCAAAGAGATGAGATAAATTTTCTATAAATGAGGAGATATATTTGACATATAATGTTGGTTTTCTAGCCTTTGGAGTGCATTCATTTTATATGCCACCTATTTAGTATAAGGATCACCTCAAATAGATATTAAATTTTTTTCCAAATCCAAATACCAAACACAGCCACACATGTTGTGATAGCCAATCACAATGAATTCAAAACCAAGAGTAGTACTAGAAGGAAAATCCAATGACTTAGGTTCACAAAGCTCAAATACTTCTATTGATATCAAAAGCACTATATATTAGAACTTGGTCACAACCTACACATTTTTTGATGAATATGCAATGACAACGAGTCTACTTTTTTGCTAATTAATATGTAGAAAATAAAAAAGGATCATTATTGTAGACATGGGAAGGATTTAACAGATCTTTTTTCTATGATTCTTTGCATTGCTAATGCAAAATGTTTGACTTAGAAGCATCATATCAAAGTACAAAAAATAAAGATTTGATGTACATTTTTTATCAGAATAGTTACATATTCTAAAACAACTTATTACTTTTATGAGCTTCTAGTAAATCAACAAAGAATATAATTTACTAAATCCTGCAAGGTCCATTTCATAAAACAAAAATACAACATACTTTATATCGATATCATTTTTCTTTTTAGTAACTACCGTAGCACTTTAACTGTCCATTGATTCATGGAAATATGTGAACAAAAACATCTCTCTTTGGTGAAAGAAAACATGAGAATAGAAGTTTAGTATTCATGTCAACAATCCAAGAGATACAGTCTTGTCACACCTAATAATTATAATCAAAATATTATCTAACTAGGAATTAAAAAAAAGAAAAAATTCTATAACGATGTAATGTTACCAAGAAACATGAAAGATTACATAATTCAAAAAATTGAGCTACAACATAAAAGAGTAATTACTTTTTATTAAGTTAATAAATAATAAATTTTATAGCTATGGTACTAAATAAGACTAAATAATCAATTTTACAGGCATTTTGACTTATGGAATTCTAGGCCAAATTTATAAACCCCCCATTGATGCTAAAGTAGGAAAGTGACCACACAGAATGAGGGAAATTTCATAGGGTGCAATCATAAAGGAAATATGCTATGAAAAGAAGGCAATACTAAATATCATCATATCAAAATATTTCTAATGCACAAGAAAATCACCTCAAATAAATGATAAACAAATGAATCCTTGATATTTTTGATTTTTTCTTGTTAAAAACAACACACAAAAAACTTAGAGACAACTGTAAAACATTTCACAATAGTACTTCATTTTATACAATATAAATGCATAGATATTTACTAAGAGAAATTCATTAGAAGTGTTAAATATCTCACTAGTTCAGGATAGAATATAGTTAGAATGCAAATTCAAAACAAAGAAAAAGAATATACAAATAAGAGGAAGAAAAAATCCTAAATCAAACTCTAAACTGACACTTGGCATTTTCAATTTTATTAAAATATAACTTACAAAAAAAATGCTCCAGATCTGATATGAAAAAATAAGCTCATCCCGACCATCTCACCTGCTCTTAATATTTGCATTTTATCTTAGAAATATGGTCCATATTGCTAACAATATTTAATCCCCACCTTTCCTTTTATACTCAAATCTATATTTGAAATTTTTGATATATACCTTGATAATCTTATCATCATCCTTGCATTTTCCTCTTATCATTTTTACTGCTACAAGGGATATATTACAAATTTATGCTTCACATAATTTATGAGCTCAATTTTTAGTTTCAAGTCTTTCTTCTGTACAATCATTTTAGAAACATCCACATTCATAAGTAGAACATATAGAATGCCTTTTCCTATACTTGTCTGAGGAACTCTTATAACCTAAAATAACTTTAGAATCAGACTTCATAGTTTCAATTCCAATGATAGTTAAAGCCTACTTTTGAAACATCATTACCAGGAAACTTGGGTGAAGGGTCACACGACTTTTTGCTGTAATCACATTCTCAACCACACAATCTAGTACAAAGACAAACAAGATCGTGGTGCCCTAACGATTGTCTCTAGATAGATGTTGACAAAAAGATTCCAAATTTACTGAAATAAGTAAATGCACAAATTATAACATAAAGAGTGGGACATCTCAATATTTTGTGAAAAAATCTGTCAGCTTTGGATATTTATTCTTTCCACCAAAATCCTTTGTTCTTTGTTTATGGTGATTAGTCTATTTATTCAATTAATATTTTATGGAAATTCAAAGATTTCTCAAATTATATTGTTCTAGGAAACACGAGGATAATCTTCTTGATCTATTGTTTGTTTGTTACCCTTTTGAGCATTGTTTTAGATATCCGATGGAAACTTTTGCAAATATTGATAGAGCTCTTTTCTATTGCTGATACAAAACTTTCTAAGAATTTTGTTTGGTGGCTGATGCCATTCCCTCCTCTTCTTTCTAACCAGCCCATTGGTTTCTTTGTGCTTATTAATTTGTTGTTACCTATCACTAACAGGATCTACACAAGTTTTTGAACATATTTTTATGTAGAATAGTAGTTAGAGTATTAACTGTGTATGGTGGCTCTTAATCAGAAATAATTGCCAGTGGAGCTACTCGAACACAAGTATTATATTACTACAAAGGATAGATAAATATGGTTTCTTGGATGTGAACATCGAGGTGCATATTTTTGTTCTATATGGTAAAGGACATAATGCCAGTTATCATGTTTTGGACAAAAAATCATGAATTGTAAAATTTTGGAATTTTTTTTGAATATGATAGGCATGAAAAGATATACATACCATTTAATAGAAGAAGCTGGCATGGCTTTACTTTATAAGATCTCTATCCAGTTCAGAGATGACTTGTATAGGAGATAGCATTAAATTTGCGTTGGAACATCAATGAGGACCAATATAGGAATTGCATGTGAAATGGGTGCAGAATTCACTATATAAAATTTTGAATACTATATGGCTAGATAACACAGTGTGCACATGTGCAAATTTTCTACTAGTATAGACGTTACTTGTTGTAATTGTAAACACCATCCTGAAAGGAAGCTAACTGCAAAAAATGCTTCTAAACACTAACCTAGTGGAGGAGACAATGCAAACTTTTCCCGCAAATATTAACTAATATAGTAAAAGAAAAATATATAAAAAGAGGTAATAAATATTCATAAAGATTACTACAAGAAACACATAATATATGTGGGGAAAACTATTTTAGGAGAAAAACCTCACACCCTAAAAGCACAATACTCTATATTATTTGTAAACAAAGTAGTTACAATACAATGACAACACTAGGCTTTACACTTGAAATTGCATTTTCTTGAACATTTCTAAATCTTCTTCAACTAATCTATTGTGAAATTGCATTTTCTTGAACATTTCTAAATCTTTTTCAAATAATCTATTTTTCTCATATCCTGCAAGCATTGTAATCCATGACATCACATTTCCTTGAGGCATTTTCTCAGACACTTCACACACCTTATATTTTCATCCACATTTTGCATACTTGTCTATCAAAGAATTTCCAACCATAATATCTGACCAAAAACTCTTTCCATTATGTTGTTAGGGATATCCATACCCTTGTTTAAAGTTCCAATTTTGGAACTGGTGGGAAGGACATTGTAAAAAGGTTTGGGAGTTTAGTTTTATTCCTACCAATTAAACTTTCTTAAAAGTCTCTAAAGCCTTAAAAAAAAATTATTTTGTGCAAATCGTGCAATCATTTCATTCCACGTGATAGCTCTTTCAAGAGTTTTGTCAAATGGTTCATAGTTCACAAGCTGGGACTCATTATCAATTTTATAATGGTAGTTGTAGCTTTTATAGTGTCACTTTAGAAATTAAAGGTATTTTGGGGATCAACCACTTCACTCTAGATATAGACATAATTTATGTCTTGCGTTCTACTTTCTAGAATGAAAAAGAGTGGACATGGGAAACAATTTTGATGGGAGTTATTTTCTTAGGACTATTGTTGATTGCAAGATACATTAGCAACATGAAGTCCAATCTATTATTGTTGGAATATTAATTGCAGTTGGTCATTTCTCCTTCAAGCCAAATGCCCACCTACCACCCCTGACAGATTGCAGAACAGTCATAAATATAAATATGGTGGGTGAAATTTTGAAATCTAAAAAGAGGGGGAAAAATAAGAAAAAAGGAATGATTAGATTCATTCAACTAGTAAGAAGAAGAGCAGATCAGAAATTGCAGAGAAGAAAGAAGAGAGAAGTGATCAATAGATCTAGTCGTTAGAGTGCAGAGAAAAGGAAGTTCATTTTGTGCCTATAGTTGCACGTTTTTCTTCTCTGATCATTTTGTAAGTTGAATGTTTTATTGTTTCATTCATCCTGTTGAAGTAGTGATTGCTCTAGGCATTACTGTATGTAGCCATTAGAGCTGCAAGTTTAAAGTTTCTAAGTATTGAACTTGTTCAAGTTTTACCAATTTAGGGTTTTTTGGTTGAAGCCGAATGCTCCCAAATTTTGTAATAGTTTGAATCTAAGTTGAATAGTAAGCAAGCAGACATACATGATTCTATTGCTTCTTGTTTATTGCAATTGTGAAGTTTATTGTTGAGTATCTCAAGCTTTGGGTCTCTGGTTTTAATGGTGGAAATATTCACGTCATAAGTCTGTACTCGGTATTGTCTTTGGTAGAAGTCATCTGCAGTGGCTACCAAGTTCACTCAGTGCCTTCTTCTACCATTCACCACTATGGCTACCGAGTTCACTTGACATCCACACTACCGAGCTCACTCGGTATCCAGTATCTACCAAGTTCCTCTTTTACTGAGTTGTTTCTTCATCTACCGAGTTGCTCTTCTACCAAGCTCACTCAGTATCCTTTGGCTACCGAGTTTTTTTCTATTCATTTATCGAGCTCACTTGGTAACCTCTCCTACTACTTGGTTTCTTAGTGTTTATCGAGCAAAACTACCACTCGGTAATAGTTTGTGCCGTGCAATTTTTTTGGTTTAGGGTTGATTTTTTAAAAGTTGTGATTAATTTCTCACATGGTATTAGAGCTTTGAAGCCCCACATCCATAGTGAGTTAGGGAATTCATTTTTCTTGGGATATTTATCATGGTAGGAGATGCAGGAAAGATATGGCAGCAGCCACCATCTTTTAATGGGAAAAATTATGATACATGGGCAAAGAAAATGAAAACCATTATGGTTGCTAATGATTTGTGGGAGTTTTTAGTTAATGGGTTCAATGATGTGATAGACCCAACTTAGTATGATGCCCTCACAAATGCACAAAAGACTCATTTGAAAGAGTCAAGAAGGAAAGATGCTAAGGCATTAAGTTTGATTGAAGCAGCAATGACAGAGACAGTTTTTCCAAAGATTGTAGCAAAAAATTATGCAAAGGAAGCTTGGGATATCCTTGAGATGAACTTCAAGGGGACTGATAAAGTTCATACAGTAAAGCTACAAAATATAAGGAGGGAGTTTGAGAACCTTCAGATGAAGGAGAATGAATCAGTTGCAGACTTCAGTTCAAGGACCTCCAATGTGATTAACCAATTGAAGTCAAATGGAGAAGACTATCAAGAGCAGAGGATAGTGGAAAAGATATTGAGGAGTTTACCTCATAAATATGACAATTTGGTCATTACCATAGAAGAGGAAAAAGACCTCACTATTTTGACAATGGATGATTTGATGAGTACACTTCAAACCCATGAGGATAGGATCAATAGATCTACATCTTCTTCTTCCCAAGAGCAAGCATTCAAGGCTCAGTCAAATCCAAGAGGAAGGGGGAGAGGAAGAAATGGCTTTAACCCCACTTTTTGACATTATTAAATAGAATGAAATGAAGAAAAAATCTAAAGTAATATTGTTTTTATTTTTTTAACTCTCACTTCAACATTTTAAATCTCAAAAAACTTTCTTAAGACCTAGGGGACCATTATGAGGATATGAGGAAAGTAGACAACATTAACATGTCATGTTTGTTTATTGAAGTGATTTTTATTTTATTTTATTTATTGATAAAATAAAAATTTAAAAACATATTTTTAAATAAAAGATGTGTGAGGTCAATTTGTGGATCATTTAGTAATTTTATTTTCAACAATGATCTTATTAAAGAATGATAGTTTCAAATCAACTACGTGTTCAATTATAAGAATTGAACATGGCTGAAAAAATCTTTTCAATTTCAAAAATAGTAAGGTTCCATTACTAATAAGATCTTGTTATATTTGATGGTATTTAGTAAAGGTTATAAATGTTAAGAGAACTTATTGAAGTTACATTATAATAATAACATTATGAAGGTTAATTATATATTTTCATTATATTTTGATTATTTAAGTGTGATGATTGCATTAATGGTTTTTGGGGTATAAGTAGAAGGGAAGAAGTCATGGTGGTTTGAGATTGCTTCATGTGTCAAAATGACTAGTAAAGGAAAAAAATGAAGTGAAATTATACATGAGATAGGATTAATATTTGATTCATCCCTTATACATATTTTTGTGGGTTTAATTTTATAAAGATGTTTTGATTTTTATTTTACAAGTGATAATAATACAATAATATGATTTATATAAACTACTAAATAAAATTACTCAATTACTTTGTAAATATAAATTAAGATTTATATTATTATAAAAAAAATTATCTCTTATAATACAAGATAGAAAGGGCATATTTACTTTTTGAAGGGAAATTGAGGGTTTATTTTTTTTGTGACGCTTGGGAGGAGATTTATTGAAAAGGGAAGTTGATTATTTCTTTTGAATGTACTTAATCTAAGGAGAGGTGTCTTGTTCTTTTTTTTATAGTTAAGGGGACTAATGAATCATTTTAAAGACAATTTGTCATTAGTTAGTGTCTTTTTGAGTTTATCATCAGTTGGAGTCTTTTTTAAGTTTTTCATTAGTTGGTATCATTTTGAGTTCATTGTTGAGAGTAACAGGTACTTTTTATGCATCAAATAACCTAAGCAACCAAATAACCTACATAGGTAGGATTCCCATTAGGGGGCTCTATGCATTATGATCAAATTCAAAAGAACAAAGAATATATGAGTAATAGTCATTAAATTATTTATTTTTAATTTTTTAACGAATTATTAGTTGTGATTTTAGTTGATGACCAAATAAGTTATTTATGTAATTATTTATACTTGTAAATTATAAAAACTAAGTAGTATTCATTAGAATGTATCCATATGATAAAAAATCCATCAATCATTCATTTAGTCTTTTGTATGGGTGACTAATAATTAGTGACCAATTACTTAGTCATTTATTTGATCATTTATTTAGTCACATATCTTTGTCTAACCTTGTGATTTTACCTAAGGACCAAATTAGTCATTTATTTAGTCACTTATACTTGTAAAATACAAAAAAAATTAGAATTTGATCACTTTCAGTCACGTGACTAAAATTTTTTGTCTTGTGACTAATTCTTTTAGTCATGTAGTTATTTATTTGCCAAAATTCTACTAGTGTATATGTCTTAAGTGGAGATCACTAATATGGGAACGTGTAACTAGTATCTTTTCAATCAAGCTAAACATAACAACATTCCTAGAAATACCCCTTTATTACATTATGAGGGTATGTGTGTTCTAGGGTTAATCCCTCAAGCCAATAGAATGTTCCAAAATTATGTCATCATGATTTAAAAACAATCAATGAATGCAACCATTTATGTGTTATTATTGTTATAATCTACATCCATCATTATTTCTTAGGAGATAAAATGTTAATTCATCTTTCTTAATTTGGTTATTGAATCATTCTATAAATCCCTTCATCGAGTCCCTAGTTTGAACATATAGAGTTTCATTTTCAGGTGATCTTAGCTATTCCACCTAATGTTATTGAATGTGTATTACACTTATATTAACCAAAGTTTGATTTAGTCTCTAATAGGATCTCATAAATCATTATTAGTAACAAAAATTTCAATCATAACCTAATCAACTCCTAATCACATTGATTTCATTAGATCTATAATAGGGTACCAGTGTGGGCCTTACGTCTTGATCAAATTTATCCTTCCACTATTTACTCTATTCTTGCTAAAATTGATTATGCATTGTAGTTCCATAACATAGCCATCATTTCAACCATGAATTCCCTTTATACGCTTAGCATTCTACTCCTTCATATATGGTACTCCTCCTTAGGGTTTACCTCTCTTAAGTAGGAAATTGTGGAGATGGTCTAGGTCATAATCAATAGCTGTGGTTGATCCTTATTGCCAACTAATTCTTCCCTAAATCTAATTAGATGAATACATTGCATAGGGATGCATAATATGAAGGGATCATAATCTCTTAATATCAAAAATTTATTTTTATGTCAGCCAAAAATGGTTTACATATAAATTTGTTCCATAACAAACATCTATGTCAAATATTGGTAATTCAACATCAATAGACTCTTATGCTCAGCCTTCACTATGCTCTTTATGCTCATACTTAGCTTTTGTATAACTCAACACTTACTATTGCTCAACACTTGAATCAATTGGCATGTATTGACTTCTTAGCACTAGAGTGACTCGGTACACACTCATTTCTCAATGCCTATTAGTGCCCATCCCTTACTAGTATTATTACTTGGCATGTATTGTCTGGAGGCTTATGCTCAGCATATACTATGCACTCAGCTTGCACCATTTTTTCTTGATAACGACTATGTTTTTTTTCATAGCCTTATCAAAACCAAAATAAGATTAACAATTTTCCCCTTTTACATGAGTGGAAAAAACACTTTTTCATGGCATATACTTTCTTATCTTATGCATAAATTAGACAATATTATCATCTCTGCTTTGCTTCAATACAAAATTTCAAAATCTTCAAAATTTCCAAAAATGTTGTTATTACCTTAACATGTTACTCCCCCTGAGTAAATACTTCATGTCATTTTTGTGATTCCTCTTGAGTAGATATCTTCCTTAACAAAATTTCTCCAAAAATTTACAAAATCTTCAATATCCCCCTTTTTTTTATACTTATGTCATTTGGGTGGTACATTTATAGTGTGTTTGTCCAAAAATGTCTTATGCACTTTCATTATGATTCCCAACGCAGAATCACATTAGTCTCTTGTTGCATCTAGTGTTTGAATCTATATGTCTAGTCTAGTAACCATATCAAATAAGCTTTCATTAGTAGAAAGATGTGGATATTTATTAATTAATTCTTTGGCTTGGGCTAGTTCCTTCTATAAAATTTTCATGTGTGGGGTCACATGTACTATATGCTAATCAGAGTGGATCTAATATTTGCATCTTTTTCTTGTAGCTTAGTAAGCCTACTTTGTGTCAACATCAATCTCTAAAAATTTATTTGGCTAGTTGTAGGAGATACTTGTAATGAATTTCTAGTTAATTTGAACTCTCCATGTAACTTTTCAATTGACCATTGAGTCTTATGGGTAAAGATATCAACATCACATAGTTTTGTGCACAAAGAATAAATGTTCCCAAAAACTATCTTCAATGGCACTAGATATCTTATCCATAACTTTGGTGTGAAATTTTCTCTTAGACCATTTCAATAACTTAAGATTTGTTTCTTAGTTCTCATCCTTTATTTTATCAACTATATTTACAAGTTGCTTTATAATAGGTTTATTTGCAAAAGAATCTGAAATATCAAATGCATCTACAAAAATATCTTTAATATCATGAAGAACCTATTTATGTTTGTGCTCTCTTCTCAAAATTTATTGCCTTGATTTCCATTGAAGTACCTCTTATGGAAATAGCGTTTCTTGAAGTGTGATTGTTGTGGAATCAAACTATGGAAAAAAAATCACCTCATCTAAACTCACATCATTATAAGATGTAGTATCAACATTATTTGGTGTTCTTGAACTTGGCCTTGAAATCTACAATGGAGTAACTATTGTACTTAGCCTCTAAATAGTCTAGCTGCTAGGAGGAGGTGTAGTGATTGATAAAGTAATCAATGTCTAAATTGCTACATGTTACTCCCTCTCAATGTTTGTCTTATCCTCTTCCTTCTATTCATTCCCTTATTGTTCTTCACTAGGTTTCAGTAGGGCTACTATTGCATTTTCTTCCTTATCATTTCTCTTTTCATTTCCCTCTTCATCAACTTCCACAATATCTATTAATCTTGAACTTAGTAGACTTGGTATTGATGTGATAGGTGGTACTGCCTCCTTCAATGACAATTATTTGTATTAAATATGATGCTTGATTGAGCTCATCTTTATTTTCAAGAGTTGCACTTTGATTATGGCCCTTTCTTGTGGCTCATTTTCTTTCTCCTTAACAACACTTTATGGAATTGATGATGTATCTTTCTATTTCTCATTCTTAGCGGATGCAATCTCAACCTTTTGAGATTCATCAATCCTTACCAATACAAGATTTATGCATGTGACTATAGTATTGGAAGATTCCTATTGCAATTTATTTATGTCCTCCTCACTCAATGGATTAAAATTCTATGTAGAGTTATTAGGTATGTGTTTAATGGTTACAAAATCTTGCTTTGCATGTGGGGGACTAGTGCTTGACACTTGAGCATCTTGTGCATCTTGTGTATATTCCTTAGTTGTGTCATCCTTTTCTTCTAATAAATCCTCCTTGTCTCCTACTATTGCTGTATTTTCCTTTTCTTGGTCTCTATTGACACAAAAGCTTGCACCCTTCCCTAAATTCTTACCTAAAGGTAGCCCCATGTAACATGAAAACAATCTCAAAAGTGTGGAACTTTGCAACTTGAGATTGAATCTCAGGAGAAGGTTGACTTCCTTACTATCAAGGTGCACCTAACTACTCTTTGAGAGGAAAATAGAGAATGAATGCACAAAAGCAAAATTTCCTAATCTAATCTAGAAGAGGTGATACATGAAATAGTATAAAGGTCTACTTATTTTATAATGAGTGCACTAGGACCCAACAAATTTCCCAAAATATACCATCATCTATACTTGTCAAGCTCAATACCTTAGATAAGCCAAAAAAAGATAACACAACTAGAGAAGGAATACAATGGATTCACTTAATCAAATTAGTTATTAGGTATGAAAATAATCATATGTTATTGTAATTATTATATTACATTTAACAAGTGAGGCCACAAGAATGTACCCACACCTAACTAATAGAGAATGGATACAATAGAGAAGATTTATATTTAGTGGACAAAAAATTATAGAATAGCTCTAAAAATTAGAAAAGGGAGAACCCTTGATTGGGAAATACAAATTGCTTTTATAGTTCAAGCATAGCTTAGATAGCTTCTACCCTAAGTAAAAGCTCATCTACTATCATTAAAGTTACAAAGAACAATCATCTAAAAATTTGGAGAAAACCTAATCTTGGTACATGTCCATATGCAATGAAAATCTAATATTTTGCCAAAAGAACACCTTGAGAAGATAAGAATGAAAATAATTTATACATAGCTTGGTAGATGGATAAACAAGTGATAAGTGAATGCTACTTTCACATTAAATAGGCATGGAAAGTAGCAAAATACCTAGTAATTGATCAAGCAGATCAGATTTACCATTAAACAACTATTATTCTTCTATTGTTAGTATGCCAAGTCAGATAGAAATGCAGGTCAGCCATTTTGAATATTCATCCTATACCTTTCCTTCTCTTTGATTGATTGAGCACCTTTTATTTTCTAAGTCAGATGGGTGAAACTTTTATATTATGATCAACTTAGGAACTCATGATATTACAATCATCAACTATGGTCAAAACCCTAAAATCAACCTTGGTTTGGAAACTAATCTAGACATGTGTCCATCTGCCATTCTCCCACTTTAGCTAAAAACCTCACACCCTCCAAAAGTGCAAAGATGTTGATTGTAGGTCAAGGAAGATCTGACAACTATGATGAACACTGAAGAAATGACTATTTGTTGCATGGTTGCAAATTGACACATTTGAAGATATTGATAAAATGCATCAATTGAAAGAATTAAAACTTATTCAATGAATAAAAATGATAGCTATTATGGTGCAACCAACCTTGACCCTCTAAGATTGGCCCATAGGACACGTGGCACTTCCTCATTTCCTCACTTGAGTTAAAGACTAAGCATGTTCATAATGCACACATCTGCCTATCCTCAATTTGAGAAGATTTGATGATCATTATAATGAGCTAGGAAAAGAATGAAACAAACCCTTGACCAATAGAAAAATGCTAGATGTCCATCCTTTTCTGACACATTCTCAAGCTCCAAAGAAAGAAGGCTCACCTGGGACACATAGCGCATAGGCATATCCCTAAATTTTCTAAAGATCATTCATTTTGCAAATGCTAGTATCTGTCAACCATTGATCATCTAAAACTAATGACTGAGATCAAATTAGAAATTTCTCACCCATTTTATGTTTGACCTTTAACCTACTCATGGTCATGACTTTGTAGCCCAACCTTCAACTAGCCTCAAATGCCTACAACTATATAATCAACCATGTTCTAACTACTATCACGTAGTTGCCACTGTAACTCAGAGTCAAGCATTTAACCCTATGACCCAAAAAAGAAGGTATTCATAATGTTTCCCTTCTAACCATAGTTGAACATTAAATCCTAGCAACTATGTGATGAAGGAAGATGTGGCCTCATCATTATGAACTGGATGTCTACCTTTTAGATTGTAACGAACTAAAGACTTAACCATTATTGCTCGATGACACCATTAACTCTAGTTTGTTCCCAACCCTCTGTGATCATGCAAACAAAGGTATTCACTATGTCACACCATTAACTCTAGTCAAATATTAATCCAATGTAACTCTATGCAAATGAAGGAAGGCATGGCTTTGTCATACTAACCATGGGTTAAGCTTAACCCTCTATGACCAAGCGATCAAAGTGATTGTTGCATCACCCTCTTAACTAGATGCCATCATTTAAACCAATGACTCTACACCAACCATGAGAAGACTACCATCACTCATTCATGACTTGTTTGATGGTTGGGATATGATACCATGCAACCTAGCAATGGAAGGTATTTGAAAAGTCATGACTTAAAAATCCAAGGGATAAAGTATGAAATCTTGAGGCATAGGATATAATGGATAACCCAAGGTTTTAGTGTATCCCTTATAACATTGACCATTTGAATTTATGAGAAAGATATGACCATTGGGTATGTTGGGCATTTGAATTCAATTTTTTGGTGGGAGGGCATTTTTGGCTAATAGTTTCCCTTCTCTTCCACATTTTTGGTGGATAACCCATATATAACTTTCCATAGTAACTTACTCTAGGTTATCACCTCTTCTACCTTATTCCTCAAAATGTTAAATGCTCAGTACTTGGGAGACAATATTCCTTTGTGTTTCTTTATTGCTTTTTTAATCATTCTTTTGTCAAGTTCATAAATAATTGTGGCTAAATTAGCCTCTCTAATTTAGTTTTTAGTCTCCAAACTAAACTTCCACTTTTTCTCAACTCTCTCATATAAATTTTTAGGAATATAGTTCACAATATCTAATGGAGTGGTCTTAAATGTGGTCATATAGCCTCTTCAAGATTATTTTTATCCTCACTCTTGAACTAATCAAAATTAATATGTGAAAAGCTACATAATTTTGTATTGGTCTTTACATTTTCACATAAATTATCAATGTCAGATGAGAGATTGTAGCTTACCACTTTGAATTGACTTAAGGCATCAGATTCTATCTTCTCATCATTTGAGTCACCTTTTGGTTTGTACTTTCTCCTTAGGGTCTTACTAGCCTAAATTGACTCTACTATGGTGCTTTCTCTTTTACCTTTTGCATTTGTCTCTTTGGCTTTTACAGTGACAACCCTTGTGCTTGACCTTGTCAAAGGTGTAGCTGGCTTCTTTTCAGTTTTCTTTGTTGTTTTCTTTGGTTTTTTCATTTCCTTCTATTGTGCTTTCCCCTTCTTATTAGTTTCATTAGTTTCCTTCTTAGTATCCTCTTCATCATCATATTTCTCCTCACCTAATCCTCGAGTTAGTTCTAATGGTGCCTTCTATTGTGCTTTCTCCTTCTTATTAGTTTCATCAATTTCTTTTTTAGTATCCTCTTCATCATCATATTTTACCTCACCTAATCCCTTTCTTCTTCTTCTTCATTTTCTCATGCTTCTTCTTCTTCTTCTTCTTCTTCTTCTCCTCCTCCTCCTCCTCCTCCAAATTCTTCTTTTAGCTTCCTCACCATATTGTTCTTCTTCCTTATAAATGTGGTAGTTTGTAAGTTAATGGTGATCATTAATTTTTCTTCCTCATAATTCCCAAAGGATGTAGCATCCTTATCAATCTCCTCTGCCAATAATATAGTATTAGTTGTTAAAGCTTCATCATTATTAATTTCATATGGTAAAGGTCTTAACCATCTTACCCTTGGAATTTCTTCCTACACATATGTGTACCTGAAATCAACTAAAAAATAGACATCATTATAATGTTGTTCCACTAGTGACATAGGAATTCTTGACCTCTACTTCATAGACTTCTTAAAGTCTTCAAAATAGTTGGCCATTATTGATTCAAAATTATCAGCTAATTTTTCAATGAGCTCTCCTATCTATTGAGTAACAAATCTATTTGTCTTCCATGCAACCTACCAAATGTAGGAAATGTATTTTTCACATAAAAGAATATGCAAATGATAAGTGAACCAAACTTACACAAGGCATTCTTTTCTTTCCTAATAGATTCCATATTTTCTAATAGTTGTTGAAGCTGTAGCTCAACTAAGTCATATGTGTGATCTCTCTTTAAAATCTTATAGCCCAAGTCAACAAAAATGCACATCACACTCTTAAGTTAGATTGATTGATAGAATCTATGTGTAATCACTCTTATTGTAAACACTATAATATGGTGTTTGATGGTGTCAATTAACATTCCATGTTTGTTTCACATGACTTCAATATTCTTCTCAATAATCTCTTTACATCACTCCTCAATGTCTTCAGCCTATCTAGGGTTTAATATTGTGTCACTTAGTGAATAATAGACTTAGATATTATGAATTTTCCACCTTCTAGTCATGTTGGTTGTCATGAATTCAGCTCAACACTATCTTTATCCATTCAGTCTTAAAAGCTTGGGTAAATCTAGGGCACACACTAACCATTTTCTTTCTACAATCTTGTTTTCTTCCCTCAACACATCATTCTCACACAACCTCCGATAGGCATCTCCAATTTATAAATCTCCAAACTCCTACCCTACAAGTATAACAACATCATACATCCTAGGTCATTAAAACCTTTAGTGGTATCATTGATAGCACATTAGATGGATCTCCTTTATATGCGATCTCAGGAATGACATGGAATGGAGGCTGTCTCACATCATTGGTAATCAATTGGACATTAAAAAATTCCTTCCCCTCTTTCTTAGGTGTTGTTGAAGAACTTGTTGCCATATTGACTCTCTAGGGTTTGCAAAACATGAAACACTATAACTTGACACAAGTTAAATACACATCAAATCCATTATATGATGTTGAGTTTGTTGATAATTTCCTATATGTAGATATATAAATTTTGTCATTAATGGGAACACATGATGTACATGCTTGTAGAAAACCATGGAAATAAAGATACTTAGCTTTTTGGTACTTAGAGAATTGTCTAAGTATAAAATGGTTTACAACACTATATTGTTTTGTATACAACTTGTTTCTGATGTCATACTATGACTAGAAAGGTTACATAGAGGAAGAATAAAATTAGTTGAACTCATGGTTAACATTTCTTGCAAGAATATTAACTCTAACAATTTTTATTCAAGTTCTAGCGAATGCAATTATATATTTATCAGATAGGAACAAAGAATAGTATTTGAAGTATAACTTGTTTATATGATGTTACTTTTGAGAGAGAAGCTATATGGAAATAATATGCATGTTGATGATGATGTATATAACCTCAAACATTAGTACTAACAGTACAGAAAAGAGATATTTAAGACTTACTGGTATAACTATGTATATAATAGCAGAATGAAAGGTAAAGGAATTATTTTGTTCACAAAATATTACTTGACCAATTAGGGATGACACCCCTAATGTTTACTCTATGTGGGAATTTTTTTTTTTTTCCTAGCCAACCTAGGAACAATTTATGAAAAGGCATGGTATTTATGCAAAGAAATCTTGCAAAATTATTTGTGAAGTTATGTATGAAAGATATGAATACAAAGTTTTGTATCATATGCAAGAAGTGAGTTTTTGATAACCTAATTTTGTGATTCAAGACTGAGCTGAGGTCAGAGATCAACTAGAAAGAAGTTACAACATGTATACTTCTATATTTAAGGAACTTAAGGGATAAATTACTTGTTTGGGTAGTGAGCTCTTTTTGTAATTGAAATTGCATGTTTGGGTGGTGAGCTTGTCTTGCATACATTGTACCACAACTCCTAACAAGGTCCATCCTCTAACAAGCTATATATATATATATATATATATCATTGTGTGCATCATTCTCACCATGGTTTTCCCTTGGCCAGGGTTTCCCTAGTTAACTAAATATGGTGTTATGAGTTCTCTTTGTGCATGGTTACTATTACTTTTAAACATTACTCATTTACTTTCTTATGTATGTTTGAAAGTAATAAGTAATATCAATTTGGCAACAAAATTTTTTAGAATATTGATTCACCCCCCCCCCCCCCCCCCCCACCTAAGTATCACTTATTTCTAACAATTGGTATCAGAGTACAGTTACTTAGAAGAGGCTTAACAACTTGAGTAAGATCCCTATGGATATGGAACAATTGATGATGAAACTTGAACAAATTGATCTCCTTACTAAATTTTAGTAAATAGATTATCCTCCAAAGAAATACATACAGATTATTTCAAAAATCCTAGATAGGAAGATTAAATATGTAGTAACAATTGGGTTACATTGCTATTGAAAAGTGTAAGAACTCTCTAAATTTATCAAGATACAACTCCCCATGTATGATTTACAACAAATCAACTACAATATGATTGATAATGCTTTTAACATAAAAGTAAAAAAGCTTTACAAACATCTATATGTAAACACAATTTAGATGCAAAAAAACTAAATAACTAAAAGGAAATGGAAAATAAATGACACAAAGTCCATTTATCCAAGCATTAATTTATGGAAATAATGCATATAAAAGAAAAAAAATTCCTTCCAAATACATGAAAAACCATAGCATCAAGTCCAAAGTATAATCATGATGATGATCAAATGTAACAGATCCATGTTCAAAGAAAATCAGTACCACTCCAAGTTGAATATTGATTAGAAAACATACATTTAAAACAAAGTTTTAATATGCTACTATTTATCCTCTCCAAACACAACAAAATAATAAATATTCTATTGTTTCTATACAATAATCACTATATAAAAATAAAAAAATTCTTCACCTCCCCACCTCCAAAAACTAGAACCCCCTCTTATTTCAGGTTGCTTATTTATTTCTTCTGTTGGAAGTTTCTTTTTAGTTTTCCCCAAAACTGATTCTTGAAAAAGTTAGTTATTAATATTTCTTTCTCTTCCATTTTGAGAGTCTTCCCATACCTAATAGCTTTTCCTTATTTCTAAGATATGAGGTTTACTTAAATAGTTTGTCGACACCTACAACATTTGGATACCTTTTATTAATGACACTACACATAGATGTCAAGTAATTTTTGTGAGATCATTGCCATGTGGCTCTACACTTGTCATTTGATTACTATCTCCCATATCACTTAAACCCATTCTTCTCATGCATTTCCTTCTCTAACTTAGAGACTAAAATTGAGTCCATTTTATTTGTGAGAATCCTTGGTGTTTTCTATCATAATTTATTAGGTTGATGACCATATTGGATTTTCAAACAATTCACAATGTGTCTCTTTCCACCATGGTTGAGCTCGTGATTTTGGGTTGCATTTTTACAAGCTTCATTGCATTAGAACATGGAACTTAACCATCTTTTATGCCAATTCTTTCACATTCACTATGATTTGATCATCATCTAAAATAGAAAAATATGTTCATGATTATGACATGACTTCTTTGTGCTCACAATATCCTTTTTTGAATCTTCAATGGGCTCTAAGATCTAGCAAACCTTAGCTTTCATGGACTAGAAGATTAGCATCCTTCTGAACTAGACATTCTGTTATATTGCTGACATGTGTTGTATGTTGATCCCTCTTGTGTTTGTCTATGACTTTCACACATTGATATCTCTCAACCGCTATCAGGTGCCTTCCCATAGCATTTTGGCAAACAAATAATGTGCATATCCATGTCAATTTGACCATGTCCTTACTGCTCTTGATAATTTTGGGTGATTTGATGTGTTTCTCAAATGGATGTCCACAACTCACCCATGAAGTTGATAACATGTATCCATAGTTGCCATGGTCCCCAAATTGAACATGTTATAACCATGAGTAACCACCCACTTTTGATGTAAACATTTAGTCAAATGATTCAAGGGCAAGAAATAAGAACACCACATATAATTGACATGAGCTTCAAATGGGCCACCATGATTTTTCTCTTCTCCTACCCATTGCATCCAAACTAGGATAAAGGAAAAAATATTTACCTCTCTCTAGCTCATGTATTTGGTCTTCTTTAAGGTAAGTGTACACTCAAGCCCAAATAATAAATTGATAATTCATCAAATTGTTTGTGGAACCATTTAGATTCATGTGTTACCACGACACATTGATTCAGGCATAATGTCAAACACATTGTGTGTGCTCTCCACATTTCCCCATGATGGGACCCAATTGTCTTAGACTTGATCATGGTTCCACATTAAAATTATTCTTTCCATGGGTGTACTATCTCACAAAAGCTTGGACCAAGCCTTCAAATTATGATCTTGATATCATATTGGCACAACTTTGGTTGCTATCATCTACACCAAGTTGTTAGGAAGCAAAATATGAATTATCGATGGCCCACATAAGCAAAGGAGTGAATGATCCATTGGTGAGATCATTCGATAGAGAATAGTTTCAAAGATCTTTACATAACCTAATTAGATCATAATCCCTTTGCATTCACTTTCACAATTGATGAAACTCATGTATTATTAATAAGTTCATGGTCGATCTATAACTTTTGATAATCTATGCATTTGTTGCGGGGTTGAATGATATTTTCAAAGTTTGTATCTTTCATTTAAAGCTTTCATCACCATTTGGATGAGAAACCTATCAAACAACTTGCTCATGTATCTTAATTCACCATATGACTCATACCATGTTTGAAACTTTGGATATGGACCATTGCACCATTACTCAAATAGGGTTGTGAAATCATCCTTATGAATTGAATTTTAGAGCTCTCAAGACCACGGAGATGAGAAAAATCTACTATATTCAAAATAAAAATTTCTTATAGGGTTTCTATGGTCTCTTTTGAGAATTTGATTAGGGGAAAATGCATAGGGAAAACCCAATGGTCTTTTGGAGGTGAGTTAGCACATCATTTCAAATTATATTGAGTACTCTTCCAAAGCAGATTGCAATCAATTTGCATTGGCAATCTTTCTTCTACTTCCAACAATGTGGGTAGTACTCAGCTAATTATACCTTAGCTTCTATATGCTTCTTCTTTGTAGTCATTTTTTTGAGATGTGTAGTGACATCATTTATGATGTCCTTATTAAAATCTAAGAGTAGATTAAATATCTTGAGCTTTGAAATACCTTGACCAATTCCTTTAGTAGATATAGTCTTGTGTCTTTTTCCTTTCTTCATTGTTGACCTTGAGTAGTTAAGATAGAGTTTCTTAAGGTCATTTCAAGAATATTGATATACATCTCTGCCAGCCATCAATTCTAATGCTTCTAGACAATTATCATTCATGCCTCTCAAGAAGACTAGCTTTTGTGAATCTTCAGAAAACACATGTTGAGGGTTCTTCTATAGTGTATACAAGAAATGTGAAACATAGTATTCCAATATTTATTCCTCCTTTTGTGACACTCTAAAGATATCATCTCCTCTTGAATCATTTTCTTTGCAATCCTCTTTGTATTTGTCCAGAACTAGAGTTTGTATTTCATCCCAAGTACCTACTACATTGGCTCCTAAGTCCATGAACCATCATAAAGATGACTCTTTCAGTGTTGTTGGAAAAAACTTGAGCTTATGGGCATCAATGTTGTAGTCAAAGCTACCACAAAGTATGTCAAACTCAAACAAGGAAGTATCATGATCTTTAGTTGCAAGGCCATAAAACTTTGGAAGAGCATTTGTAGGTATATTTTTGAGATTAGTGTTGGTTAAAAGGTTTGGGAGATGAAATGGAAAAGTAGGTTATGCCATTAATAGAGGCATTTTATTATGAGATTGCTACTAAAAAGGAACATTAGGTACTGGATTGTTAACAACTGGTGGATTTGGAGTAGTACTATCAAGGAAACTGGCCAAAATTTTAGCAAAAGGTTGAAGACCACTTGTATCTAGAGGTTCTTCTCTTGAGGATAATTCTGTAGGAAAAATAGGGCTTGCATCCTCAAATGACAACTCAATTCCTTCTTCAATTTCTTGGTTCAAATTCATAGACTTTCATGGAAGAAATCTCCCATATTCATCTCATTGTCTTCCTCTTTGATGCATGCAATTGAATTGGTGACTTATTAATCAAGCACACAATCTTGTGGTTTCTAACTAACACACTAATCTAAAAATAGAGGACTCATGAAGATTCTTAGTCTGACACCATCCCTAGAAACAATGCCAAAAATACAAGATTTCCACAATGGATAAAGATAATCATGTTGTTATTCCTCTTGAGGATACTATGTTTATTTTGAGAATTATCTCTTCCATTATGAACTACACTTGAATTGTCAACCCAAGAATTATAATTTGAAATGGATTAGCATAGTATGTGCACTAAGTTCCTTTAAGTCATACATCTATGTTGTAGGAAAGTAAAATGCATGAAAGGAATGTATACTATTGATATAGAATAGTAAACATGCTTGGACTAACAATAGATAAATGTAGAAAACTTTGGAAAATGAGTTCTAATCTAGTTAACAATTCAAACATCCACTATGATAATTTTCCACAAGTGCTGCAAGAAATTTTCATAGTAACTATGCTACAAGACTAATCAAATAAATCTATCTTAAAGTAGAAAACTGCAAGAAATAAGTCTACTCTACCTAAATCTATTCCACCTCCCAAGTGAGCCCCCTTGGTTGGCTTCAACTAACTAAGAACACAATAGGTATTCCAAAATCACTTTCTTATTAGAATTCTTCTTTTGCTACATGATTGAATAATCTATTGAGAACAGAAAAGAGCAACTTCAGAATCCCTCTAACCAACTAACTAATTTTTACCCTCTTTTCTTATATATATAGAGGATTGGAACTTATTACATAACATAAAATCTATGTAACACCCCACCAAGGGATCCAAAAGAATTAACCTAAAGTTTTACTAAGTTTTTCAAACAATTTTTTTTTCAAGAAGGATAAATCATTCACACCAATCACATAGTAGTGGAAGCAATAACATACTATCAACTGTAAACATACATAATAGGTTACATTCCTTAAGGATCCCAAGATGTTGAGTCACATTTAAATTTAATTAATTCTAAGTTTAACAACTACCACAACCACATAAAAGAATAATTAGAAAGTCCAAAGTCCATAATATACATTTGTTCTGAATGCCTCTTGGAAAATTAAATCCAGAATGCTCAATCATCCACTATACATGTCACAAAGTATGAAAGGCTAAAAGAATATACACATGCAGAAATAAATATACATCATCCTCATCGAACCATGATGAAAAGTATAGTAAAATAAATGAAACTAATAGCATACATGATACATCTATCCATCATAAAGATATAACACAACGAATATAAGTGCATGGTTCCTCCCAATCGTCAATAGCATCATTAGACCATCACGGGTCCTAGCCATCCCCCATGCATAACATCCCAAGTCACCAATAAGATCATCAGTACTATAGTAATAGGGATGTCACTACTAAACATACTACAACATAATCATAAAGAAAATCTAACATACAAGAATACAACATAAGATGATCCTACAAGCAGAGAACATCACCTATCACATGATAATCATCAATATGAAGAAATACATCAGTAAATAACATCACCTAATCATGATAAACAAGCATCACAAGAAGCTCTAGCCACGGTGACTACAAAAGGATCTCAAATGATAAGAGTAAAAAGCACTACCACTCGACCACATGGAACCTAAATGGCCCACTACCACTGTGCTGAGGAGATAGTCTCAAGTTCCAAATAGTATATCAAATCACATAAAAAAAATACTCTCTAAATCCATGAAATCCTAAAAGTATACTAACTCAAAGGTTCCAACACATAGATTGACATCTAGACCCAGAGGTACCACAAAGACTCGTAGGAAACCTACTATGCAAGTAGGAAAGTGTCATCACAGAAATCATGTTGGAAGTTACCTAAGCAATCCCCTAGGAATCTTGGGTCCCCAGTGATGCTATAGCCACTAATATCCTCTTGTATTGACAAGGCATACCATGGAATGCAAGGTCGTAACCAAGCATTCTCTCTACCCCATCCTAGTCTATACTAGCACTTAAGGCATGGGAGAGAACATACAATTATCTTATTAGGTTCATTTTAATCTCCATTTAGTGTAAATGTTATCACTTATTACAAACAACTTACAATAAGTCATTCCCAGAGCCACTTAGGGCCCCCGTCCCTCATTACAAGCCACTTCCTGACATTACACATAGATAACCTACCCTAGGCTTATGAAATCACAAATCAAAAAATCACCTCGGCCCTATACAAGTGACTGTAAAGCATCAAAAGATAAGCCACAATAATCACATCAGTTCTCCATGAGCAACTAATAAGTATCAAATGATAATCATAATGATCACAACAGTTCTCTATTAGCAACTGAAGGCATCAATGATACATCACAATATCCAACGGTTCTCCAATGAGCAACCAGAAAGTATCCCAATAATAAATCACAATACTGATCGAAGACTCCAAAATGGTCAAGTCAAACATGTCACAACATCATCAAGAACAAATCATCAAAACATCTCAGTCCTCTCAAAGCGACTGGGAGAGCAAATCAAATATAACTGATCAATGACTCAAAAATGGTTAAGTTAGGTATGTCAAATACATACACCTCAGCTTCACACAAGGAAACTGGAAGCAAGAACAAACAATAAATACAATCCACCATAGAGTATACAATCACATTACCTTGGTTGGGTTTAAAAGATTGAGACCAAATCATCACAACATCACATTCACAAACCCCTGAGCCTCTGGTAACAACCTAGGACTGGTCAATGCTAAAACAACCCCAAAACACCCCAAAGCATAAACAATACATAGAAAACATAATAGTCTAACAGTTTGGATTTGATTTGAAAATACACAATAGGGTTTAAGTAAAGTTTCAGTTTGTATTTCAAGGTACATTCCAAGTTCAAAAAGATTTTTCCCATTTACCCTAAAGATTATCCCATGTATTTGTGTGAATAAAGAATTACCTCTGTATTATACTTTAAATCAATTTTTCTAAAAATAATCAAGGGATAAATTTAATTATTTAACTTCAAAATAATAGTCATTATAATTATTAATTAAAATTAAATACCTAAAACCTTTATAATAATTATTTTATTAAATATTAACAATAATAATTATGAACAACATCTATCAATTAATGTTTAACATTATTTTTTGAATTAGCACCAATTATAATCCAAAATTTCTAGATTTAATAAAAATTATGACTCTTAGAAAAATTATTTAATAATTAATATTCGTTAATCATTAATTAATCAAAACCTCTTAATTAAAATTATTTAACAATTAATATTTATTAATATAAAAAACCTAAATATTAAATAAACATATTAGTGAAATTAATAGCATAATATTGAAAAAAACTATATTAAATTTTATTAATACTAATTAAATTAACAATTATTAAAATCATTATTAATAAATTAAATTAAATACATATATAATATAATGTAACATTATTAAATAAAACAAAACTAAAATCAAACTTTGCTACACATTTAGGGCCCACCGGCCTTAAATAAGCCATGCGGCCTTTTATTGTCTACCAGCCTATCATTGCGTAATCACAGTGCAGGTGTCAACTTGCCACTACTGATCTAAAAATAAATGGTGGGGGTGGGGTGAAAACCCTCCCCACGCATGTTATATATATATATATATATATATATATATATATATATATATATATATATATATATATATATTTGAAAGGATTGTTTTAAAAATTCCTAACAATAATTAATTAAACAAAATTTTATTTTATTAAACAAACAATTATATATATATATATATTAATAAAATTTTAACCAAAACAATACCCTCTTCAATTATATACTTTTTTTCTTAAAAAAATATTTAATTTAATAATTATTATTTTAAACAATTCTCCCCCCCCTCATAAGCACATTAAACATTTAAAAATAATTTAAAATAAAATAAAATAAATGATTGCCATTTAAATCTGATATTAAGTTGAACCAATCGAATTTTCAATCTACGATCAAACCCTTTCCAAGTTTAAATTTCTCAATTCCATTTTTATTCAAACCATAATTTCAATTTAATTCTATTTTCTTTCAATTGTTGAATGAGGTTTCCTAAATGGTTTTTCAACCTAGATTTATAGATGAAATTGGATAGCAAAAGATCAAGAATGAAGAATTGACACATTCGTATAATGAAATTTGAGAAGACAAGTTCTTACAATCATGAAGTAGACATAAATATCAAACTGCATAATTCATTCAGTGATCAAAACACAAGACCCTACCTGAACTTGATGCTAACACGCAGCCACCTAAGAATTGCGAGAAGATTTGCTTCCAAAATTCGTGTCCAAAATTCATCTCCCAAAATTTGTCTCTAAAATTCGTGTCTCGAAAATTCATCTCCATCAAAATGAACCTTCAATTGATAATAAGGAGTTCTCTCTCCTTAAATCAGAGCACTAATTGTGCATTCACCCATGAGGACTCCTTGCTCACTAGAGTTAACTCTAAAATTAGCTTTTATTAATCTTTCTTTTATCTTTTCATGCACATTAAGTGAATTATTAAATTACTTTATTTAATTTTCCACTTGACTTCTATTTTTAATCAATTTATTACTTTTAATCCCATGTGCACTTTATAACATTATAATTTTCACTTATTTTATCTTTTAATTAATTTCTTTTATTTAATCTCATGCATAAGTCATGCGAACTTAAAGCTTTTTTTCATAATTTAATATATTTTCACTTTTTAATTTATTTTAGAAACTTAATTGATAAAATATTTATTAACTTAAATAATAATAATATTTAGCATTTATTTTAAAAATAAACTCTAAGTGCATTATTATTAAATTAAATAAATATTATCACATTCAAAATTTAAACTTTAACTTTTATCCTCAAATTTAATTCTTTTTATTTAATTAAATATAATTAAATATTAAAATGTCATAATAATTTTCCATTAAATTTAATCATTAATTTAATCTTTTAATTAGACTTAATTAAAAGAAAATACACAAAAGACTCATAAAGCAACATACAAAAACCCATCAAAGAAAAACACATACTAAATCAAACTAAAGGGTTATAATCACAAATTAACGTCATTCAACGCATTCAGAGGGTACTCGACTCAGATACTTGTCCAAATTATCAATTAGGACAAATGGCTTAAAGGTTTAGGATTTGGACTTTTATCTCCCCTCTCTTACCATTGAGATAATGCGATAGGGTACGCTCATCCTGGCAATTCAAGGAAGTCGATACCTGATACCTACAACTTGTATAAAATTCACACATGTACAGACATAATATTCTAAGCTAAGCAAGCAATGACAGAAAGTGGTGCATCATATAGATCCTGACTAGTAGGTGACTATGACTCCCTTCCTTAACCACATCAGAAACGTCATACATAAAGAAAACAACATGCACACCATACACATGCAGTATGGGGTAAGTATCCAAAAGAAAACACATGTGATAATAAACCATCTAACTAATCATCATCAATAACTAAAAAAACTGTAATAATCATCATGCATACATGAAATGTAGAGTGCCAAGTAATCTCATCATAAAATCAACTGAAACTAAAGCAATATCTAACAATCTTGAAACAATGCCACTAATCATAAGCATAAAACTAGCCTAAAAGAGTTCGACAATGATAACAGAAATGCAAACTAGGGGTAGGCACTACAATCCATGAGAAAACATTGTCAGAAGAAAAAGGTGGAATGTCAACCATGACATTAAAACATTGATTGAGCAACAAAATAACAGTCCGCAAATAATGTAGCAAGTTAGGTCTCCTAGAATACTCTTCTTGCAGACATGGCTTAACACTTGGAACTGAATTGGACTTCTCACGCTACGATCAATCTTCATCACTCCTTCTTTAATACGGTTTCACCACTCTTTGTGACACTTCTCCATTTCCTAAAAATTAGAAACATTTGAATACATATGCACAACAACATTTCTACTCTTATCCAAATATTAGAACATAGCTTAAAATATTTATATGAAGCACTACACTTTATATATAATATTAAGGAAGATATGTTATATCCATTATCCATAGGTTTAATAAGTTCTAGCTGCATCTAGCATAAGAAAAATATGTTAGAAATGTTTTTTACAAGGCTCAAAGAGTAAGTTCAAACTAAATAAAAAACTATATCAAATTTGAGACATTAATATGCCTCATCACTTCCATTAGTTAGGCCCTTTCACTTAGAAGCCAAGGATTTTTAAAAGTGGTATAATA
Source organism: Cupressus sempervirens (assembly GCA_028749045.1). Classification (NCBI taxonomy): domain Eukaryota; kingdom Viridiplantae; phylum Streptophyta; class Pinopsida; order Cupressales; family Cupressaceae; genus Cupressus; species Cupressus sempervirens. The sequence goes on from CM053790.1 coordinate 767,734,465, forward strand.
GTTAATCAAAGAAATATTTTGAAAGTTATGACCTTTCAAAGTTTGGCATATTGGTTCTCAATTTGACTGATTTCTAATTAATACCAGTGAAAGAAAAAATAACATATTACCTAGGATTTAGCTACTTCCCATGTTGGATACATCTTATTTGGGCCTGGACGGACTCAAAAAAGCATTTATGCTTCCTACACATTGGGATCTGCTAAATCAAGGTGGGTCAACCTAAGGATTTGACACCTTTGACATGTAATGCTCTATACTACAAACCCTTGATAACATATTTGGCCTTGAAACTTCTTAAAATTGCAAAAGAAATGACAAGCCAACTATATCTATTAACAAAGTTGACAAATTCATGCAATAAGTATTGAACAACTTTACATTCATTATAACAATGAATCTTCAAAGATTTTGATTTATAAATTGCATTCATGCTAAGACTAGATTGACATTGCTTGATTTCTCTATCATGCCCTAAATTTACACAGCAAAACTCAACCATTTTTTTTTTTTAAAAGTGAACTAAAAGAATTATGAATTGATCTCTACTTGTTTGTATGTTCTATCGAACTATGAGATATGACCTGGTAGGTAGGTAATGCTCTCTCTTTAATAAACATCCTATCCTCAAATAGAGTCATTACTTATGTGATTGCAAAACCCAAATTCCACATTGGTGCTAGTTACAATATCTTAGGTAAGGATGCTTTGCACCAAGGTATTTTTAAATGATATATATATATATATATATATATATATATATATATATATATATATATATATATATATATATATATATATATATATATATATATATAATTTTTTTAATTTTTAAATTCTATTTTATAATTTTCATTTATTTGATTTTATTTTATTTAATCATTTATTTATTTATCTATTATTAAATCTAATAACATATTATCTCAAATAACCCTAATATTTTATTATACACGTATTTAATTATCATCGAATAATATACATTTTAAATCAATCTTCCACATGTCCCATCTTAACATAATATTTATTATTATTATTTTTACATCATACTTTACTTTTACCCATAATACAAAATACTCATTTCTAAAACAAGCTACACTCAATGGTGAGAAAGGAAATATAACGTAAATAGATATATATGTATAAATCAGTTACCTTATAACTACTATATAAATCCCATAATCTAAGCTCCTTTTATTACAAAAATTATCCTATAACTTGGCTACTTTATTAATCTATTAAATAAATCCTAGCACTCCTAATTAATACAATGCATTCCTAATTATTCTTTTTTTTTTATGACATACCTTATTAGTAAACTACCCCTTACTCATGACTAAAGGGTGCTTAAAAATCTACACTAACAATTCCTGTATTTTTCCTTTACCCAACCCCAACTTTTCATTTCCTAACATTTACCTCTAACTTAATCATCCCACGCCCCACTCCATCTTATACTTTATGTCAAAATGTTGCTCCTCAAAATTTTGAAATTCCTAGGATATGGGTCACATGCCCACTTAGTTCACTTTTTGATAAGAGCTTAGGCAAGATATCCTTCCTCCCCCTAATACATCTAAAGACACAAAAGGTCTTGTCCATCCCAATCCCAAGGTGGAAGCCTAACTAGACCACTTTCCAATGCCAAACCACTCCTCCTTTCTCCAAAATGCATGGGTCCATCTATCTAGGCATGGTGGAAGGAAAAATGTTGGTTTTGTTTTAAACTTACAAAAATAATCCATCTTATTAGGCGCCTAGGGAGGAATGTCATGCTTTTGTCATGTCAAGTGTTGGAGTTTTAAAACTATTGAACAACAAAAGTTCAATACCAAAATGACATTACTCACATAACCTAAGGATTAGCCAATTCTTATTACCAATTACATGTGTAAATCATTCAAACCCAACTTCAAAAAAACCAAGGGTGGTTTTGTACTCTTTAGGATCTGTAAAACTAAGGTGGGTATACCTAGGGATGATTCAAAACTAAAGATAGTGTATGAGAATTATTTTAGTTTCATTCTGATTCTCATCTCAAATCCTCAAATACATGCATGGTTCTGACATTTTGAATAAAAACATCCCATATAATAGATTTGGCCAAATTTCTTCTATAGATTTGCAAGTGTTCCTAGCAATAATGGCTAACTAAGGCTAAAACATTCCATGCAACCAAGTGTTGACCATCATTTAAAATCTTCAAGAAATGTAAATTAAAGCTGATTGTGATTTTAGAATTGATGCTCCTTCATAGTGTATCTATTCTGCATACTAAGTAAATTTCAATCAATGCTTATTCCATTGGGATTCATAGTCTACTTCAATTTGTGGATCTAATTTGTTGCTTTACAACAAGAATTATCAACAATTCTTACTAAATTTCATTCTTACAGACATCCTTTCTATTACCATGACAACCCTATCAAATTCATGAATTTTTTTTACTTAATTCATTGAATTAATAGCAATAATGAATTGACATACAACCTAAATGAATTGCATTCAATTGAGAAAGCTTTACTCACACAATCTCAAAATAATAAAGTAACAACTAAGGAGACAATATTCAATAAAAAATGATATGGGGACAACTCATAACTTGTATTAATTTTCTTTGAAAATTGTATACAATTGTTGTAAACTCAAAATGACCTTAAGAAAAGACACAAAGATCATTCAATATTGACATCTTCTTAGAAAACATGCAGGGAAAAATACATCATAAAGTTCTGCTCAAAAACTAGATCAAAAACATCCTAACTGTAATACTAAAATGCAATAGAAATCAGACTATTCTCTATCCTTAGAATCTCACTTATATAATGTGAGATGTAACAAGCTTCAGGCATAGAGAACTGATAGGTGTCCATAAAAGATATTTACATACATCGTGTCACAAAAAAAAAATTTAAGTAATAGGAAAGTAACATCATATTATTCTTTATAGGCCCCTCTTTTTTGTTACATCCTTACATGCTGGGACTCCCATGATTAGTCTTTTATTTATTTTGAATCCTTGGCATATGCAGCTATTAGACTTGCTAATGATGCATCAGGCTTTGATTCATGTAACTTCACCTCCACTCTAGAATTTTCACTCATATCATCATGTATTATCAAGGTGATAGTTACTCTTGATTATGTGTTTGCTAAGTCATCTAACTGATCCATTGTATCATTTTCATGATATGACTTCCCTTCTTTTGTTACAGGTATTGATGGAGGTGGATCAATGATTTTTAATTCATCTTCATGCATCTCCTCATCATCACTTTCAACTTCTTCTAGTTGCTCACTAGAAACAATATCCTCCATCCACTTGTCAAAAAGTGCATCATCTAGCCAATCAAATTGTTGAATATCCTATTTTTTTTGATAACATATTCTACCTCCCTATCAATATTAACAAATTCTTGTTTCAAAGAATCAAAGAATATTTGAGCTTTCACTATTTCTTCAGTTGTGGTAGCCCACCATGCATGCCCTATTTCATTTTTAAGAAAATTAAATCATCAAGTTCTTTTGCCTATTCATCTTTGTTTTTCAAATTATTTCTCCTATCTAGGGCATGAGAAAACAAACTAAACTTTTTTCTCTTGTACTTGTTCAAGTAGCCAATTATTATTCTTTGCAAATGAAATCTCTTATTGTCAAAATCAGATAGATCAAAAACAATATCAAAAGTTTTCTCAATTTGATCATAGGAATTTTTTATGACAAAATAACATTAAAATGTCATCTCTTTCCTCTTTCTTACCCACTTATTTATAATAGGCTTCAAAGCCTCATCACTTGCTTTCAATTCCTTCTAGATACGGATCACCCTGGCAAACTGATCATAAACTAGTGGCCATTCAATTTTTTCCCCCAAATATGTAAGAGCCTTTCTTAATTTATCTTCATATTTTTCCTCCAACTCCACATGTAATGCCCACAGCTTGCTTTTGTCTTCTTCAAAATTTTCTACTATGTAGTATTTCAGCCTTTAGGGTGTATCTAGTATTTCTATGAGGGGGGTGGATTTGAAAGGTTCAACTAGGGGGTGAGGGTATGTTATTTTTGGCCTTGTGGACCTCCCCATTAACTTGTTCTCAAGCTCAATTCTCTTTTTAACCTCTTTATTATAGGCCTCTAGAATTGTTTCATATTTACTTTGTAGTTCAAACATAGCAGTGGCCAAAACAAATTGGGATGAATCCACATTTCAATGTGTTGCCTATACATGAGAGGTATCAACCACCCTCCTTAGAATGATGTTTCCTGTTAGCCCTGATTCATCTAGCTATGATGAAATAGCCCTAGATCCCCTTCTCAGTGACCACATGACCAAAGAAGCTTGATCTTCACTGAATGAAGTCCCTGCAAACTCCTTTTTATTGGGGTCTTGTAATTCCAATTCATTAGAAATATAAATTAAAATTTATGCATCTGCAATATCCCAATTGGGTAACAAAAATATATTGGAAGCATTTACCATTTGCCTCCCCTCTTCAAGGGTTATGTTCTGGAACTCTTGCATCATTTGCTGCTTTTATTTGGTTTTGGATAGAGGATTCATACATTTTTGGATGCTTTGCTATCAATTTTTTGCATCTTTCCTCAAAATTTCTCATATTTTCCCTCCATGCAAATTGATGGAAAGTCGTTGATTTTACAAAACTGTCATAAAAAAAAAATTGATGACTTGCCTATTCTAGCATAGGGTCCAATTCTCTCACTCTATAATCTGTAACTATTAATTCAAAACTTGGTACTAGAGGCTCTTGGTGGTCTCCTTCATTTATTTCTAAATGTGTGACCAAAACTTCCCCTTGTGATCCCATCTGTTCAATTTTCTCTTCAGTAAGCTACTACTCTTCAATTCTAAAAGGGGTCTATGAGGGTGAGTATTCCTCAACATGAAAATCCTCTTCCCTTATTATCTTTCTCCTTTTTAGAGAGGATTCAGAAGGCCTCTCTTCCACAACAACACTGGTGGATGCCATTATTTGTTTTCCTTTGTCCATAATGGTCCCTTTATTCTAAATAAGAGCATACCCTAGCCTTTTTTGGATAGTTAATTGACATGCCCCTATATTGGGAGTAAAACCCAATCTCCTCATCACTGCCCTAGCCTTATCTAGGTAAAATCTAATAAAGAATTGTTTCTTTTCATTCATTGCCTCTATTATTTCAAGAAAAGTATTCATAAGTTTTCTTATCTTATCTACATTTGTAACTACATCATCCAAAAGACTATAATCTAGATCAAAATAATGAATGAAATCCAAAATTTTAGAAAAAAATCTCCACTTTTCTTTTCTAGTCTCCTACTCTTGCAAGGAGTAGTCATTCCTTATTATATCTTCTGGGAAATAAAATTCATGCTAAATTTGTCCAAGCTAGCCAAATTAAAAAATCTGTCAAAATCACAAAAGCAAGGGTGAGAAATAGCCATCTTGTAGGGATCCAAATTTTTGTTCAAAGAAAGCCAACCCCCTTTTGTGATTACAAAATGATGGGCTATTGTGCAAGTGGGGAAAATTGACCCTATTGATCTTTTCATTAAAAATGTTTCCTCTACTCCTCTCAACTACCACAAAAACTCAGGTACTCCTACCTTCAAGGGCACTTGGTAGGGTAGTACACAAGGACTTCCCTTAAAAAAATCAATTCTAAAAATAGTAGAAACAAAGTATGGAATGATATCCCCACAATTATGTGAAACTTTCAAACCACTAGGGTTATCCATAGGCCTAATGAGACCCATTAGTGCCTTGGAGATTCTGGGATTATCACTCAATAAGAGGCATCTCAGCTTGGAAGTGAAATTCCTATCAAACCTGACAAAATTAGCATTCTCTGCATCACAAGTCATATTTACATTCCATAATTGGACTAGTAGTGCTTCCCCAGTCTCCTCTCTATTTAATTTCTTTTCTTTATCAAAATATGTAGCTCCTTTAAACAAAAACATGTGCATCAATAAAGAATAATGACCAAAAGTTTTATCCACCTTGCTCTTGGCAATCCCAATTAATCCATTGTGAATTTCCTTAGCTAGATAAGAAGCAAAATAAAAAACAATGTCCACACCAAAAATATGAGACCTGAATAACCATATACACAAAATCCATAGGCATGAACTCTTCTTCATCTCTCCCAAAAACTTTGCACAGGGTCCTATATATCTTTATAGCCCTGAAATTGAAATATGCCCTTTTGAAAGGTTCCCTGGAGGTTGTTGTTATTGCTGGTAGGGTTCCAATTTTACCTATATGTTCCTTTAGTGCACCTTGCCTAATGGTATCCTTCTTGGATTTATATTCCTTTTCTAATCCTTCCAAATCAATGGGCACATGGTAATCAATGAGAGGCCCTAAACCAAAAACTTCCCTAATCTCATCTGGGCTAACTATAATTAGGACCTAGCCATCCATTCTTCTTGCAACTCTAATGGCTGGGTCATAGTTCTTGGCCATAGCTTTGAGAAGATCATAATCCATGAAAACACTAGGAACCACTAGTTTCCCTAGATCAAAATTCTAGATATTGGCATGTGGGGCAAAAAGGTTCCTCTTTGAAAACCATTTTAAAAATAGTTCTAGACAATTTTGAGAGGTACTAGCATTCCTAACCCAATTACCCTTGTCATAAAATTCATCAACTATTTTCAACCTAGGGTTTAATGTAGTAAGCTTTTTGACTTGCACAGTTTCAATAGTGGAGTTGGGAAGTAGCTCAAGTAAATCATTGTGGACACTCATGTTTGATTAATTCTCCTAACTAGAAAATCCCATCTTTGGAGGCATTTTGAATTCTAATTTGTAGAATTAAGACACTACAAAGATTATAGTGTAAATACTTACTTGATTCTTTTCTTATTTCTCTCTGTAGCTCTGTAATGTCCCCACAAGCACTAGAAATTTGCTTCACATTCTTGTCTAGCTCACAACCTTCTCAATAATGGCTTCTGCTTAGGAAAAACTTGAAATCTTTGTTCACATGGGATGAGATTAAGAAAATCTTTTGTATTATACTCTGTTTTCTTTCACACGTGAAGCTTTCAAGCTTCATAAATGCACAGAGTGGAAAAACAGTGTGGCATCATCTTTCCTTTTAAATTTGCACCATTGATCTTTGAAAAATCCTATGATCCAGGGATAAAAACAAAGTTGAATCCTCTTTCCTCTTAATATGTTTCCAATCAAACCAATGAAATGCTTCCATTTGTACCTTTCCTTCAATGCTTGTGTTCCATTCTTGGCCCACTGATGACTAGGGACACATGTCATCAAGTTGCTACCTCGCTATATATAAACTTCAAGCATCTTTCTATAATGAGATAGCAACAACCATTGGTCCTACTTTGATCATGTGGAAGAAATTTGATATAACTCTTATGAGAAATATGGTGGGTCCCTCACTCACTACCTCACTATACATAAACTTCGTGTAACTCTTTATAGCGAGATAGCAATGACTGTAGATTTGAAGTTGATCTGATGGTATGGAAACTGCATGAAGTTTTTAAGATGTGGTGGGTCCTGTATTTGCTATGTCACATAGAGTAAACATTGCACATCTTTCTATAGTGAGATAGTGAGAATAATTGATCCCAACTTAATTTGATGATCATAATCCCTCATGTGTTTTATGAATGAGGCATGGGTCTAGGATACTGATGACGTGAGGAATCTTGTACAGCTAGCATAATAAAAACATATTCTAATCCTAGTGACCTTTCCATGTTTCTTGGGTCCCACCATGTGTTCATTTCATAGTAGCTTGCTATGTCACTAATGACGATATGCATAATTTTTTCAATAGCAAAGTAGCGAGCTCTGGTGACTATTCAAAACTCAGTGTTGGAAGAATAAAGGCAAGTCAAGTCATAATCGCCTTCATTAAATGCTTCTGACATAATAGTCATTACTCACCATTGCAACTTGGAAATATTTATGGTCACTGGGAAGTTTGGAGGCCATCATGTCATATATTTCCTAACTACTTTCTATGTCGCTAACGATGAGATGCTTAGTTTTTTTGATAGCAAAGTAGCGAATCATCAGAAAAACCATTATTCAGGTGACTTCTTTTGCCCACTTTTTACTAGGTTCCTTTTCCTGCTCTAACAATACTGACAAAGTTTACATGACTGAAACTTCAGCTACAACACAATCTCTCACCACCGCACCTTCATTTTACAATCTTGTCTTTAAATTTTGTAGTATTCTCTACCTCACTATACATAAAAAGTGCACATCTTTTCATAGCAAGATAGCAAGAATCATAGATCTTACCAGAATCAGACAATGAGGAACATGAGAGAAAATATCACTTTGGGGGTACAAAAAAATTTAAATGAATACAAAATATTCATAAGATTTTAAAAAGATTTTGTGCCCAAAAAGTTTTAAAAGGATTGAGACATAGGGTCTAAGAAATGTTTTCAAAAGCAAACAAATCTAGAAGACTAGAAACCAAAAACCCTACTCACCATTAATGGAATCAATATGATTTTTGTACCTAGGCAAGGGAAATTTTATCATGTGAAAAATTAGATCAACATCAGGAAGGAATGTCTTTCTTTTTTTATGTCTGTGCTCTACCTTAACTCTTTGACACTCTAGGCATTTGGATATGATGTTGGCAATCTGTATTCTCATTCCTAGCCAATGATATAATTACCTAAAATCTGCATGAAGCTTCTTGACACCTAGATGTGTTGAATAGGGTGCTTTGTGAGCCTCCAAAATAATGAACTCGCATAACCCACCCAAGGATGGTACATATATGCACCCTTTGTGGCATAGTAATCCATCTGGACTAAATGAAAAATTAGAAAATCTTCCCTCTAGGAGTCTCTAAGAGTGGGGTAACTGACAAACTTTTGTATAAAATAAATCTCCAGGAAGATGGTTTAGTATGCGGTCTCTCAAATCTATCTCAATAATCATGGAAGTTATCTCATGACATCTCCTACTTAAGGCATATATGAATACATTATCCTTTTCTTTAATGTAATGTACATCAAAATCATAATCACATAAGAAGTCCATCCATCTCCTCTGTCAGACATTTAGATTTGGCTATGTGAAAATATATTACAAACTTTAGTGATTTCAATGAAGCTCAAAGTAATGTCCTAGAAGAAAGCAATGCCATCTTGCCAAGGCATGAACTAATGTTGCAAGCTCCAAATCATGAGTGGGATAGTTTAGCTTGTGAGTATTAAGTTTCCTAGACTCATATGCTATGACATGACCATTTTTCATGAGAATGGCTCCAATACCATTGAGCGAAGCATCTATGCATACTACAAAATCTGATTGGTGTGCTAGTGAGTTTCTTCTTGAGTTCTTGGAAGGCCCTATCACACTTGTTGGTCCATTCAAACTTCTTCTCTTTCCTCTGAAGGGAGGTGATAGGATGAGCTGCTCTAGAAAATCTTGCCACAAACCACCTATAATACCCTGCTAACCCCATGAAGCTTCTAACTTCTGAAACATTATTTGGTGTTGGCCAATCCATAATGGCCTACATCTTAGATGGATCCACTATGATTCCATCTCCTAATATTGCATGGCCTAAATAGTGCACTTCCTTCTTGAAGAAGGCACACTTGGACAAAATGCCATATAGCTGATTTTCCCTTAATCATTGTAATACCTACCTCAAGTGTTCTTCATGTACCTTCTCATCTTGTGAATATATCAATATATTATCGAGAAACAATACTACAAACTTATCCAGAAATGTATGAAACACACCATTCATAAGGCTCATGAATATAGCTAGGGTATTTGTGAGATCAAATGGTACCACTATGAACTTGTAGTGACCATACCGTGTACACAATGCAATCTTATTAATATCACTTTCCACAATGCACAATTGATGATATCCCAACTTTAAATCTATCTTGGAGAATAATACAACACTCTAAAACTGATCAAATAGGTCATCGATTCTAGGGAACAGGTAATTATTCTTGATTGTTACCTTATTTAATTGTTGGTAGTCAATACACAATCTAAGTGATCCATCTTTCTTCTTCACACAGATCACTGGTACACCCCAAGGTGATATGCTAGGATAGATATGTCCCTTCTCCAAGAGTTCCTCCAACTAAATCTTAAGTTCATTAAGTTCATGTGTAGCCATCCTACATGGAGATCTTGAAATGGGTTCAACCCCTATCACCAGGTCTATGTGGAAATTAACTACCCTAGGTGGTGGCATACCCAGAAGCTCTAAGGGAAACACATCCTTAAATTCTTGTAGTATCAAATGGTCATCTAGAGAAGGTTCCCTATCATCATCTTCCTCCTTATTACTAATAGACACTTCAAACAATTGACATCCCTTTTGTAGACACCGCTTAAGCTACATGGCAGAGATCATACGAAGAGACACCGTCCTATGCACCCCTAAGATCACCATAGGAGTACCATAATCATCAAGATGCTCAACCATCTTCTCTTTCTAGTCCATCTTACTGTTATGTGCACATAGCCAATCCATACTAAGGACTACATCATACAATCCTAAGGGGGTAACTTGAAGATCTATGGTCATGCTCATGTTTCCAATTTGAATCAAACAATTATGTATATAGGAATTAACTATCACCTTGGCCCTAGATGCCAATTCAAATTCCTAATTATCATTTTGCATAGCTACCACTAGCCCACAATGTTCCACTATAAAAGGAGATACAAAAGAATTGTTGGCTTTAGAATCAAACAAAATAAATACCTTAAAACCCTTGATTATACATGTAGCCTTAATGATTTTAGCCTAATGTTCAACTTGGCAGTTATCAACCACTACAAATACCTTGTGGGATCTACCCATGACTCCTATCATAAGCCCCAAAATGGCTCCCCACTAATTACTAGTTGTCAGTCCCTGAGGGCACTCTCTAGCTATATGTCCCATACCACTACAATTATAACAAGGTCCACAAGTCTAAATTTGAATGCCATGTGAACTAGGATGTTGCTAATCACCTATCCTATTGGACCTACTATACCCACCACAAGAGGACTCCTAAATCCTAGCTAGCTATGCATATGGAGCTTATCACTTCCAATCTCGTCAGGACCCTTTAGATTGTCGCTGCTTGGGCTTAGAGCCCTAATACCCTTGTGCTGACTGTTGTCCCTTTTCCCATTGTGACTTCTGCTATACCTATGGGGACTTAGAAGGCCCTACTGAATGAATTTGATTACCCTTCCATGAGGGTTTATTTTTTCTTGACTAATGGGAATAATTCTGATTGTGGGACTGATCTCGACATTCCTATTTGTTACGAAGATCTTCCACAACTAGTGCTTTCTCAACTGCTTCCCTAAAGCTGCTCAGAAAAGTTAGGTGTATTGAATTTTGTAAAGACAAGTTTAGACCCTTGGTAAATTGATAAATCTGTAGCTTCTCATGCTTCATGTACTCAAAATAAGGAAGGATCTCTAAGAACCTATTCTCATACTATGCTATAGTAAGGCCCCTCTACTAAAGGTCATGGAATTCCTCAATCTGACTCTGCCTGAAATTCTCTAAAAGATACCTATCTTTGAACCTACCTACAAATGCCTCCTAAGTAAGTGTATCTACTCTAACTCTACCTATGGCCTCCTCCTATTTCCACCAATTGAAAGCATTGTCTCATAAAAGGTGGATGACAAGTCAGGCCTTTAGATTGCCATCATATGGTCGTAATCAAAAGCACCTCTCTAAGCTTTGCAACTATGCCTCTACTTGTGTGCCATTCATGGTTCTAGTGGAAAGAGGTGTCTTGAATCAGATCAAATCCATAATCTCATTCCCTATGTCACTAGGTGCTCTCACTATGGTTAGTGTCTCTATGACTGGTGGTGGAACAATCTAATGAATTGAGGCCTCTTCCTGATCACCTTGTCCCTCTGCATCTCTAGGTGGGGAACTCCTACTTCTTTTCTTATTATTTTCTATATGTTCCCCTATTCCTTTCTATTTAGGCTATGGAAATACTAGTGGAATCCTCTCCTATACTACCCCAATAAGATTCTGAATGACTATAAAGAGTTGATTAAGATTTTGAGGATGCTCGAGTGGATGTTCAACAATTCCACATCCTACCCCTTCAGAGGCCACTCAGGCACCAATAGGGCCTCTAGCCCTTCGACAACCATTACAAGTAGTAGCAAGCATCTTACAAACAAGTTTAAGTTTTAAAGAGTTAAGCATAATGGGTTAGGCTCTAGTGTTGTAACCAATTGCTCTAATACCAAAATGTCATGCCCTAAATTTATAAGGCAAAACTCAACCATTTTTTTTGAAAAATCAAACTAGAAGAATTATGAATCAATCTCTACTTGTTTGTATGTTCTATCAAACTACTAGATATGACCTGGTAGTTAGGAAATTCTCTCTCTTCAATACACATCGTATCCTCAAAGAGAGTCATTACTTATGTGATTGTGAAACCCAAATTCCACATTGGTGTTAGTTACAATTTTTAAGGTAAGGATGCTTTGCAACAAGGCATTTTTAAATGATCCTCAAATATTCCTATATATTTTAACTATATTTTTAAAATTTTATTTTATTTTATTTTATTTTATTTAATCTTTTATTCATCTATCCATTATTAAATCTAACCAATTCGATGTCTTTTGACTAGGCATTTCAATCAACTGATAATTACTTATGCCTCAAAGTATTATAACATGTTCTCTAAAATAACCTTAATATTTCAATATACACATTTTTAATTATCATCGAATGATATACATTTTAAATCAATCTTTTGCATGTCCCATCTTAACATAATATTTATTATTATTATTTTTACATCATACTTTACTTTTACCATAATATGAAATACTCATTTCTAAAAAAAGCTACACTCAATGATGAGAAAGGAAATCAATTTATTTTCAATATTTTGATTCAAATAGATATATGTATAAATCAGTTACCTTATAACTACTATATAAATTCCATAATTCGAGGTCCTTTTATTACAAAACAATTATCCTATAACTTTGCTACTTTATTAATCTATTAAATAAATCCTAGCACTCCTAATTAATACAATGCATTCCTAATTATTCTTATTTTTAATGACATACCTTATTAGTAAGCTACCCCTTATTCATGACTAAAGGGTGCTTAAAATTTACACTAACAATTCCTATATTTTACCTTTACCCAACCCTAACTTCCATTTCCTAACATTTACCTCTAACTTAATCATCCCATGCCCCACCCCATCTTATACTTTATGTCAAAATGTTGCTCCTCAGAATTTTGAAATTCCTAGGATATGGGTCATGTGCCCACTTAATTCACTTTCCCTAAGAGCTTAGGCAAGACATCCTTCCTCCCCCTAATACACCTAAATACACAAAAGGTCTTGCCCATCCTGATCCAAAGGTGGAAGCCTAACATGGACCACTTTCCAATGCCAAACCACTCTTTCTTTCTCCCAAATGCATGGGTCCATCTTTCTAGGCATGGTGGAAGGTAAAATGCTACTTTTTTTTAAACTTGAAAAAATCTTCCATCTTCTTATGTGCCTAGGGAGGAATGTATTGCTTTTGTCATGTCAGGGAGGTGTCATCATTTCCCTTTTCACATGCAATAAAGCAATGTTGCCAAGAACCACAACCCCTTCTCCTTTTAAAAATATATTGGTCTTGCTACAAAAGGGTAATGCATAGGAACTATCAATGCTTTAAAATTTGTTTATAAATATTTTTGCATTTTGGGTTTGGTCCAAAAATCTAAAATTTTATATTTAATAATTTATATTTTGTGGGGTTTTTCTTATTAGTACTTCCTAGTTGTGATCTTATGTGTCTAGGCTTCTATGATCCTTGAATTTGATAGAGGCCTAAATTATACATGTATTTATATATATTTTACCTTTGTGTTGTTTTAAGAAAAAAATGACATTAGGGTCACATGATTTATATGGGTATTTGATGTTGTTAAGTTTCCTCTCTCCATAAAATACATGTTATGTTTATAATATTCAAAGTAGATCCTAGGTATATTCTATACATTATTTTAATGCTCTGCAATTTGGTGGAGGACTTATTTTGTCTTTCCATATATTTTCCAAAGAGGAAATGTATACCTACAACAAGAGATTTTATAGTTTTGGAATATGCATGCTCACTTCTCAAGCAATTTTATTTCATCCTACCATAAAATTTTAGTGATTGTGTTGATGATATGATGATGTTATCTAATCTAATGGTTTAATTAGATTTGAATTCTAAATGGACCAATATTCTAGCATGCACCATGAGCTAATGAATCTTTCTTCCATGACATTAAAAACATTTGTTTTCAGGATGTATTGGTGATTCCTAACCTATAAATTTGTTAGGACTTGGAAGGCCAAAAGGACTAATTTTCTATGCACATGAAATAGACTATGATATCTTCCTTTCATTAAAATGAATGCATAACACATACATTTATGCTACAACCACTTATATTAAATCAAATCATCCATTACAAGAAAATTTGCATCTTCTATTGAAGGTTTACACTAAAGGAATTGTGAGGAGAATTGTTTCCATTACATAAGAGAAGAATTATGTTTGGTCAGACTAGTGTGAGGTAGCATTTAATGCTCTTAAGGACTATGTGGCTAGTGCACCAGTCCTTGCAATGCCTAATCTTGTAGGTGATTTCATTATTTACATAGATTCTTTATTGGAAGGTGTGGGTATGGTAATAATACAGGAGGGTCAAGTAATTGCATATGAGTCTAGAAATCTCAAGGACCATGAACTCAACTACCCCATTCATGATTTGGAACTTTCAACTACAGTGCATGCTCTTGTTCATTGGAGACATTTCCTTCTAGGACACAAGTTTGAGTTGCATAGAAACCATAGGAGCTTGTAGTATATTTTCACTTAGCCAAACCTAAATGCATGACAACATTGTTGGATGGAGTTCCTATGTGAGTATGGCTTTGATGTTCTTTACATTAAAGGGAAAGAAAATTTCATTATGGATACCTTGAGTAGGAGGCAACATGAGATATCAGTTTTTAATTCAAAGTGGATTTCTAAGGCCATGTCTTGGAGGATTTTCCTAGTGACACATGGTATTAGGAGGTGAGGGAGGATTTTAGTCTATTTTCTTGAGTCCAATGGATTACTACAATACTTGGGATATATCTATGTACCAGTGTCTAGTGATCTTCATACCTTGGTTTTGTTGGAAGTGAATCATGTACCATATTCCACACATCTTAGCATCAAGAAGATGCATTATAATCTTAAAATATTGTACTTTTTGGTAGGGATGAGGCACGATGTTGTTGATTTTGTTGCTTGATGTCTAGAGTGCCAGAGAGTGAAGGTAGAGCATCAACCTCTGATAGGTCTATTACAACCACATGCCATTCTAGAGTAGAAGTGGGATGCAATATCTATTAATTTTATTATGGTATTTCCTATGTCATCATGATGACATAATTGTAGCATGGTGACAATGGACAAGTTGTCCAAGGCAACACATTTTTCACCCATGAGGACATCCTACATAGCTTCTTCTATAGCACATGGTTTCTTGGAAGATATCGTTTAGTTGCATGGGATCCCTCATTAGATTATTTTGAATAGAGATCTAGTGTTTACTTTAGTATTGTGGACATCTCTATAGCATGCTTTGGATGCACAACATAATTTTAGTTTGACTTATCACCTAGAGACTAATGGTCAAATAGAGAGAGTGAACTAGGTTATGGAAGATATGATTTCCATGCATGTGATGGACATGCAAGTGAAGTGGGAGGATTTATTAATACCTTGTTGAATTTTCTTATAACAATAGATATCATAGTTCTCTTGGCATGTCACCTTTTCAAGCCTTGTATGGTAGATTATTTCATACCTATTTGAGTTGGGATTATTTGGAGGACCATGTACTTATAGACCTAGAGATACTTTAGGATATAGAGTAGTACCTTGTTCATATTAGAGAGAATTTTCTTACTTCTCAAGATAGGTAGAAGAAATAAGCAGATGCCCATAGGTTGGATCATCACTTTTCTATTGGTGATAGGATGTTTTTGAGAGTGTGTCTAAAGAAGAGCCCCATCTATTATGGGAAAGGCTCTAAGTTGTTGCCACATTTTGTCAGATAGTTTGAGATCCTTGAGAGGATTGGTCTTGTTGCTTATTGACTAGTGTTTCCACCTAGCTTATCACACATCCATGATGTTTTCCATGTTTCTATCTTGAGATGGTATATTTCTAATGTGACCCATGTTCTTGATTGGGATGCTTTGCAAGTGAAGGATGTACATCTTTCTTTGGAAGACTAACTTTGAGAGGTCAAGACATAGAGTAGGTAAGGTTCTAGTGGGACCTGAGTGATTAGACCTCTGCTACTTGGGAAGATCCTACATGATTAAGAGGATTGTACCCCTATCTATTTGTAGGCTTCCAAGAGTAAGCCTATGTCTAGTGGGGGAGGATGTAGTGCCTCTCATGTTTGTAGTCAGTGCCTTGTTATATTTTGATCTGATGAGATATTTGTTACTCATGTTGTTTATCCATTTGAGATGACTTGTGGGTCAAATGTTATACCTTAATTTTAGTATCATAGATGTTAGATTACTATGTTGTTTAGTTGATCTTATTTGCATGATGATGCCATTTTGAGATGACAATATGTTGATGATGATATCTAGTTATCCAATATTTGGACATATCTCTAATTTTGTTATATGCTAGATTTAGTGCTATGGTTATTTACTTCATTCTTGCTTAGTTATGCTTTATGCTAACTTAAGTGGTGTAAATGGATTATTTCAATATAATTAAATAAATGGTTAAATTAGGTTGTTTAATGAATTTATTTCTTTGGCTATGTTATTATATGCAATTACACTTGATCATTTGTTTTAGTGTGTAGGATTTATATCCCTAGCAGTGGCACATGGAGTTAATGATTCAACAGTTCACATTTTACCAATGTCATCCCTATATGGTCGATATATCTTATTTAATTATTTAAAATAAACCTTTCAGTGATTTGATTAAATCTAGACTTATTTCTATTATGTGATTAGACCTATGAACATGTCTATGCATTTAGAGGTTCGCATTGTGTTAGTGAACAGATTGTCCTTTGAAGAAATGCACGCAAATTTGACCCTGAAAACCCAAGTGAGAGGAAAAAATAACACCAATAGTTGGATAGGTTATTATTAGATTAATAACCTTCCTCTGAATTTTACTAGGTACAACTCCCCATGCAAGATTTACAATGAATTAAATGTGGGTGCTTTTACCGGAAAGCACGAAAGGATATCTAACATCTACCATGTAAACACAGAGTAGACGTGAAGCCTAAGAACTAAAAAGAAAGGAAATAGAATAAAATAGATTACACAAAGTTAACTTGTTGTATACTGCATTACGAAGGATAAAGTCAAAGAACAATTTCCATTCTCCTGAGGAAAGATGAATTAAAGCTTTCGGAAGATCTTGATATCAAATGCATAAAGAAACTAGCACATCTGATGCACTTAAAGAAAACTGAAAGCTATAGCAGCATAACCATTAGTGGAAAGAAAACTACAAAGACTCAAAGTTCTAATCTGTAGATGTCTTTCAAACCTCCCCTCTTAAGTTGTAAAAGACTACAAAGATCCTATTACACATGCATCAAGAAATGAAAACCATCTCTCCTATAGTACATTCAAAATCAAAATTCCCTTTAATCACTAACACAAAGTCTAGCAAATAAAGCTCTGCTTTGCTACAGCTTCAAAGTCTATATTCCTTCCCTCAAAACTGAAGAATCTCCCTCTTCCCATAGCACACAGTCTGTAGCTGATGGAAGAAAAATGTCAAACCCAAAACATGAAACTATATCTATCCAAATTTCCTCTTTCCTTGCCTGAAGCCCAAAGTCTACAGTTTTGGAAATTGGAAGAGTTCGGAACCCCCCCCCCCCCTCCCCTTTGTTACTCTGTTGTTCACTTATTTAATCTTTCTCCTTATCGTGACCTTTCAGTTTCATAACTGATTCTTGGAACTATCATTGATCTTCTCTTCCTCTTTCATTTCCAATCTCCCTTGATTGTAATGTTTTACTCCTAATCAAACATTAGGTAACAAATCTGATGAGATATGTCATTAAACTTGAAAAATAATATATCACCTTTCCCATTCTAAATGGAGTCCTGGGGCCTGTAGGAATACATTTTGACACAATATATAATATATTTGAATGGATATGCAATATATTGATTTCCTATTAATTCACCGGGGTACTTTTGCAGTAGACTCTTTTTAATAATAAACATTTGTCACCAATGATGTATCTATTCCGGGGACTACATTAAATTAGATTGTATTGTCAAGATTTTGGATGCATCCACATTTGTGATGAAACTCAATCTTCATAACTGCACATGAACCTAGCACCATAGCTTTTTCACATAACTGTTCATTTTGGTATGATTCAAAGTCTGCCGCTCAGGTTGTAGTCATGTATGGATTATCGGTGATATATGATATGCTTGTCTACATCTCATTATCTAAAAAATTCATTTATGTATGTTAGAAATTGATGTTTAGATTTATATTGATGCATGCATATATGAAGAATTTGGACCGAGCATGAGCTCCAAAATCACTATCAGCATTATATGAGACAATTCACAAACAGTCTCCCTTTGTCTGTACCCAATTATCTTTGACTAGTAGGTCTTCTTTCCTATCGACAACTCATCCAACTATTCCCTATCATATTTGGGTGGTATTGACCATTGGGTAACTTGCATCTCCCATGATTAGCATTGAACCATTATATAATGTTGTGAGGAAAACAGTGCTGTTGATATTAACAATTCATACTATCAATTGATACAGAGGAGGCGCCACGTACTATCACTTTAGATATCGATAACTTGCAGATCCTGAAACTCTAAATTAGTCACTGACTTTACTCATTTCTCCTTCCTTACAAATCCATGGTATGGCCCATACATTTTGAAAGGCACCTCATTTGCATGATCTCAAAATTGAATTCTCTATGTAACTGGCCTATGGGTTTCCAACTATCCAGTAGTTCACCTAATTTTTGGTGTAAGCCCAAAAATAAGGATGGACATGGTTAGCTTCTTCTCCTTGCATATGTGTTTGGCATCAGGGTATATATCCTTCATGTTTATGCAATTTAAGTCTATAGTTTTATGACATTTCCCCCATCATGCTCTACACACCAATTGGAGGCTTAAAGACTTTTGTCATTCCATCAAATATTTTTCTTATACTATCGGTGGTCTCACATTTTAATTTCATAAGAATTGATCGAGTCAGTCACAAGGAATGCTCGGCTTATTCATCTCTTGCTTAAGATAGTGTATTCGATGCCCCCAATACTTATGATAGTATTTGATCATCGCAAACTCAAAATACCATATATTCTAGTGGTGATGCTAGCTTTGTCTGGATATGCACGTGGAACACTTAAGATATGCATTCTAAGACATAGGTAGATGTCTTAGTCGGTTCATGATGCTTGCCATTTAAATTTGATACCAAACTTTAAGCTTTGTCAGCTTTTACGATACCTTCTTGTGAATTTGTGAATAGAATATAATGATCTCTACATTGTTGAATTAAATCACTAGCCTCTCAAGTTTGCAAATTTGCAATTTGACTCACTAAATTCGAACAACAACATTATGTCAAATTTTGCAATAACACTCAAATCTATAACATGGGACTTGAATTTTGAACCTTTGACCTTTGGGTTATTAGATAAAATCTCCATTTTGATCTGCACTTTTGTGGTGTTATATAGAACCAATGACTTTACTTGAAATGTAGAATGAACCTCTAAAACTGCTGAACTGATAAAATTTGAACTTGGATTATGAATCTGCAAGTTGAACTAGTGAACTGCCTTGTGCCTCTGAAACATTTATGATAGGTATCTTGAGATATATGTCTTCTTCTTCAATCACTTTGCACTAGATCATTGAACTTGAAGGCATTGAACTTGACACTTGTTTTTTTATTTGCATATTGACATTTTTGAACCGCTTTGCATTTTAAGCCACTGAATTTTCCTCCATCTTGACCTATACCTTTGCGTTTTCTTGAAACATTTTCCATTTTTGAATTGAACTTCTTTGAACTATCAAACTACTTTGAACTGCTTTGAACTTCAGTTTGAAGTGGTTCAAAAAGGTTCAACCTCTAAAACTTAAAGTTTTAAAATAGAGACCACCTTGGGTACTAACAGGGGCTCTAATTGTGGGACTAATTTTGATGTGAAATCAGAGAAATCCAACAATCTCTGGGAAAGAACAGTGCCTTATCCATTGGGCAAATAGAGTTAGCAGGAGAAAAAGATTGGGAGCTGCTTGCAGAGAGGGAGGAGGGGAGAAGGGAAAAACCAGCAAACAAAACCAACAACAAACACCTAAGCTACCAACAAGCACAAGGCTTGCGCATTATTCCAACTACCACTGCACACAACAAAAAATTATTTACAACATTTACAAAGGTAGGAAAGGAACCTACCAAGAGAATTTAGAAGGAGGATGAAGCTATGCAAATCCATTTACTGGTTTAGAGAAATAGGAGCCTTTCTGAATTAGTAAAGCATACCTCAATGAAATAGCTCCCAACCATTGCTTGATGATGACTCTTTTGATGCCAAACTTCAGAATGGCAGCATGCATGTACATGCTGATCCAACACTCTTTTCCAAATAGCCAAGACTCATCATAGTATTCATCTCCACTGAAGCATTGATCCTTTACATCGATAGGAGTTGATTCTACCTCGGACTGCAGAACATGAAATGAAAAAGCTTCACTAAAGGATAATGTACAATCCTCATGAACATTGTTGTGTAGATTCAATTCTCATGCATAATCGAATTGTAGCCATAATGATGCCTCCTTTAGCATAGGATCAGCTTTCAGATGTATGCCTTCTTCATTTCTTTCAGTGAACCATTTTTCATCAAATATGTCATGGATTCCATCCCCTTCTCTTCTCTAAGTGTCATCACACATCTTAGCATTACTTTCATAATCCAAACCAACAAGATTATGCATAGGTGAAGAAGGAAAGTTCTCAATAGAGGCATCATTTTGAAACTGATTTGAATAGGTATCTAAGGAAAAATCAAAGAAATAATCCATCTTGAGCGATGACAAAAACATACCTATGATTTCTTTTCCTTCGTTAAAAATTTCTTTCTTCAACATATCAGCTGAATTACCATCAGATTGTAAGTTGGCTTCATATTTCCCCGTCTCAACCAGGAATTCAGCAGAGGCATCTTTGTCTAGAGGCATCTTTGTCTCATCTCCATGAAGAATTGAATCACCATCAGAAGGACTGGTTTGAGAGATATCTTCAGGCTGAAGGCATAGCAAAAATTCAGCAATGACACTTTCTTTTTGAGCAAATGATATTTCTTTCCATGCTTCAGCTAGACAGTTTGCAGGCTGAGTGCTGATTTCAGCATTTTCAAAATGAAAAAGAAACCCTTCTTCATGCACTTTCACCTTGTCATAGTTGCAGATTTCATCATCAAATTCAGACAATCTTTGCACGTGCTGATTACTAGCTTGAAAACATAAGGAATCATCTTCTTTCTTCATAGAAAAAAGAAGTTCAGTCTCAGGCTGCATACTATCCTGAATCTTTTCATCAAGAGGGTTTTTCAAGGAAAGTTGATCAACATCAAAGGTAAAAGATTGAGAATTGAAAGGCAAGTTATCAACTTTCTCATCAATAGGAACTTCTAAAACAGGGAGATGATCAACATAGTTAAAACTGAAACTCTCAGGATGTGAAGAAAAATATTTGAATACACCTCCATTAAAAATAGCATCACCCACAAGGTTTGCTGTTGTAAAATCTTTAGAATAGAAAGATTCAAGAGATGGATTTGTTTCGACATTCTCCCTCAAAGGATTAATACTCTCACATTCTTTTGTGGCATTTGAAGTCTCATTTTTAGAAAGCATCTCAACAGAAATTTCATGGAAAGAACAATCACTATGACCTCCTTTTGTACCGAATTCAGCATGAGAGGAAGAAAGATCTTGAGACAAGATTTCACCATTATTGCTTACCTCTTCTTTTTCACATGCATCTCCTTCTTTTTCTAGATCTTGCACTTGAGGTTTCTTTTGGATGAGAATTGCACCATAGAAAGACTTTAACCATCCCACTTATTTTGCTAGTTCTTCAGTAACCTCTCTGATAGGATCACTTTGGAAAGGTGGGAGGAAGACAAAGATTTTTGAGTTATCTTCGTCTCTTGCTGGAACCCATTCCTTAAGGATTTCTTGATTTGTAAGGAAGATTTTCTGGCATTCTTCCTTAATAGAGCTGCCAACCTCCATCCTTAGGGAGGTACTTTTAGATTTCTGAGAAAAGAAAACACTACAACTATGATTCTTTCCCCAGTAGAGTCGCCAAAAATCTGTTAGTGAACATATTTTCCTTTGAAGAAATACACGCAAATTTGACCTTGAAAACCCAAGTGAGAGGACAAACTAACACCAACAGTTGGATAGGTTATTATTAGATTAATAACCTTCCTCTGAATTTTATCGGGTACAGCTCCCTATGCAAGATTTACAATGAATTAAATGTGGGTGCTTTTACCAGAAAGCACGAAAGGATATCTAACATCTACCATGTAAACACAGAGTAGACATGAAGCCTAAGAACTAAAAAGAAAGGAAACAGAATAAAATAGATTACACAAAGTTAACCTGTTGTACACTGTATTACGAAGGATAAAGTCAAAGAACAATTTCCATTCTCCTGAGGAAAGATGAATCAAAGCTTCCGAAAGATCCTGATATCAAATGCATAAAGAAAATAGCACATCTGATGCACTTAAAGAAAATTGAAAGTTACAGCAACATAACCATTAGTGGAAAGAAAACTACAAAGACTCAAAGTTCTAATTTGTAGATGTCTTTCAAACCTCCCCTCTTTAAGTTGTAAAAGACTACAAAGATCCTATTACACATGCATCAGGAAATGAAAACCATCTCTCCTATATTACATTCAAAATCAAAATCCCCTTTAATCACTAACACAAAGTCTATCAAATAAAGCTCTGCTCTGCTACAGCTTTAAAGTCTGTACTCCTTCCCTCATAACTGAAGAATCTACCTCTACCCATAGCACACAGTCTGTAGCTTCTGGAAGAAAAAAGTTGAACCCAGAAGATGAAACTATATCTATCCAAATTTCTCCTTCCTTGCCTAAAGCACAAAGTCTACAGTTTTGGAAATTGGAAGAGTTCGGAACCCCCGCCCCCCCCCCCCTTTGTTACTCTGTTGTTCACTTATTTAATCTTTCTCCTTCCTGTGACCTTTCAGTTTCATAACTGATTCTTGGAACTTTCGTTGATCTTCTCTTCCTCTTTTATTTCCAATCTCCCTTGATTGTAATGTTTTACTCCTAATCAAACATTAGGTAACAAATTTGATGAGATATGTCATTAAACTTGAAAAATAATATATCACCTTTCCCATTTTGAATGGAGTCTTGGGGCCCGCCGGAATACATTTTGACACAATATATAATATATTTGAATGGATATGCAATATATTCATTTCCTATTAATTCACCGAGGTACTTTTGCAATGGACTCTTTTTAATAATAAACATTTGTCACCAATGATGTATCTGTTCTGGGGACTCCATTAAATTAGATTGTATCGTCGAGATTTTGGATGCATCCACATTTGTGATGAAACTCAATCTTCATATCTACACATGAACCTAGCACCACAGTTTTTTCACATAACTATTTATTGTAGTATGATTCAAAGTCTGTTGCTCAGGTTGTAGTCATGTATGGATTATCGGTGATATATGATATTCTTGTCTACATCTCATTATCTAAAACATTCATTTCTGTACGTTAGAAATTGATGTTTAGATTTATATTGATGCATGCATATATGAATAATTTGGACCTAGCATGAGCTCCAAAATCACTATCAGCATTATATGAGACAATTCACAAATAGTCTCCCTTTGTCTGTACCCGATTATCTTTGATTAGGAGGTCTTCTTTCCTATCGACACCTCATCCAACTATTCCCTGTCATATTTGGGTGGTATTAACCATTGGGTAACTTGCATCTCCCATGATTAGCATTGAACCATTATATAATGTTGTGAGGAAAATAGTGTTGTTGATATTAACAATTCATACTGTCAATTGATACAGAGGAGGCGCCACGTACTGTCACTTTAGATATCGATAACTTTTAGATCCGGAAACTCTGAATTAGTCACTTACTTTACTCATTTCTCCTTCCTTACAAATCCATGGCATGGCCCATACATTTTGAAAGGCACCTCATTTGCATGATCTCAAAATCAAATTCTCTATGTAACTGGCCTACGGGTTTCCAACTGTCTAGTAGTTCTCCTAATTTTTTATGTAAGCCCTTAAATAAGGATGGACATGGTTAGCTTCTTCTCCTTGCATATGTGTTTGGCATCGGGGTATATATCCTTCATGTTTATGCAATTTAAGTCTGCGGTTTTATGACATTGCTGCCATCATGCTCTGCACACCAATTGGAGGCTTAAAGACTTTTTTCATTCCATCAAATAGTTTTCTTATACTATCGGTGATCTCAAATTTTAATTTCATAAGAATTGATCGAGTCAGTCACAAGGAATTCTTGACTTATTCATCTCTTTCTTAAGATAGTGTATTCGATGCCCCCAATACTTATGATAGTATTTGATCATCACAAACTCAAAATACCATATATTCTAGTGGTGATGCTAGCTTTGTCTGGATATGCACATGGAACACTTAAGATATGCATTCTAAGACATAGGTAGATGTCTTAGTCGGTTCATGGTACTTTCCATTTAAATTTGATACCAAACTTTAAGCTTTGTTAGCTTTTACAATACCTTCTTGTGAATTTGTGTATAGAATATAATGATCTCTACATTGTTGAATTAAATCACTGGACTCTTGAGTCTGCAAATTTGCAATTTGACTCACTAAATTCGAACAACAACATTATGTCAAATTTTGCAATAACGCTTGAATCTATAACATGGGACTTGAATTTTGAACCTTTGACCTTTGGGTTATTAGATAAAATCTCCATTTTGATCTGCACTTCTGTGGTGTTATATAGAACCAATGACTTTACTTGAAATGCAGAATGAACCTCTAAAACTGTTGAACTGATAGAATTTGAACTTGGATTATGAATCTGCAAGTTGAACTAGTGAACCACCTTGTGCCTCTGAAACATTTATGACAGGTATCCTGAGATATATGTTTGCTTCTTGAATCACTTTGCACTGGATCATTGAACTTGAAGGCATTGAACCTGACACTTGTTTTTGTATCTACATATTGAAATTTTTGAACCGCTTTGCATTTTAAGCCACTGAATTGTCCTCCATCTTGACCTATACCTTTGCATTTTCTTGAAACGTTCTATATTTTTGAACTAAACTTCTTTGAACTATCGAACTACTTTGAACTGCTTTGAACTTTAGTTCGAAGTGGTTCAAAAAGGTTCAACCTCTGAAACTGAAAGTTTTAAAATAGAGACCACCTTGGGTACTAACACATTGTAACAAAAACTTATATGTGATTTTGTTTTAAGGGTTTTCAGGCTTTAGTTTTATTGACTTTTAATTTTTGGTAGCTTTTCCATAGATGAATTCCTATTTTACATTGGGTTCATTTAGGGCTTAATTAGTTTTCCTAGATATTAATGCTAATCAATTATTCACTAAAAAAGTGAATAAGTATCTAAAGAGGAAATTAATGCCCCACTTCTCACTTTTGCAAATTAGAAATTTGAGAGCTTTTTTCAAAATCCTCTTCTGGAGGATTGTGTTTCTATTCATTATGAGAGCTACCAACATGGGATCTTCACAAGATTGGTCTCATTGGGTCTAGCTTAGGAAGATCTTGGATTATCATGACTTTCAACAAATTTCGTAGGATATTTATTTTATCTAGTTGATTCCCATTTTAGCCCTTTTGGTTGTTAGGTAAGGCTCTCCTATTTCCATGTTTTAGATCCATTTCTTCTTTTATTTTTGGTGGTTGTATGTTAGGAGGTTGAGAACTAGCTTTCCCCTTTGTTTCTAATTGCTAGTTCTACCTGATTAATTGGGTATGAACATTTTCCTAATGTTTAGGATGAGGTTTTGGGGTTTTGCACCATTAAGCTGGCCATTTTAGCATATAGTGTCTAAACTTAAATGTTATTGGATTTTTGTGGCTTTTGTGCCCTAAGACCAAATTGGTTTTAATTTAAAATTTTTGAGTTTTGAGGTTTTTACCTCAATTTTCATACCACCCAATTTTCTTGGGTTTTCTTGACATAATTTTTGTCATGGACTTGGATTATCCATATGATGTTAGGCAAAACATTGTTACACTTTTATGTTGCACTATGATGCATTTTGCATTCATCCTCCTAAGTCTTTTTTTAGTTGAGTGTATTTTTCTTGTGTTCTCATTTAGTCCTTGTGTTATGATCTTTGTGATGGTGGTGCACCACATACGAGCACATGTGCATGTATTTCTCAGATGACTTGTGAGGCCCAAACTTCCAATTTCATTATGGTCGAGTTATGTTCAGTGGGTTTGGGTTTGGGAATATGAATTCCCATGGGTTCTCATCATTGGATGAGTATTGGTAGGGTAGGGTAGCATGGAGGGGGCTTCTATCTTGCAACTTGGTGACCATTGCTCAGAGGGTTGGCAAGAAGAAATTCTAACAAGTGATAACTAAATAAATTAACTTGATTAATAATTTAAGATAAGGAAATGATATGTGAGCACCCTATGTTGGTCCAAGGACATAGTGCGTGTGCCTTACATTAGGGAGTTGATGCCACATGATACTAGCTTGGGCTACCTAATGCCAAGTGATTTACCCTCTAGGTGAGTCCCTACATAGTTACCCATTGAGTTTCTAACTAGGACTTGTTATACTTGTATTGTCTCATGCTCTTTGTTTTAGTCATCTTTACTATTTGTTGTGAGTGTCAGCCATGGACATTTTCTTTATTTGTGTTTGTAGTTAGATCATTATCTCCATTAGCATGATGGGAGTGAACTTATGGGTTTCACATGGTTGGGAGGTGTAGCTACCTATACCACTTCTTCATACTAGTGTACAAAGATGGTCTTTTGTTCTAGTCTCACTGGTGCTTGATGATTCACTTGGTATATTTAGGATTTTAGAGTTTGCCTCCTCATGATTTATGCTTTCATTGGAATGCTTGGATATCATGTTTAGATGATGTTAGTTATTTTATGCATTCCTATATTATGATGTTTAGCATATGATTAGATGATGTGATTTACTTATTTGGAGTATCTATTGCATTGTTGGATAAGCATGTTAGAATTCCTTATTCTTATGATCTTATTAGATTTTAGTAGTGATGCCCTCATAAGACAACTTTGATTATCTAGTTGGATATTTGGGATGTTACACATGGGGAATGGCTAGGATCTTTGGGGTCTCATGATGCTATTATGTTTAGGAGGAACCACACAAGTGAGTATTTTTTCTTGTATATTATAATGTTACTTTTAGTGCATTCCCTTTACTTCTATGGTTGCATTGGTTTTATGCTCTATTCATCTTTTGGTTATGGTGTTCAAGTTTCCAAGCCTTGATTCATGGATCTAGTACTCCCTAGTGTGGATAAATTATTTTTCTTGTCTTTTCATCTATTATTTATTCTTACTTCTTGTTGTGTTTCCACATGTGAGATTGTACTCTCTCAGTCAAGATTTTTCTATCTTGTATGAAGGCTCTCATTTCATTACATGGCTGCTTGCACTTCCTCACTCAAGCCTTGATATGAGTACAATGATTTTTTCAGCTAGGCCAAGAATTTCTTCACGCAAGAAGGTAGTTCATCACATGTCTTGGCACTTCCTTCAAGACTATCAATTGTGTTTTCTTGCACATAAAATAGGGATTATCTCCATTATTTTTAGAGAATAAAATTTAATGTTTTGAGTACTCTTTTGGATTTCTTTTATTTCTAGTCTTTGACATATTAGAGATTTTATGTTCTATTATCATCTTTCAATTTGAGTGTGTGAGTTGGTAGTGGCATTTGGAGATTCATTGATAGTTGAGATTGGTTCTTAAGTATTCTATTGTGATATATATGATCCTTGTGTTTTGATTATGGTGTGCATCCATACTTGTTTAAAAAAAAAAAAATCTTGGCTTTTATTTATGCCTGTTCCAAGGATCTCTAGGTGGGGCATTACAATTGCTAAACAACACTAGATACAAGGTAGAATTTATGAATGGGAAAGCCAATTTGTTGGATGGAAAAGGAAATCTAGTAGGGACTGGCAATTAGAATAAAGGTAATCTATTCTATCTAGATCTTATTGAAAGTTAATCCTTGTTGGCACAAGTAGAGGAAAGTTGGATATGGCATAAAAGAATGTGTCATGTAAACTTTCATAACCTAGTTAGCATAATAAAAAAAGAGTAAGAGGTATTCAAAATATGAAGAAACCTTATATGGCCATGCACAAACAATGTTAGATTGGAAAAGTGGGAAAAAGTAGTTTCAAAAGTAAGAACTACTATAGAAAAGAAGTCTTGGAACTAGTTCATATAAATATCAATGGACCAATAGGTATAAAGAGCTAGAGTGGAGATAAATATTTTATTTTCTTTGTTGATGATTATTCTAGGATGATGAAAATGCTATTCCTAAAAGAAAAATCTAAATCTTTTCAAAAGTTCAAGTGGTATCTACCTATGGTTGAAAAAGAGATAGGAAAGAATCTAAAATGCCTAAGGTTAGATAGATGAGGTGAAATATCTAATGAATTCTATGAGTTCTGTAATGCAAGGTGGATCAAAAGACAAGTATGTACACCTAGTACACCTCAATAGAATGAAATAGCAAAAGTAGAAATAGATCCATCATGGATTGTGAAAAAATAGTAATGATTGAGAAAAATATTGCAACCAAATATTGGAAAGAAGTAATCAACACAATAGTTCATACCCTGAATCAAGTTCAACTAAAGAAAGGTACAAATCAAACACCTTATGAATTATGGTATGGTTATAAACCTAATGTCTATTATTTTAAATTATTTGAAAGAAAAATTTATATCTTGAAAGAGGCAAGGAAGAGAAATTTTGATTTAAAAAGTGATAAAAGCATATTCCTAGGTGATTCCAGCAAGAGCAAAACATATAAATGTTTGAATCTTGCTACTCACAAAGTTATCAAAAGTGTACTTGTGAAAATTAATGAGTTTTTAGAAAAGAGTGACAAAGAAAGAAACAAGGAACCTAAGGAATAGAAAAAAATTATTTACTATGAGCCTACAACTTTACCCAAGTTACAATCAAGTTTGGTTAGGCAACAACAGACTATACCACTCGAGTCACCTAAGTCTATAGTACAAACTGAGTTATAGCCAATGCAACCCAAGCTATAGATAGTTCAACCCAAGTCATAGATATAGGAACCTAAGTTATAGATAGAGGGAGCTAACTCTTAGATAGTGGAACACAAGAAAAGATTAGAAGATCACAGAGTCATTGAAAATGGTGAAACAAGTGAAACACATGTAGAATCTAGAAGGAGAGAACTTATACTTGCTAAATATATCACAAGGCATCATGCACCTAAAAAAAGTTAGAGATAAGACATGAGGCATACGAGCAAGGAACAAAATAAAAGGTACATGTTTACTAAGTGAATTTGAACATAGATCTATAAAATATGCTTTGAACAATGACATTTGGATAGATGCAATGAATGAAGAAATTAAGGAAATTGAAAAGAACAATACTTGGATTCTTATTCTTAGACCCAAGGAAAAAAATGTAATTGGTACAAAGTGGGTTTCTAGAAATAAATTGAATGAAAAAGACAAAGTATCAAGGCACAAGGAAAGGCTAGTATACAAAGGATATTCTCGAGAAGAAGATATGAACTATGGAGCAATGTTTTCTCCTATTGAAAGACTTGAGTTCAAAACACTAATTGAATATGCTACACATAAAGGATTTAAAGTGTAGTAGATGGATGTAAACTCATCTTTCTTAAATGAAATTATGGAGGAAGAAGTCTACATTGAAAAACCTAAAGATTTCAATAACCCAAATAAAAGAGACATGATCTACATAATACACAAAGATTTATATGGTATGAAACAAGCTCCTAGACATTGGTATGGAAGGCTGCATGGATATCTGGTAAAGATTAGTTTTCAAAGAACAAATGATAATCGTAGTTTGTATATCAAAGAAGGACTGAAGAACAAGATATTGCTAGAAAAAATATTTTTGGATGACATTTTACTTAAAGGACATGATGACTTATGTAAATCATTCTATGAAGGAATGAGGAAAGAATTTGACATGTCAATATTTGGAGAATTTAATTTTTTGTTGGTTTACAAGCTCATCAAATGAAGGATGACATCTACATCACCTAGTCAAAGTACACCAAAGAAACATTGAAGACCTTTGGAATGGAAGATTCCAAACTAGTTGGAACAACTATGTCTACTAGATATAAACTATCTAAGAATGATGATTCAAATGAGGTAAATCATACTACCTTAAAATCAATGATTGGGAAACTTTAGTATGTGGTATACACAAGGCCTAATATTGCATTAGTAGTTGGTATAGTTGTAATATTTTATACAAATACTAAAAAAAATCATATGATGGAAGTCAAAATAATTCTAGGAAATTTAAAAGGCATAGAAGTCTATGGTTTATGGTACAAGAAAGGAGGAAACTTTGAGTTGAAATCATTTACTGATGTAGATTGGGCTAGAAGAATATATGATAGAAAAGACATTACTAGAGAATCATTTTTTCTTGGAAAGAGATTATTATCATGAACAAGTGAGAAGAAAAATTACATGTCTTAGTCTACACCAGAGGCAAAAATTTTAGTTGCAGTAGTTAATTATTCCAGCATAATTTGGATTAAGCAACTTTTTTAAGGAATGAAGGAAGAAATCAAGGAACCAATAGTTATCCATTGTAACAACAAAAGTGCAAATAATATATCCAAGAACATAGTGATGCACACTTACTAGAAAATACATTGCAATCAAGTATCTTTTAGGGAATTAGTTTAAGGTAAGATTAGAATACATAAACACCAAGGAGTAGGTTGTAGACATATTCACCAAGCCATTACCTAGGGATGCATTTTTGTATCTTAGAGGTAAGCTAGGGGTCATTCCCCTACCTTATGCTCACTAGAGTACATACTAGTGATCAATCAATCGAGCTTCATTAAAGAATTATCAAGTTGATGCAAGGTTGTTAGAGCAGATTGTATATGAGTTAGTACATTGTGTACATTACAATTTTATTGTATGAAGTATTTGGAATTCAATTTAAAAGAGGGAGAGATTGATATTATGTAAAAGAAAATAAAAAGAAAGAAAAATTTGTATAAGAGAAAGAGGGAGATATTGATAAGATAGAGTTTGAAGATAGATGACAAAGGCAGTCCTCATGGATAAAGAATCAGAATGAAACTAAGTATATTATAAAATCTTATAAATCATTATGTTGCTCTAAATTATTTATGCATAATGACATGTTATGTTTCCATCAATGTCAAAGAGGGAGATTGTTGAAAATAATTATTCAATTGTATATTGTCATTGATGTTACAAAAGTATCAAGCCTTAATTGAGCACAATGTAAGTTGATCTTAGTCAGGTACTAAAAGAGATTTTAGTATCATTTGAGTAGAAATAAGTGCTAATCAAGCCTGATTAGTCAATGAAGGAAGTCATTGTTAACTGAGCTTGGATGGTCAATGAAGAAAGATATTATTAACCAAGTTTGGTTGGTCATCAAAGGAATTTTTGTATCAATGGAGTGACCAATCTAGTGTTAGCTAACTATTAGCATATTAGTTTTGTTAACTAATTGGTCAATACAAGATGAATAAATGGATATTAAATTTTTTTTAAGGAAGGGTATTCAAGCTAAATTGAAATTAAGTCTCATATATATGAAATTTCACGTTGTGGATTAAATCAATAAATTGGGAACATGGTAAAAGAAGAAAAATGAGAAAGATATCTAATTAAGGTATAGATCATCCAAGTTAGAAGACTGAGCTACAAAGAATATTATGATTGAGAAGGATCAAGAGGATAAAGTAGAAAAATAATCTAAATCTAGAAAGTTATTTTCTTCAATAATTTGGTCAATCATTGTTACTCTCTAACAATTTTAGTAGTGAAGAAATCTCTTAACAGAGTTGGCTTAACAATCACTTTGTAAATCCTCTAACAAGGTGGAATTTCTAGTAGAAGTGTATGAAGACCTCTAACAAGGCCACTCCTAATAGGGTGATTCAAATCCTCTAACAAGGTCACTTTTAACCATGTATTTTGTAACCTTTAACATCATTATGTCCTAATAGGGCTCACTTCAAAAGAGTGTAAATTTGTAACTAGTTGTATTGGTGGTTTTCCAAAATTGGGTTTCCACATTAAATCTTGGTGTCTTATGGGTTCATATTATTTTCTTAATTTTTTATCCTTCTGTAACCAAGTTACTAAAGGTTAATAGACATCAATATCTTAATATTGTTTTGTTAACAAAATTATGGTGAATATCTAGAGTTCTAACTGAGTAGAGAAAGGATTTGGCTTATTAAGTAAGATGTTTGTATTGACATATAAGGGACTTGGAGTTTTTTTTGTCATAATTTATTCACCCCACCCCTCTTAGGTACTCCTTGAATTTACAACACTTAGGAGGTTGAGAAAGTCAAGCAACCTAAACAAGTTGATGAACCTAAGAAATAGGAGCAAGTTGAATCACCTAAATAAGTGTGATATGAATTCAAAGTTAGATGTTATGAATGTAATGAAGTTGGTGACATAAAAAGGGACTACAAAGGTAAGTAATTTAAACTAGTCACTAATTTTTATTGTTATAGTTGTCATGGTTTTGGTCATAGAGGAGTTATTGTAAAAACCTAAATTTGATAATAGTAATAGAAATGGTAGAATGTTTAGGGGTCCAGACTCTACACAAAGAAGATTTGAAGATGGAAACAATGGAGAAAGGAAAAATATTGTATGTTACAAGTACAAAAACTTTGGACATATTGCAACAAATTGTAGAGCACTTATTTGCCAACCTTGATCCAGATTCAGAAAAAATGCACGAATATGTGAGTTGTGTAACAACTTTGGTCATATAGTGAGATTCTATAGAATGGATATAAGGAACAACACAAGGAATATAAAATTCAAAAGAAACATGAATAAAAATGAGAGAAGGAATGATAAAAATGGTGATAGTCAGAAAGTCAATCTAAAAGACCATGTAGAAGCATTCAATGAAGTATTTATCACAGACAAAGATCCATCAAGTTCACATGTAGTGTTGGAAGAGAAGTCAAATAAGGCACCTAAAGGTAGATTGAAATTAGTTATAGGGATCAATTAATCTTATTTGAACTAAGCACTTTTATAAATGATTGAGCATTAAAAAGCTGAAAGAGATGAAAAAGAGCAAGTTAGTACATGCATAGTTAGTATGAGGTAGAACATGATCTATTGAAGTTGTGGTTAAGTGCACAATTTTTTTGGAATTTTGATATGAGTGTGAAAAGTATATCAAGTATTCTAGTAATTAAAAACAATTTTTTATTTATTTTGAACTTGCGCAATCAATGCAGAGATGAGTTGAAAGTTATTTAAGGGTTAAAATTAAGTTATTCAGTACCATTTGATCATGCAAGAATTAAAGGAGAGATTTAGAGAAAATTTAAAGAGAATTTGAAATAATTTTCAAGTACAAACCAAAGTAAGCCCTAGATCCACAAAATTAAGGTATTCATCATGTGTGCATGCATTATCTAAACTGTAAATTTGAAAAATGGAAAATCCTATAGTGTGTGATGTAAGTGAGAGGCCTAGATATAAGTTCAAGAAACACTCATATATTTCTTTTGAAGATGATCTATTAGGAGCCTTTTCACAAGCTCTTTGCAAGTAATTACATGTTGAGGATATTAGAGCATACACTCATTCCAAGTTTGTGAGTATTGGTGACAACAATATTCATAAGGACTTAGACTTGGTTTATAAAAATTGCCTCTCTTTGAAATAAGGGTTTGAGCATCTGAATGATTTGAACCTAGTCAAACATATGTTTAATAGGGACTTTTATAATCATGAGTGGAGGAAAAAAAATCTATGAATAATTAATGAGGATATGTTTTGGGTAGTTGAGATCCATGTTATGATTGATAATGAGTTGATCCAAAAGCTTACTAGTTTAAGAAATCAAGGTTGTGACCCAATGAATGAGAAGAATTTAAAGAAACTAGTACAAGTCAACATTAAGA
This sequence comes from Cupressus sempervirens, assembly GCA_028749045.1. NCBI lineage: Eukaryota > Viridiplantae > Streptophyta > Pinopsida > Cupressales > Cupressaceae > Cupressus > Cupressus sempervirens. Next base: position 767,768,883 of record CM053790.1, read on the forward strand.
CTAATTCATATGGAAAAAAATGAGATTAGACCTAATAGCTGAGATAAAATTAAGACTAATTAGTAAGATCATTGGCTAAAAAATGAATTATATTTCTAGATTAAGTTCACTCAATGTTGGATTCATCCATCCAACTTATTTGGTGACTATGAAGAAGGAAAAGTTCAATATGTGTAAAATCATAAGACAAAAATTATTAGATAATATATACAAACTAAAGAAGACAAATAATGCAATATTTAGATTTGAATCATTGCTAACACTTGCATTCTTCTAAGTGACCAGAAGATTTCCTAGTATGTCCGACTATGAATGGGATACTAATAAGTGAACTATGAGTATGATAACCCACTACTATAGGAGACAATCAAAGGATAGAATGATAGGTTATATTACAAGGATGATGAAAAATTTTCAATTGGCAATAAAACAAAGATTTAGAATATCACCACCATCGGTTGAGAAGTAAAAGAATGGCATGCTTTTCATGGTAGAGATTGATGTAATATGCATGGAATCAGTTGAACTTAGAGTCAAATTCATTTATCCTATGGGGTATGAAATGACTGAGGAACTAATAGAAGGATATGAATTGATAATCTTGGAATCTAAGAAAGACAAGGAGTTTCCTAGATGGAGCACCTATGAATAAAAAGTTAAGTTCATAGTGAAATTCACAACAAGAAATTAAGAAGAAATGAGACAAAAAGATTAATGCAATCTTGAAAGAATATAGTATGACAAGAGAGGAATACAAGAATGAAATGGGAATTTCTATGGAAGTGGGAGGAACTAGAAAAAATGGGATATTAATGAAAATACCATTACTAGTTGATTTTAGATTATAACAAGGGGTCATGCTAGGTGGATCATGAGGTAGTGCACTCTATGCAATAGTTTCAAAAGTGTAACCAAAGGTTGTAATATTAGTAGAGAAAGGAAATATGAAGACAAAGTAAGTATTACTAAATGATGCAGGAGCATCCTAGGTGTAAGAGAAATCTTGCATCACCAAAAAATATTTCATTTTAGTTATTTGAATAAGGGTTTCCTTAATATAGAGTTGTTTTTTGTGGAGGCTTGCAACTTAGTAAGTCAAGTCATTCATACAAGCTTAGAATGTCCTAATTTTAAAGGTCGATATTCATCTTGAATATATTAGCCTACTAGTTGAAGCTTGATACCATATCATGCATATTCATTGATTTATTATAGATTTTTGGTTTGAAATTTTGGAATATAAAATTTAGGCTCATTGTTGGAGACCTTAGAGGCCTCGAATAAGGTTAGAATTCTTTACAGATGGGTGCTTGCACTAATCTAAGTCTATAGATCAGGAGCTAAGGTTTCGAAGAAGTGGTTATAATAGGCAATTAGAGTAATAGTTTGAGAGTTATAGTTTTCAAAATTTATGCTAACCAAAATGTCCAAAATAAATATCAAAGTTGTATTTGGTTGACTCTATATGTATTATTAGGGTTTGTCAATCTTGGATATCAAATTTCAATATCTAGAACCTTCCAGGGTGGCATAAAATTGCCTATATAAGAAAAGTTTGAATATAGTCTACGACAACTCTAGGTGATAGTTCACAACTTTGCCTTGCAAATTACTATAATGAAGGTTCCCATGTGGGTTAGCATATTGTAATTCTGAATTCTATAATTTTGTATTTGTGGTGATAATAAGAAGCTTGAATTTTCTTCTCACAAATTGTTGTTGTTTCTTTGCTTATGTTGTGTTTATGGTATTAAGGGGAGCACCCTTTATTAAGTGGTACCATAACTTGAGTTCTTGAGTGTGTGGACAAATCATCTAATGTGAGGGAGTTCACACTAGGACCATGGTTTGAATTGAGCATTTAGACAGATTACCAATTGTGAGGCAGTTTGTACTAGGGTTTCAATAGAAGTGTGGTTTGAGCTAAGCTGAGCGTGGTGGAAGAGTCAAAGGTGTTACACCTGGGGATTTTAGAACCCTTTAGAGGAAAATGCAAGAATTATAAGAACATATGCTTAGAGGAATGAATCTTTTTGTAGGAGATGATAACAGTGAGGATGAAAGAGAATAATAAGGAAATGTGAACCAAGTTGTAGTAGAGGAAGCTCTTAAACCAAAGAAGGTTAAGATTTTTAAGGCCATTTTCTAGTATGAATGATTTCAATTAAAGATTTTAGAAAACATGGGTCAGAATACCTACTTCAGTGAAGCCTACCCCTAATAATGCATAGCTTTTAATAGTAACATTGCCACTATAATCCAAACCATGGGAGGAGATACTTTTCCTGATGCAATAAGGGTAGAAAATATATTGATACATGCAGGAAAGTTAGCTCCAAGGCCTCATATGCCTTTCTACCCTGATATCCCAAATCACCAACCAACAATGGCTCATATTCCCACAACTTCTACATCACAATCCCTTTCTCTAGCCCCTCAAACTTCCACATCTTCAAATGGAATAGATGAAATCAAGGAGATGATGTAGTCTATGATGCTAAACATAGATACAAAATTTCAAGGCCAAGGTCACTTTGGAAAGGCAACACACTTATGGCAATAAGGCTCATCAATTGCAATATCAAACAATAAAGAATGGTAGGCCTCTAAATCATAATTATGGGAACAATTATTTCGATTAAAGTAGGCAGAATAGTCATGCCTCTAAGTCAAATATGAATCAAAGTAGGGCCATAGTCCCTCAAAACAATATGACTCAAGATCAAGATTTTTTCCTCTCCTACAACTACTCTTATGCCTATTACATGTGTCAAAAGGGTGAATTTTATTTAGTTTTGACCACTCAAGAGCCTATAGTAGGAAAAACATATACTAAGAACTAGTCTAAAGATGCCTCATATATTTAAAGATAGGGTGATTGCTCATTCATGAATCATCAAGTAAAGGAATATTGTAATGTAAACCAAGATTCCATTGGACACAACAATAGGAGCAAAAGAAGGGCTATTGAAGATGCTAACCTCCTCCTAATCAAGCTTCAACAACAAATGTAGTCCCTTATGTACAAGCAAAAAATGACCAACCCAATGCCCCCCAACAAGAAAAATAAAGTAACTCTAGAGGAGATGTGAATGGCCCCCAGGTTGTTCCAACTCAACCTCCTACACATGCAATTCCCAAGGCTTCTACCAAAACACCTAATGCCTCATTTAGTGTGGTAGAACAAATGAAGAAGATAGATGTGAATATTTCCATGTGGGATGTTGTTGCCACAATATCCATGCAAAAGAGGATGTTGTGACAAGAATTAGAAAGAATTGAACCAAAAGATCAGCCACCTAGCATGGAAAGTGCCACAAGCCTAGTACCACCATCAAAGGAGGTAGAGATAGGTAAAAAGGTTAGGCATACTACATTTTATGTTCCTCCAATTATAGGGGATAAGCTATTCCATAATTGCATGATTGATTCAAGGGCTAGTAGTTCAGAAATGCCTATGTCTATTGTTGATGCTTTAGAAATGAAATATGAGCCCATTGTTAGGGATGTATTATATTTGGATAGTAGTACTATCAAGATTATAGGGATCTCCAATAATGTTGAGATGGCCTTACATGCATGTCTTAGTGGTACTAAAACTCAAGATATATTAGTTGTTGAGGTCAAGCCACACTTTGCCATTTGTTTATCAAGAGATTTCACTACACAAATAGGTGGTTACATATCTCTGATTGGTCATAAATGTTTCTTAGAATGAGATATGTAACTAAGGCTTCAATTAGAATAGAGCCTCTAGCCCTCCATCATATTGAACCCTACAACCCTAATCTCATCATTATGAATTGCACTATCCTTGGAAATGGATGAGAATGGCATAGTGAATGTGCTTGCCACTTCTATAGTAGAGATACTTGACTTTCTCTTAGATGATTGGGCTAATGCATATCAATTTTATCCTATATGAGAAGTCCTTGAGATAGGTTTTGGTACATACTATATGTCAAAAAAGGATGCTCTCATCCCTAACCTTTTGAAAACCAAGGAAGATATGAGTGGGATATGGAGTATGTATTTTGATGGATCAAGGAATAAGAATGGATCAAGGGTAGGTGTGATGCTAATTTCTCCTACAAAAGTAAGGTATTATTTCTCCTTTAGCTGTAGTTTAGTTGTACCAATAATGTGGCCAAGTACGAGTCCTTGATTTAGGGTCTTCTACTAGCTCAAAAAAGAGGAATACAATCATTAAGTGTATATGGAGATAGTGAGTTAGTGGTCAATCAAGTTAGAAACTATAATATCACTAAGAATGGTTTGTGAAGTCTTGCAAACATAGAGTATGGGATTTTCTTGAAAGTTTCAATACATTTAATATTTAGAGAATCACTAGAAAGGAGAATATACATGCTAATTATCTTGCAATAGTAGGTGAATTTCATGATGTATGAGGGAATCTTGAGGAGAAGAAGAAGCAACAAATTAAAGTATTAGTTAGACCTAAAATTCATGACAACAACACTAATTGTAAAATGTTTGAATCCAATGCACAAATTGTAAGTTTATTGTAGAATGAAGCAGAATTCTCAGAGAGAAACCAATCTAGGTTACATGACTGGTATGGAGATTAGATCATTAATCTCAATTCCAAAAAAAATCCTAAAGGTCTCATTACCTTAGAGAGTGTTTTCAACCATGATGACCAAGCAAGAGGTAGAGCCATGAATGTAGCCACTGATAAAGATGATTATACACCAGTTGTGGTTGTTGATGGAAAGACCTTAAACTTGGGGAAGGTATGCTCTAAAATTGAGCAATAAAATTACATCCATCTATGTCAAGAATTTAATGATATAGTTTCTTGGATATATGATGATTTAAAGAGTTTCAACCTAATTTTATTTCAGCATACCATAGACTTAATTGATAGTGTCAAACTCCTAAGACAAAAACAAAGGCTAGTGAATCCTAAAATTGAGCCATTAATGAGAAAAGAGTTATCCAAGTTAATTGAGGCTAATATAATTTTTCCTATCAAGCACTCATCATGGGTAGGAAACCTTGTCCCTATTAGGAAGAAGAATGGAGAAATTAGATTATGTGTGGATTTTAGGGATCCTAGCCAAGCTTCCCTTAATGATCAGCATCCCCTCCCTTCTATGGAGAAAATTTTGTCCAAGGTCAGTGGTTCAAATAGGTTCTCATTTCTTGATGGATTCTCTGGTTATAATCAAATGTTGGTCAAAGAGTCTAATAGATACAAGAATGCATTCACCACCAAGTGGAGTACCTATGCTTATAATAAGATTCCTTTTGGGTTAAAAAATGTAGGTGCCACATTTCAAAAGGAAATGGAGATGGCCTTCAAAAACATGATTGAAAGGTTTGTATTGGTTTACCTTGATGATATCATAGTGTATTTAAAAAGTATGGCAGATCATTTTGGTCATCTCAAGAAAGTGTTCATAAGGTGTAGAGGGTTTGGGGTATCCCTTAACCAAAGAAAGTGTGTCTTACTACCAATCAAGGAAAATTATTAAGACACATTGTATCAAAGGATGGTCTAACGACTAATCTAGAGAGAACAAAGGTGATACTTGCTCTCTCCCTTCCTAGTCATAAGAAAGGTATACAAAGTTTTGTTGGTAGAATAAATTTTGTGAGGAGGTTTATCCATAATTTAGCTACCATGGTGAAACCTTGGTTAGAAATTCTTTAGAATAACTAAGAGGAGGGGTGAATCACTTATTCAAGGTCCAACATGTCCAATTCAAACTTTTTCACTAAGTGTAGTGAGCCCATTCAACCATACAGTAATCCAAGCTTTAACATTCCTATTCAACAAGTTATTTTAAATCGACATGGAAGCATAACACATAAAATATCAACACATAACACAATGATTTACGTGGAAACCCAATTTGGGAAAACCCACTAGTAACATGCTACTTAATTCTCACTCTTCTAAACTGATGCCCTATGGAAGGCCTACCCTATTAAAGGCTTACAACACACTATTAAATATGACCTAGTTAAAGGATTTAACCACCCTATTAGAAGTGGGCTTGGTTAGAGGACTTTATAACATCCACTTGGAATGCCACCCTATTAAAGGATTTTCAAATGTCTATTAGGCCCACCTAAGTCCATAGGATTTTCCTTCTATCCTAACTAATACAATTGCTAGAGAGTAATAATTAGGGATTTTGACCTAATTATAGAATACAACTCAACTTGCAAATCTCAAATCACCATTTAGCTCATATCTTTGCCTAGCTTTTAGTCTCTACAACTCTTGACAGCTTGCCCTCCTTTCAAGCTTAGTCTCCTTCAGTCTCCATGCTCAATGTACCCATGCAATCATCTCTTCTTTACCACTTGCAAAAGTAGAGCCTCTATGCTCTTCCTTCTCCTAGATTTCTTCTCCTTGACACCCTTCCAATCACTTTGCATTTTGGCACTTTAGTGGTAGCATTTTTTGCTTCTTGGTCTGTGACTCCTTAAATAGAAGTTTAGAACTCCTTTTCCTACTTGATTCTTCCATCCTTTAATTTCAATTCATATGGATTAGGTAGGATTCATTGTATCTAACCCATATTTTGTTTCCTCTCAAAACTTCTTGAATAATCCTTTTGAATTTGCCTAAAAATGGTTTACATAGAATTTTGTGCCACCAGCTCATCATCCTTACTCTTCAAATGGTTCACAAAATTCAAGATAATAACTATGTTAGCTCAAATTTGGTGAATCTTTTTCATTTAAAATAATGTAGCAGCTTAACACTATTGAAATACTAGTGCTTGGCACCTAAAGTTCACTCGGCACCAATTAAGATTTTCTAATGCTCGACACCTTATACTTTTCTCAGCACTTGAACTTCACTTGGCACTTGAAAATCACTCGACACACACTAGATTTTCATTTTTCTTAGCTCCAACTGAGAATTTATTTGGCTTCAACTAGCTTGCTTAGCACCCACTAATGAACTTAGTTTAAGCTTTATAGTCAACCTTGTTACAACTTATTCCTCCAATGTTTCTAAGTGTGGCCAACCTCTATAACTTTGAGTATGTTATCAATACATCATTTAACCATTGTCTTAATTGATCCTTGCACTTTATTATAACATCATAACTCAACCTTTTCCTTAGGTACTCTTGTTACATCTTGTTGATCAAATCATCTTCATCAATCAACTCAGTGATAGTATTTCGATCTTATAAGAAAATTTCATTCCTAAAAATAGTAGGTTTGACATCAATGACAAAACAATGATTGAATACATTCTTTTAACAAAAAAATTCCTTCTTTACAACAATCTCCCTCTTTGATCTTCAATCTTCTTCTCACAATGATCTTTTCAATCAAATTTCCAAAAATCTCCCTCTTTGGCATTGATAGAAAACCAAACTAATCAACCATTAAACTTGAGCTATTCAACCAAATTATCAATCATGCTAACTAAGTTAGAATAGTAAGTCAAATTCCAAAAAGTAATTATGTTTCCATTAGTTTTCACATCTCCCTCTTTTGATCTACTATCTTGATTGCTTCATTTCTATTTCTCTCTTAGCTGTTGTATCCTCTTTCTTTTTTTTCTCCATTTATATGCATTGCCCAACTTCTACTATTCTCTATTCTAATCAGCTTCTTCATCTTTCAAATCTTAATTTAATCAGTTTTTGCATTTTGTCCCTCTTTCTTCATTCTTTATCTTCTCATTAGTTGTTGATCACTTTTCTGCCATTTCTCCCTCAAACTATTGAACAATGTTGTTGATTAGTTTCTTGACATTTCACCCTCTTTGACAACAATGCCAAAGATTTATTGTTTCAACATATTAATATGCAAGTGTAGCTTTTGTAGGTTCATTCAATTTCTCCCTTTTTCACCTTACTTGTGACTAATTTGGAACTTCAGCACTTCAATTACTTTAGGCATGAATCCTAAAGTAGGTATCCTATGCATGAATGTGTAATACTTCAGCAATCAACTCATTTGATGCAAGGGAGTCTTATCTTTTTTAAATAGCTTTGGCTAGTAGTATCACCCCTAACTTACCTCTAAGATAATCAAAAGCATCTTTAGGTAGTTCTTTTGTGAAGATGTTAGCAATTTGTTCCTTTGAGCTTACATATTCCATCTTCACTTGTTTGTCTTCCACCAACTCTCTTACATAGTGATTCTTGATTGCAATATGCTTGGTTTTAGCATGCATTATAGGGTTCTTTGATATGTTGATAACACTTGTATTATCATAATAAACTATCACAAGCTCATTTACCTCTTCCTTCATACCTTGTAACAAATGTTTGATCTATACAATATTGGTGCAATTTATAGCAGTTGCAACATATTCAGCTTCTACAGTGGATTGTGAGGTATAACTTTTCTTTTTGCTAGTCCATGTAATCAATATTTTTCCCAGGAAAAGTGCTCCTCCACTGATGCTTTTTCTATCATTGATGTTACCTCCCTAATCTACATTAGTGTAGGATCTAAGCTCAAACTTTTTACTTCTCTTGTAGTATAAACCAAAGTCATTAGTTCCTTTTAGATACCTCAGTATTCTCTTTACTACCATTAAATGATTTTCTCTTAGATTTATAGAAAATCTTGCCACTATTCCAATAGCTAATGCAATGTCTAATCTACTATGTACAACATGTTGCATCTTTCCAATCATTGATCTATACATTGTCTGATTCACTTCAGTTGACCCATCATTCTTGGATAGTTTATGTCCTATTGACATTGGTGTGTTGATTGGTTTTGAGTCTTCTAGTCCAAATATTTTGATTATCTCCTTGATTTATTTTGATTGGGTCACAAATATGTCATGCTTCAATTGATGTACTTGCAATCCAACAAAGAACTGGATTTCTCCAAACATTGACATCTCAAACTCATGTTTCATTTGATCAGCAAAATCTTTTCATAGAACATCTTTTCCTCTAAATATTATATCATCAACAAAGATTTCATATATCAAAATATCTTTACCTTTTTCAACCTTGATATACAAGTTGCTATTATCATCTATTCTCTCAAATCCTCTCTTCACAAGATATTTGTGCAATCTTTCATACCATGATTTAGGTGCTTGCTTCAGACCATAGAGTGCCTTATGTAGTTTTTAGACCATATCCTTGTTCTTGTCATCAACAAATCCCTCAGATTGATCAATGTAGACTTCCTCTTCTAGAATACCATTTATAAAAGTAGACTTGACATCCATTTTGGTAGACTTTGAAAGCTTTGTAAGTAGTATATGCAAGTAGTATTTTTATTCCTTCCATTCTTGCAACAAGGGAAAATGTTTCCCAATAATCCAGTCCTTCTTCTTGTGCATAGCCTTTGCAAACTAGTCTAGCTTTATTTTTTGTTATCTCACCATTCTCATCAAGTTTTTTTCTATATACCTATTTGGTACCAATTACATTCTTATTAGGTAGTCTAGGAACTAGGGTCTAGGTTTTGTTCTTCTCAATTTGATCTATCTCCTCTCCCATAGCTTTATACCAGCCATCATCTTATAGTACATCTTTCACTATTTTGGGTTCAACCTTGCTCAACAAACATGATTCATTCCTTATTATATTCCTTGTTATTGGTCTTGCATCCTTGTCACCAATGATTTGATTTGTAGGGTGATATCTTCTCACATACTTAGCTAACCTTGGTTTTGTCCTTCATTCCATGTTTGATCCTTTAGCTTCAGAGTCATTTTGTTCTTCTTCGTCTAGTGCTTCATCATTTCTTTCATTTATACTATTTTCAAAATTAGAATGTGCATTTTCTACATTCAACAACTTAGCTTTTGAATGTATCTTAGCATTCACTAGATGTGACTTGACTGATACTAAATTTTTTTGTTGATTCCCAACTTGATTTGCAACATTGTCTTCAATAGTCATTCCTTCATAGAAGTATAAAAAGGCTCTATAATCTTCTGATTGTTTAGTTCCATCAACTTAAACTTTTGTATGCTCATCAAAATTTACATTTGCACTCTCCACAATCTTTTTAGTGTTAGTATTCAAACACTTATACACCTTACTTTAGTGGAGTAGACAAGGAATATGCCTTCTTCACTCTTCACATCAAACTTTCCATTTATAGTGTCTTTGAGAATGTAGCATTTACAATCAAATACTCTGAAATGTTTTATATTAGGTGAGTGACCATACCATAGTTCAAAAGGTGTTGCATTTGTACCTTTCTTGACTTGGACTCTATTCAAGGTGTAAACAGTAGTGCTTATAACTTCTCTCTAGTACTTTAGAGAAACATTCTTCTCCATCATCAAGGTCCTTGCACAATCTATCACTGATCTATTTCTTCTTTTAGAAATATCATTCGGTGGTGGAGTTCTTTGTGCTAATGTTTGTCTTTTGATACCTTTGTCATTGCAGAATATCTCAAACTCTTTTGATGTAAACTCTCCTCCTTTGTCTGATCTTAGGCATTTCAAACTCTTCCCTATTTCCTTCTCAACTCTAGCAAAATACCACTTGAACATTTGAAATGCATCACATTTTTTCTTTAAAAACATAGCAATCATCATCTTGGAGTAGTCATCCACAAATAAAATTATGTATCTATCTCCTAGGTAGCTTTGCACTTCTATTGGACCACATAAGTCTGTATGGACTAACTCTAGTACTTCTTTAGAAGTGTATGTTTTGCTTTTGAAATTAGACTTAGTCATCTTCCCTAGTTCACATTGTTTGCACATTGTGTTTTCAGGTTTCTTCAATTTAGGCAACCCTCTAACCTTCTTCTTTTTGCTAATGCTAATCAGATTGTCAAAGTTAAAATGACATAATCTTTTATGCCACAACCACACATCATCAAGTCTAACAACAAGACAAGTTGCATCTTCCATATCTAGGTAAAACAAGTTACTCCTAGTTTTTTCACCTTTTCCTATCAAATTTCCATCAGTCTCATAGATCTTGGCAGATTTGTTTCCAAATTCTACTTTGTAACCTACATTGCCTAACTGTGATACACTCAACAAGTTGTAGTTCAATTCTTCAACATAGTATGCATTATCACATTAAATTTTCTCTATAAGTTTAATAGATCCTTTTTTTTTAATTTTACATGGAGCATCATTACCGAATCTAACACTATTTCCATCATATTGAGTAAAAGTAATGAACTTACTTTTGTCTCCTATCATGTGATGGGAGAATCCATTGTCTATGATCCACTTGTCATTCTTGTTCACACAGGTTACCAATGTTGTTGCTTTATCTTCATCTTTATCTAATTCATCCTTCATGGCCACATAGATTACTTCATCATCATTCTCATCAGAAACTTCTTCAACAATGTAGCATCTTTGCCTTTTTCCTTGTAGTCTTTTCTATCATCTTTTCTATTGTTCCTGTACTTGTTTCCTTCATTGTAGTTCTTCTTCTATGTACACCTTGTAGAAATATGACCTACTTCATTGCAATTAAAATATATGATAGGGAGCTTAGCTTTTACTTTACCTTTGCCTCTATGAAATCTTCTAGCTAGGAGTGCTTCTAACTATTCCACATCTTCATCATTTGTGTTGCTGTCACTAGATGCATGTTTTTCTTTTCTTCACTTCTTGTTTAATTTCCCCTCCTTAGTGTCTTTTATTGTCATCTTGGATTTGAGAGTAGATTCAAGGTTCTCAGGTCTGTAGTTGTCAAAGTTTGACAATTCAAATGTAGCAAGTCTTACCACTATTCATTCAAAGGTTAGTGTGTTTCCTTGTACACACCTTAGCTCTTGGATGACTAAAACTCTAATAGCATAGATAGAGAGTAGAGTTCTTAAGTATTTGTTGCTAACAGTTTCTTCTTCCAATTGACCACCTAGACTTCTTCTTGCACTTACCACTTCTTTCATTCTTGCAACATATTGAGCAGCATTTTCTCCTTCCTCCATTTTCATGTCATCAAAATTTCATCTAAGGCTTTCCCTCTTTTCTCTTTTGACATTTTGATCTCCTCCATAGATATCTATTAGGGCTTTTCACATCTTGAATGTAGTGTCACAATCTTTGATGTCATCATATTCCGCATAGCTGACTGCAAAGGCAATCTCCAACATTGCTTGATTATGCTCCTTTTGTTTGCTCAAATCATCCACAATAATAGATCCAATTTTATTTAAATATTTTGTTCCAATTTAGGTTTGTGCATAGTCACCTATTGATCCAAGGTGCAATTTCATCAGACTCTGCCATGCAACAAAGTTGTCTTTGTTGAGCTTGAGAACTTCTCTCTTATAATCTTAACCTTTCTGCTTCTAGTACCTTGAAACTAAATCACTAGATGGCTCTGATACCAATTGTTAGAAATCTTTAGAATAACTGAGAGGGGGGTAAATCAGTTATTCAAAGTCCAACATGTACAATTCAAACTTTTTCACTAAGTGTAGTGAGCCCATTCAACCATACATTCATCCAAGCTTTAACATTCCTATTCAGCAAGTTATTGTAAATCAACGTGCAAGAATAACACATAAAATATCAACACATAACATGGTGATTTATGTGGAAACATAATTTGGCAAAAACCAATAGTAACATGCTACTCAATTCTTACTCTTTTGAAGTGATTCCCTGTGAAAGGCCTACCCTATTAAATGCTTACAACACACTGTTAAACATGACCTAGTTAAAGGATCTAACCACCCTATTAGAAGTGGGCCTGCTTAGAGGACTTTAGAACATTCACTTGGAATGCCACCCTATTAAAGGATTTTAAAATGGCTATTAGGCCAACCTAAGTCCATAGGATTTTCCTACTATCCTAACTGAGACAATTGCTAGAGAGCAATAATTAGGAATTTTGCCCTGATTATAGAATACAACTCAACTTGTAGATCTCAAATCACCATTTAGCTCATATCTTTGCTTGGTTTTCAGTCTTTGTAATTCTTGACAGCTTGCCCTTCTTTTAAGCTTAGTCTCCTTTAGTCTCCATGCTCAATGTACCCATGCAATCATCTCTCCTTGACCACTTGTAGAAGTAGAGCCTCTGTGCTTTTCCTTCTCCTAGATGTCTTCTCCTTGACACCCTTCTAATCACTTTGCAATTTGGCACTTTAGCAGCAACAAGTTTTTCTTCTTGGTCTTTGAATCCTTAAATAGAATTTTGGAACTCTTTTTCCCACTTGATCCTTCCATCCTTTAATTTCAATTCGTATGGATTAGGTAGGATTCATTGTATCTAACCCTTATTTTGTTTCCTCTAGAAACTTCTTGAACAATCCTTTTGAATTTTCCTAAAAATGGTTTACATAGAATTTTGTGCCACCAGCTCATCATCCTTATCCTCTAGATGGTTCACAAAATTCAAGACAACAACTATGTCGGCTTAGATTTGAAAAATCTTTGTCATTTAAAATAATGCAGTAGCTTTGCACTATTGAAATACTAGTGCTTGACACATACTGTGTTACTCAACACCTACTATATTTTTACTGATGCTTAGCACCTAAATTTCACTTAGCACCAACTAAGATTTTTTGATTCTTGGCACCTAATACTTTTATCAGCACTTGAACTTCACTCGGCACTTGAAGATCACTTAGCACACACTAGATTTTCCTTTTGCTTGGCTCCAACTAAGAATTTGTTTGGCTTTAACTAGCTTGCTTGACACCCACTAATGAACTTAGTTTAAGTTTTGTAGTCAACCTTGTTACAAATTATTCCTCTAATGTTTCTAAGTGTAACCAACCTCTATAACTTTGAGTATGTAATCAATACATCATTTAACCATTCTCTTAATTGATCCTTGCACTTTATTACAACATCATAACTCAACCTTTTCCTTAGGTACTCTTGTTACATCTTGTTGATCAAATCCTCTTCATTAATCAACTTAGTGATAGTACTTGGATCTTATAAGAAAATTTCATTCCTACAAATAGTAGGTTTGACATCAATGACAAAACAATGATTGAAAACATTCTTTTAACAATAAACTTGCTTCTTTGCAACAATCTCCCTCTTTGATCTTCAATCTTATTCTCACAATGATCTTTTCAATCAAATTTCCAACAACCTCTTACAACCATGCTTAAGAAAAATATGGTCTTTTCATGGACCAAGGAAGGGAAATTTTTTTTTGAAGAGATCAAAGTAGCCATAGCATCAACTCCTACTCTTATCGATTTGAATTTTGAGAAGGATTTCATCCTTTATGCCTTAGGTGGTGAATCAAGTATTTTTGTTGTCTTGGCTCAAACAATTGAAAAGAATGAGGACCAACCTATTGCCTTATTTAGCGAAGGATTTAAAGAATATGAAGACAAATACAATTATGTAGAGAAGAAAACCCTTGTAGTCATCAGAAATTTTAAGAAATTTAGACACCTTCTGTCTCATAACAAGATCCATTTGTTAATACCCCACAACAGTGTGAAGCACTTTCTTTTGAGAAAAGATATTAGTGAGAAGAGTGATAGTTGAATTACTAAAGTAATGGAATATGATATTGAGATCTAGATTACTAAGTTCATAAAAGTAAAGGGATTGTGCAAATAGATGATCTCAACTCAAGAGTCAGATGAGGAAGTTGCCATGATATTGACAGAACAGGAGGAAGCAAGAAACAATAATCCAAAAAGCTAGATAGATGAAATGATGACCTTCTTGGTAGCAATTGTATACCGTCAAGGATTGGATAGAAATTAAATGAGATAGTATTAGTTATAGTCAATTCCTTATGCCATAATTGATGGTATCCTTTTGAGGAGATATTTTAATGTAGCCCTATTAAGATGTATTGATATAGACCAAGCTGAAAAAATAATCAAAGAGCTACATGAAAATCCTGATGGTGGCCACTTTTTAACAAGGACAACTGTAATGAAGATCATGAGAGTTGGTTTCTGTTGACCATCCCTATTCCATGATTTTCATAAGTATGTGAGGAAGTGTGAAAAATGTTCTTTCTTCTCTAGTAAGAAAAGACTTGTAGCTCTTCTTGTTCATCCCATTCAGGTGGACTAGCCTTTTGCTCAATGGGGAGTGGATTTGATAGGCCCTATCAATCTTCCTTCCAACTCTAGTCACAAATGAATCTTAGCTACTGCATATTACTTTACCAGATGGACAGAAGAAATAACATTAAAGGATACCACAAAATCTTTTGTTGTTGAATTCCTTGGTGGAATTGTGACCGGGTTTGGTGCCCCTTCAACCATTATTTTAGATAATGAAAAATATTTTGTAGGGGCTTAGATTTGTGCATGAGTAGTTGATCATAATATCTACTTGAGCACATTTTCAAACTACTACCATCGTAGTGGATTGGTTGAGTCATCTAACAAAAACTTAATCAGGATTATGAAAGGACTATAGAGGACAACTAGATATGTTGGCATCAAAAGTTGAAAGCAACACTATGGGCTGATAAAATAACACCTAAGAGGGCCACAGGATATTCACCCTTCATTTTGGTATATGGAAGAGAAGCAAGCTTCCAATTTCATTAGAATTCTCATACATAGAACAAGCTCATCATCTAGAGTTGATGGAAAATGATACCATGATAGTAAGAATGAAAGAGATGATAGAACTAGAAGAGAAAAGGAAATAGACCATGCAAACCCTAGAGAAACATCAAAAATAGGTGAAAAAGAGCTTTGATAGGAAGGTTGGGGTTAGAATCTTCAGAGAATGTGATCTAGTACTAAAATGGGATGCAGATAGGGAAAAACCTAGGAGGCACTCAAAATTTGATACATTATGGAGTGGTCCCTATGTAGTCATTAGCTACAAATAGGCTAATGCTTTTCAATTAAGCAAGCCTAATGGTGAAATTCTACCTATTCCAGTCAATGGAATATATCTTAAGTCCTTCTTCTATAAAAACATGTGTACTTCATGTGTATAATTAGGTTAGTTTCCTTTCTAGTTTCTTTTTTTCAAAGAAATGCATGAGCACATGTTTTGTAGAGGTTGCAAAGGATTTTTGTTCTTCGTTCTAGTTGTAGAGAGGTAGTTTTGAGGTTTCCTAGGTTTTTTTTCTTCAATTTTATGGTTTCTTTGGGAGGATTCTCACATTTTCTATGACTCTTTAGCCAAGTGGATGCCTTAGGCCACTGGTCTAATGCAAAGTTGGCTTACATCCCCTCTAAGTTGCCAGAATTGTTGGCCAAATTTGCCTTCCTACCAAAATCACCCCATTTGAATTTAAATGATAAATGACCTCTTTCCATTCTTTTTAAATATTCAAATACCATGGAAATACAAAATATTTAAATAAGGAGCCTTCAATATTTCTATATTCTCTTAAGTTTACTTTTGGGGCTCCCACAATTCTTGGCATCGCCACATCTTGCACAAATCTATAGTGGGCACTTTCCTACTTCTTCAAAGTAAATGACCTTTAGATAAAGTAGGTAAATGCCTCACTACCATGTGGCATATGGGTACCATTTCTTGTAGGTCACCTTTTTGACTATGATAATATGCTAGTATGAGTTGGAATGCAAATTTTTGGCAATGCGGGCAAGTGACATTATGACAAGTGGACTAGTGGGTTTGTCCTTTTGTGTGGGCTTCTACGGTTAAAAGTGGTGCCAATTGGATGCTAGGTCATTTTGAGGTGGATGTTGAGTAGCCTATGGGCCCAAAAGTATTAATGGGGTAGGCCTAGTAATGACAAAAAATTTCATTGATCGTTGATCTTCCATAGATCAATGATTAGTGTTTTCCCACATTATGGAATTACAAGAACTTTAGACATTGCAGGAAAGTGCTTGAAGGAAACACGTCTTTGCAAAATTGAGGAGATAATACTACAATTAACATTGGCAATTGGGTTGACATTTTTTGTTAACCGCTACAGTTAAGTTTGAGGGTGGTGTGGTTAGTTAAAAGTTATATGGTTAAACACTTGGAGACTTTGTAGGGTGACAAAAAGAAATAATATGATTGGCCTATGTAGACCATCTTGGTTGTAGGACCTAGCTGACATATTGACTTTGTTAGTTTTTCGAGCCAACTATGACAAAGAGATGTTTTCTTGCATGATATGATCTTCATGATCGATTCCAACCACTCTCAAATGAATGCCATGCTTAATGAATGAAGGAAAAAACTCAACCACCTCTAGTTTTATCCATCTACTTGGTCAAAGTGAATCAATGACATTGTTATATCTTCTCAAGGCTCTATTTTGGAAAAATACTAGATTTCATTGTATTTGAATCTGTGCCAAGATCAAATTTTCTCCAGAATTGTATGGTTATTCTCTGATCATTTAAGATAGTAGTTGTGGAGTAACTCTATTAGAAATATCTTAGTCATGCTTGAACTATAAAGGTAGACTTTTTAGTCTTTGTAAGGTTTGATCTTTCTCTAATTCTCTAGTATTGCTTTCATGCATACTAGTATAATATCTCATGCCTCTAAACTATTGTAATCTTCTACTAAGTCTATTTTAGCTATTGACACACTATGCAGGGTTCTTTGCCTCTAGTTAATGTTTTTTGTCTATGTTCTACAATATGAATTTTTGTATCTACTTTTGACATTTGAATGATATTAAGTGAAGTTTTTTCCTATAGCATTTTTTTATTGTCTGATCTACATGTGTTTGTTGAATTAAGCAAGGTCTAGATCTATATTCTTTGAGGTTATAATTGGTTGACTATGCATTCATGGGTAGAGATAAGTTCAAATGATCTATTTTGGTGCATCACCCCCTTAGGTTAGAGTAGGTAGATTTTATTTCATGTGTTCCTTCTCCCTTTTCCTCTCCAATAGTAGTTAGGTGCATCTAGATATCAAAGGAAGTTGGCCTTCTCTGGATACTCAACTTCATAGTTCAAGTCCCATAGCTTGGGGGTTGTTTCCATGTTTCATAGGGTTGTCCTAGGGTAAAAACTTTGGACAAGGGTGTAAAATTTTGTGACAATAGGAACCAAAGAAGATGATGAGGTGATCTGGAAGATATTGAAGAGCTTAACGCCACCATTTAAGCAACTAGTTCAAATGATATAGTTGTTGATCTCTTGTACCAAATATTTCACAAATGAGACACTACATGGGAGACTTGAAGAAGTTAAAAATGAGCTTAGATAGTCTAGAGAATTGACTAGAGTAAAAACAAATTTTAGTGCCCTAAATATTCAACCTAGTTTTTCAAGGAGAACTAGTGCTAGAGGAGGTTTTACTACTAGTAGCAAATCTGATGAGGATAAAAGGATAGAAGAAAAGGATGGCAATAAAATTTTAAAATGTTGGACTTGTAATGAGTTTGGTCATAATGCATCTAAGTGTCCTAAAAGAGAGAAAAAGTATAAAGGAAAGTTCAAACCCAAAAGAGATAGAGATTGTTTGTATGCAAATGATGAAGATGATTCTAATGAACATGTAGTAAGTGCTAGTGATGATGAAATAAGATTTGTAGCAATCAAAGAAGAAATTCCAGAGAAGATGGATTTGGTATTGTTGGTGTAAATAATTATTCACTATTTTCACTTTACTTAAGTTTACTTAGATCAATGTATTATTTTAATATTTATTAGTTTAAACCTAGGTGTTTGTGTACTCTTATGAGTTGTCATGTTGACAACACAGAAGTAAGCAACTCTAATTTAGAACATAGTGTCTACAACATTGAATTTTTCATAATCAACTAAGTTGTCATGTAGAAAACATAGTTATTCATGATCTTATTTTAGCATATGGTGTCTACAACATAATTTTATGTGGTTCACCATTGTAGGCTTATCCTCTCATTATGTGGTTCACCATTTTAGGCTTATCCTCTCATTATCACACTTACTCCTGTGCTTAATGGAGGATAATCCACTCCTGATGGACATTTGCCTAGTTGTAAGAGTTATTAGTGTGTTGACTCCTAAGCATTCTAGAACCATTCCAGAGGCCTTTATATGCAGGCACTCCTAGTGTGTATGTATATGACACAACATGATAGAGCATTGAATGACAAAAAATCAATTCTGGATATTATTATTCTGATCATACTGTGTTGGTCAACTATTGTACATGTGCTTGAGTTCCTTGATCTTCGGTGATTTTTATCTAAGGGAAATTATTACATGGTATCAAAGATATACCAAATTCTTTTAGGTATCATAGGCTAAAAATAAATCTAATTGGATAATTGATAGTGGTTGTTCACATCATATGACTAGTGATATGAATAAGTTTGTTGACTTCAAAAGTCATGATGGAGGCATTATCAGAGGTGAATAATGCAATGTGCCATGTTAGAGGTATTAGATCTATAACTCTTGATGGTAAGACTAACACTAAGGACATATTTTTTTTTGATGGTTTGAAACATAATCTCTTGAGTGTTGGATGAATAGTGGATGAAGGTTATAAGTTACAATTCATAGAGAATACATACATGATCAAAGAAAAAGATGGAAAGATAATTGGAACAAGATCTAGATCTAGAAGTAATTTATTTGAACTAAATCCAACTGAAATGAAATGTTTGGATGCTAAAGTAGATTATAGTTGGTTATGGCATAAGAGATTTTTTCATATAAAATCTAACAAAATTGTAAAAACTAGTAGTATGGTTGTAATTAGAGATTTTTCTAAGATTGTTAAGCCTACTAACACAATTTGCAAGGAGTGTGTATTGGCAAAGCATACCAGAACTTTTCCTAGCAAGAAGTTTACAACTATAGAAAAGTTGGAGATTATACATATAGATCTTAGTGGTCCTATGAAGATAAGGATTCTATAGTGAAAGGTACTTCATGATTTTAGTTGATAATTTTTGTAAAATGATGTGGGTTTCATTTCTTAAATAAAAATCTAAGGCATTTGATAAGTTCAAGATATTCAACAATAGAGTTGAGAATGAATTAGGTATAAAGATTAAATGTTTAAGATTAGATAGAGGATAGTTTACTTCAAATGAAATTAACATATTTTTTGAAGCTAATGGAATCAAAATATAGTTATTAGCTTTGAGAACTCCCGAATAAAATGACATTGTAGAGAGAAGAAACAAGTCAATAAGAGAAGTAGCAAGAGCTATATTAGCTGAGAATGGTGTATCCAAGATATTTTGGAGAGAAGCTTTGAATAGAATAATCTATAGTATGAACAAAGTGCAAGTTAGGAAAGACACAAACAAGACCCCTTATGAACTATGGTTTGGAAACTCACCTATAGTTAAGTATTTTATAATTTTTGGTAGAAAATGTTACATCAAAAGAGATGATGATATTGGTAATTTTGATGCTATAAGTGATAAAGGTATGCTTCTTGATTATTCATTGAAAAGAAGAGCTTATAGATATTATAATCAAAGAACTAAGACTATTGTTGAGAGTGCAAATGTAAGAGTTGATGAGAAATTCAAGATACAAGAGTAGTTGATTACAATTCTAATGATGAGAATGTTGTTACTAAACCAAAGAATATTGAAGTATTCTTTGAGACTAACAATGATTTTCAAAATGAAGGAGAGAAAAGGCTTGAATAATGTTTGGAACCTTCAATAGAGCTAAGAGTTGACATAATAACTCCTACTTCTGATAAGAATATGGCAAAGAATCATCCACTAGAGTAGATCATCAGAAGTAGAGATAAAGGTGTGATGACAAGAACTAGAATCAATGAGGAACCATGTCTGATATCTCAAGTTAAACTTAAGAATGTAGATTAAGCATGTAAAGATGACTATTGGAAGAAAGCTATGAAAGAAGAATTGGATCAAATAGTGAAGAATGAGACATGGGAATTGGTCCTCAGACCAGTAGACAAGAATGTGATAGGAACAAAATGGGTATTCAAGAACAAGATGAATAAACAAGGTGAAGCTATAAGGAACAAAGAAAGATTGGTATATAAAGGTTACTCACAACAAGAAGAAATATACTATGATGAAACCTATGCTCCTGTGGTAAGAATAGAAGTAGTAAGGTTATTCCTAGCCTATGCAGTATGCAAGAAATTTAAAGTGTATCAAATGGATGTCAAGTCATTATTTTTGAATGGAGAACTTGAAGAAGAGGTATACATAGAATATCCTAAAGGTTTTCCTTTAATAGATGACAAGGACATAGTATGAAAATTGAAGAAAGCATTCTATGGCTTGAAGCAAGCACCAAGAACTTGATATGCAAGATTGGACAAGAATTTGACAAAGCTTGGATTTAGCAAAGGTGTGGTAGAAAATAATTTATAATTGAAAGAAATAGATGATGGATTGATGATTTTGGTAATATATGTTGATGATATCATAGTTGGAGGAGATGATGATGAAAGTGACAAGTTTGTGGAAGAAATGAAGAAGGAATTTGAAATGAGTATGATAAGAGAGATGAAATACTTCATAGGATTACAAATTATACAAGACAAAAAAGGAATCTTTATTTCTTAGGCTAAGTATTTGAAAGATCTACTGAAAATATTTTTTTTGAAACATGTAAACTAGTTAGAACACCTATGGTAACTAGATACAAGTTATCTTCAAAGCATGAGACACCTACTATTGAGAAGAAGTACATATCTATGATTGGAGGGTTGCAATATCTGACTCACACAAGGCTAGATATAGCAAATGCAATTAGAATTGTTGCAAGATTTCAAGCTAATCCTAGAGAAGAACATTATGTGGTAGTTAAAAGGATATTTAGATATCTAAAGGGAACTCTAGACTTTGGATTGTGGTATGACATATCTAATGATTTCACTTTTTATACTTATATTGATACTAATTGGGAAGGTAGTATGGATGGTAGAAAGAGCATCAGTGGTGGAGTAGCAAACAATTGTAATCAAGTTATTTGTGTTGACATTGTAGTCAAGTTTGTTATTAATAACACACACTTATTCAGATAGATAGTATCTACCAAGCTTATTGTATAGTTAACAGTGTTAACCAAGCATTTCAAGACTTACTGAGTTCTATGTTTGCTACTAAGTCCAAGGAATAATATTTAGTGTGTGCCAAGCAATTTCTACCATAATGGTGATCTGTAGTGTAAACTGAGCTTCATAAGGTTTATCAAGTTCCTCAATGAAAATTGAGTTGTGTAGTGCTTATCGTTCATAGTTGTAATACCCCAAAATTGGATCATTGTCATGATCACCAATTCTGGTCTATTTTTGATCAATTCTAGAATCCTATTCTACTAGGCAACTCTTATTCTAATTCTAGCTACTTGACCTAAGTGTCAAATGTAGAAAACCCTAAATCTACATTAATCAAACTACCTATTTAATTCTTATTGACTTGTATTAGTCACATTAAACCCATTTGATTAATATTTAATTTAATTTGAAGTGTTCGTACTTTAATTAAATTAAATTATATCCTAAGGCTAACGTATAAAGGGATTAAAAACATTTAATTTAATAATTATGCCCACTTTAATTAATTGAATGTAATTAGTCAATTAAATGAAAAGTGCATTTATGAGGTCTTATCTCACTTTATTAAATTAAATAATATCTTTAAAATCTTCTCTTTAGTTCTAAAATGGAAAATTTGAGTGAACTAGCTCTTGAATTAGAATCAATCTAGTTAACTTGTTCTCACACTCATAAAAGTTTAGTTAACTACTCATCACACTTAGATTTGAAACAATCAACTTCACTTGCACAAGGAAATTTCCATTTTAGTTGAATCTTCTCTCTAATCTTAACCATTCATCCAAATTGATCTTGACCATTGATTAATTCTTGAATTCTATTTAAGGGTCTCTCAATCTCTCATTATGAAGGTTAGATTTTGATGATATTGAATTTTTGTTCAACTAAATACTCATTTTTATAGTTGTCATATGTGCTTTTGCTTAGTATTTTAATATCATCTAGCCTATTAATGCATACATCTAGCTTAATTTTATTTTATGGTTTAATAGAATAAATTGCACATCATATAAATTACCTGCATATTCATACTTTGAATAAATCCTTCATTCTAGAAAGGTCTAGTTGCCTGCCTCTCATTTTGAGAGCACACAAGAAAAATCCTTCTAGTTAGAAGGCAACAGGTCACATTGTCAAACCTCTTGGATGAACCATCCCATGTTCATTCTAAGATGAATCCACATACAATGACCATGTTGAAGTGTAGGTGAAAGATCTGAGGCCTCATTTTCATGTATACATTTCTGGCACCCACTATGGAGCCAAGGAAAACATTTTTTCTGGCCTCATTTGTCTTAATTTCTATCATTTTCTATTACTCTATCATACTGGTTTGTACAATCTTCCAAATTTTTGTGCAAAAAATTTCTTTTTTGTGTGACTATTTGAGGGTTTCACACATCGCTATACACTTTCTCATGCAAAAATATGCTCTATTGCACAGGTTCTCATGTGGCACATCATTTTCTCATGCATGATAGTAGAAGACTTCATGTGGACCTACACAAGATTTTGCATGAAATCTTGAAACAACGTAGTTAAGATTTAGTTTTTCAAAATGTTGTTTATCATCTTTTACTAACATCTTTTCTCTAAAGCATTATTATTATTATTATTTGTAGCCTAATAGTTGTTTGAAAGATTTTTGATGAAGACTTCTTCACACAAACTTTCCTAAACATGAACTAATTGTGTGTTGCAGGACACTGTCAAAGACCAATCTTAAAACCCACTAAAGCAATGTGTCATTTTCCTACTTTCTAAACATAGTCTAATTAGAGCTTGTGAACTTCATAGGGTGCAAGATATAAGAATAGGGGATTATGCTCTTCACCACTTGGAGGTCATGACAAGGGTGAATCAAAAACCTAGAAGCTTCTAAAAGAAAACATCCAAGGGAGGCAAGTAGCTTAGTGGTTCTCTAGTGCTAACCCTTTTCTATAATGAGATGATGGTTTCCTTTTAAGGGGATCAAAATCTATAGAAAGGATGAGTTTAGATTGATTAAGCTAAGTTGGTGATTAACATGTTCTATGTGTTTGGGTGAGAAACTAAGGTAGATGAGTATGCTCCTTCCCCTTGAGGGAAATAAAAAACTTTGACCCTTATGTATGAACCACCATTCTAAGTCATTCCTTTAGAGGGCCTACCAAAGTGATCCAACCTACAAAAATGACCCAAGTGAGCACACTCCTTTAGTCAATGATTCCAACTGACTATAATAAAGAAGCTTTATAGAGAAAAGACTCCAAAGTTGTATTAACTTCTTTCCCTTGATTCTTGATATCACATATCAAGGGGAACCTCTATCTATTACACTAGCCAATGTTGGCCCCAGTCTTGTTAAGAAAGTGTGTGCACTCTCAAATGTTGGTGTGGGTTGCTAGTCTCAACACCACTTGTAGAGATACTAGGAATCAATATGAATCAAAGTCAAATAAAAACCTTTTAGTTAGGGGCTACCCAATTCACTTCCAAAAGGAGGCATAATCTTTGTGCAAGGAGGGGGAAGAATCTCTCCTGTAGAACTCACCATAGGAATGTTACTGGGCATTGGAAGGTGGTATATGCACTTGATCCCTGCCAGAAGGGTGTTCACTCAGCATATATGTTATTGAGCCTTTTGAATACACAAAAAACATGGGTGCCCTCTAGGGGGTGACATGGCTATGTGAGGTGCATGCATGCACATAAGTTATGGGACAAAGGTTTTTCCTTCTCTACCATTTTCTATTTTTAAGGAAAAAGCATCATTGTTATCAAGTCTTAAACATGTCCAAATCAACCTAAATAGACTAAAAGGTCAACACTCCCATGTCCATCTAAGTTGCTTTGTCCTTAGTCAGATTGTATTCGACTACTACTTGTTTCTTGTGTCTTGTTGAAAACACTTTTTCTTACTTGAAACCCAATGTAATTTCACAATCTAAAAATCAACCCTACAATCTACCTATTATCTATCAAATGAACCAACAATCTATCTAGATTAGTCTAAAATTGTCAAAATCTCTTCAAAATTCAATATTGTTGTCTATTTGTTCTTAAATTTCATGCATAGTTTTGTAAGATTTTGTGCAAGCCACATTTGTCTTGTCACTTCTTTGTGTGGGTCTATCAAGATCATTACATGATAACTTGCATATCTCTGTGCAAGATCTTGCTGACAATCTCCAGTTTCTATCTGTCAAAACCTATTACTTTTTCACATGGCCTATAACACATCCTCACATGAGTTTAAATTGTTGATCTAAGTCTTCGTGCCTCCCTATGTACTTTCTCATGTGCCTCCTAGAGAATCTTCACACAAGACCTTGTGTTGAAACTATTGAATCAACTTGTTTGAGCAATCTACACTCTGTGTCTAGTCTATTTCCTACATCAATATGCCTCTTCTCTCTTTATAAATAGTTCCAAATAGCAACATCTTGCTTAGCTAATGACTTGCAGTCTATACTTTAACTAGTCTCGTCTCTTAGTGTCTTCTTCTCATCCTTTAGTGTTTGTTATACTCCATGTCATGATAGTCATAATCCTTGGCTATTCCAGCCTTCACTCAGACTACTCATACCTTAGTGTAAAATACTCTTCCTTTTACTTTTTGAGACTATGTTTTAGTGTGATCCTTGTCTATGACTATCACAAAAAGAACTAGAAACATGTTTCATCCTCTTAGACTTAGGTGAGATCAAACTAGGGGTCATAATTGTGGTAGAGGTTTCCTTCCATTTTATACATGGTCTGCACCTAGTTTTTCCAGTGAGGGATCCTCATGATCTCCCTTGTTCCTCAAACCACCTTGAGTCTAGCAAATGTTCTCCATAAACTTACAACAAGCCAGGAACCCTTTGTATCAAGAGGATCCTGAGACTAGAAAAGGTCCCATATCTCTGACAAAAATTTCTAAATTCCTTTTTAAAGGACCTTTCCAATCACAACATAATGAAACTAAGCACATTCCTATAATGGCTGATTATGAACCTAAACATGGTAGTCACAATAGACACCAAGATCAACCTAGGAATGATAGAGAGAAAGACCATTACACTGATGAGGAATAGGAAGAGGTGGAAATACTTCCTAAACAGATAGAAAAGTGTTGTAAAGACAAACAATTTCAAAAGGTCATGGAAATCCTACTCAATGAAGAGAAAGAAAAATACTTTCTCAAACTTGCTCAAGAGGGAGCTAAGCTACCATCTCATTTCAATGTGGAAACTATCATCACACTTGAAGAGGAAACTGATACTTCCAAACTCAAAAAAAAAAACTAAAAATTATGCAAGACCAACTAGCTCAGATGATGCATGAGAAAGACAAACCTGCAAAAACATACACCATAGATGCTCTTTGTCCATTTCCATTTGACAAGAGGATAGAAATTCCTCCTTTCCCAAGAGAAGTAGAACTACCTAAGTATGAAAAATACTTTGGAACCACCAATCCCCAAGATCACTTGTAGGAATTTGGTGCTTTGTGTATGAAATTTATGAATAACTAGACATATCTCATGTGTTTATTCCCTAGAAGCCTAGATGGTTAGGCTTTGGAGTGGTTTTCACACTTGTCTCCTAGTATCAAAACATTAGGTGAAATTGCTAACTTCTTTGTCTAGAAATATTCTCATAACATTAAAGACCCTATCAATATTCAAGATTTATGTAACCTTAAGTAGAAGGTTGGGGAACCCTTCCTCACATTCCTTCAAAGGTGGAGACAACTTTCCACCAAGTATTCATGCAAGATTCCTTAAATGGAAAAGCTTGACATCTTCACTAATAATCTTCTACCCAATTTTGGGTATAGAGTCCAACTTCAAGGTCCACATACCTTTGAAGACATGATCACACAAGCTATCTGCATAGAGGAATTCATGGTCAAGAAGGGTGAACTTACTCTTTAGAAGGACACAAAACAAGGCTCCACCTCTAACAAGAACAAACCCATGTATGTCAACAAGAACCAAGAAATTTGACATGATGGGGTTGTTGACAATGTCACTCCTAAACCTACTAAGGCAGCCTTTAATCTCACAGATGGTCTCAATGTAGCAAAAAATGCTAGAAACCTCCTCTTAAAAATAAGACATCCAAGAATCGATTGAGAAACTCATGGGCTACATACCCTAAATGAGAGTATACACCTCTGGGTGAACCTTTGGATGTGGTTTACAAAATCTTTTTACAAAATCTTGTTACAAAACAAACTCATTTCACCATTGGATAACTCTCACCCTTATGACCTACAACTATGCCCACCATGGTGGAACAAAACCGCATTTTGCAAGTACCACCAAAATAAGGGACACAAAACTAGCAACTGCATAAACTTGTGTCACAAAGTCTAGGACATGATCGTTGTTGGTGACATTGTGGTAGATGGACATAAAAAAAACTTGGATCATAAGGCTTTCAAAGAACCCTTCTTGGCCTATGAAAAAGGAGAGAGCTCAAAACCAAAACCTAACAATAAGGTCAACTATGCATACTCTAATGAAAACAATGTGATCAACATGGTTGAACCTATAGATTTTTAATATTGTGATGTCATTACCATTAAGGGCAAGCTAGATAACAACAAACCTAAGATATTATTTGTCTTGAGAGGCTCTACTTCCAAAGCAACAAATAACACATCTTCACAACACTGTGCCAATTCTATTATGCACTCTCATGCCAAGTTGGTGTTCAAAGGCCCTATGCCTTCTACTCCTAATCTTGAACAACATAAAGATTAAACCATTGCTGGCCCATATGGAAAAGGTGTAAAACTTGCAATGAATTTAGAAGTAACTAGCTATAGTGTTTTTGATCAATTGAAACGAACTAATGCTCAAATCACATTCTTTGAGCTACTTAAAATCTTGCCTACTCATAGGTAGATTCTAGATAAAGCCCTCATTGAGAAAAATGTTCCTCATGATATTGATCTTGAGTGATTTCAATCTATGGTAGGTCATCTAACCTCACCTCACTTTATGTCCTTATCTAAGGAGGATGACAACTCATTGAGTCACCCACACAATCAACCTATATACATTGAGGTCATGATACATTAGACACGTGTCTTTCGGGTCCTCATTGATAATGGCACCAATTTGAACATTGTCCTTGCCTCTCTACTTAGATAATTAAATTACTCTAAGGACTCTATTAATCCTCACCACAAGATGACTATCAAAGCATATGATGAAGTTGAAAAAAAGTCTTTAGGTCTTGTGGTCTTGCCCCTTCATGTCAGTCATGTAGAAAGGGATGTCACTTGTCAAGTCCTAGAAATTCCTATAGCTTATAAAATTCTACTAGGACGGTCATGGATACATGAGATACATGCTATGCCCTCCACATATCATCAATGTGTCAAATTTCCATTTAATGGCTCTGAAGTCACTATTCCTACCAATACTAGCTACACCTGCAATATGCTCAAAGTTGCTAAGAATTTCATCCCTATTCATAGAGAATCTATTGATTATGATGACAACAAGCTAAAACAAATTGATTAGTCAGTCAAACTAAAAGAAACTAGCATGGCTGAATACCACATCAAACCAATGTTGTCATTAACCTCTCTTGCTTAGTCTCCTCATCATTATGGGAGACCATCTAAGGGAAAGAATCCATTTGTGTTGACACCTCAAACTAAGTATATTGGCACATTTGTCAAGGCTACAGTCCCCTTAGAGGATGAAAATGAAAATAGAGCCATTGTTGTATGGCTTTACAAAGAAGAGACTCCAGTAGACCTAACAAAACAAGCTTCAGAGATCACTCCAGAGAAATATGGGCCTAGTCTTAGACTCATGAAGCATTCTGTCTATAAGGGGACTAGTCCTATTAGGTGCAATAACAATGGTCTAGTTGATACTATCAAAGCAATAGGTCATAGAAATAGAGATACATCTGGTCTAGGTTTTAAGAAAGTTCCCTTCCATTTGGGGGCTAACAAATTCATACTAGAGCCTAAGGATTCATCCAAGAATGAATCACAAGCCGAGTTAGATAATCAAGATGATAAATCAGATGATGAGGATCCTTATCCTTATCCTATTCCTCACAATCTAGCTAAATTCTTTATTGAGATGAATGAATATGTACCATGTGTTAGCACTATGGATAATACTAGTGATTCTTTTGTGGGCAATACTGATCCACCCAATGCTCATTCAGAAAGGGGAGAGTCTAGTCAGGCATCATATGTTGAATATTTGTGTAAAAATCTAGATGATGTAGGAAAGTATGTCCCTATCATTGTTGGGGAATTCTACAGCCTCTCACCATGTAGCACTGATTCTAAGGAATATGAGATTGACTCCCTTTTAGAAGCAACTACTAATAAAGACATTGACCAAGTTCATGTCTATGAAAACCAACTCGAAGTGGGTGAAATGTCTGGGGTTAGGTCAAATGGGTCCGATCCAACTAGTGTCCTCAAGTCATCAATTGCTAATGTTAGTACTTAAAGGCATTCGAACACACTTGTGGATGAAGTTATTGTAGGTCCCAAATTTCTAGTCCAAGCATTTAATGACTATACCATTTATGCAATCGAACCTGTCACTACTCTTTCACTCACATATTTTGAGCTTATAGACTGGAACCCTAATGCTTCTAGTGAAGTCCCCACATTCTAGAATGACTATGCTCTTGCCTACTACCTAAATGTTGTCAAACCTATAATGTCTTCCACCAGTGAATAGAGTGTTAACATGATTGAAGCTAACATCAAATATCTCAGTCATACAATTAAAAAGAAAAACCAGAAAAGGTCCAATGGTGAAAACCACATTGTGGTAGTGTTGAAACCCAAAAAAGTATAAAAAAAAGATGTATCCAAGGGTGAAAACCTCTCTGAGGCACCTATGGATGAGATATTTGATGCACTTCCAAGTCACTTCCAAGAGAGATCATCAGTGGTTATAGAGCCAATGTAGCTGATCAACCTGGGTATAGAAGAACATCCTCATATGATAAATCTAGCACAGCCACTATCTCATGAAGAAAAGGAAGAATTCATTGCCTTCTTCTAACATAAGATAAATTTTTCTTGGATATATTCCAACATGCCAAGACTAGATCTTAATCTCATTATGCATCATCTTTCCATTGCACAAGGCATTAAACTAGTTAAATAGAAATTTTGAAAAATGCATCCTAATGTTGCATTGCTCATCAAAGCTGAATTGTAAAAGCTTCTAAAAGATGGTTTCATCTATGCCATCAATTATTTTGAAGGGATATCCAACATTAATCCAACCTCCAAGCATGAAAAATCTATCAGAGTTTGTATTGATTTCTGTGATCTCAACTTAACATGTCCTAAGGATGATTTTCCACTTCCCAACATTGATATGATAGTGGACATGATAGTGGGATATGATATGTACTCACTCATGGATGGGTTTTCTAGTTATAATCAAATAAAAATCATGCCAAAAGATCAAGAAAAGATTTCTTTTACATGTACATGGGTAACATTTTGCTAGAACGTAACACCATTTGGCTTGAAAAATGTTGGTGCAATCTATCAAAGAGAAATAACTATAATTTTTGATGATATGATGCATAAGACCATGGAGGACTATGTGGATGATACCTTGGTCAAAAGTGTAAAATGTAATACTCACTTGCAAGATTTGGGACCCATCTTAGATCACATGGAAAAGTTCAGTCTCGGGCTCAATCCTAAGAAATGTGCATTTGGCATCACATTAGGAAAACTACTAGGATACATTATGTCTATGAAAGGAATCAAGGTGGATCCAAAGAAAGTTCAAGCAATTTTGGATATGTCTCCACCCTGCAACATAAGCTAGATGAGAAGTCTTCAAGGTAGACTCCAATCTATTTGTAGGTTCATCTCACAATTGGTAGATAGATCGCAACCTTTTAGAAAGATTTTACATAAGGGTATGAAATTCAATTGGAGTCAGGATTGTGAACAAAGCCCAACACAAATAAAACAATACCTCACTAATCCATCAATCGTGATGCCTCCTATCTATGGGAAGACTTTAATTTTGTACATTCAATAACTAAAACATCTTTGGGAATCTTACTAGCTTAAGAGGACACCAATAACAAGGAGAGAGCTATTTACTACTTGAGTTGCACACTGATCTCTTATGAGAGGAATTACAGTATCATTGAGAAAGCTTTCTTGATAGTTTTCTTTGCTTCCCAAAAGTTGAGACACTACATGCTTGCCCACACTATGTGACTAGTGGCTAAAATAGACCCACTAAAGTACTTGTTCAGTAAGGTAGCTCTCACAAGACAATTGGCTAAGTGGGTCATGATACTTAGTGAGTTCAACGTTCAGCATGTTGAACAAAAAGCTATCAAGGGACAAGTGATTGCAGATCAGCTAGTAGATGCACCTATGCAGAGTCTCCTACCAATGAAAATTAATTTCCCTGATGACCCAATTCTAAGTCTCACACACCAAATGTGGGTCATGTTCTTCAATGGATCCTTCACACAATAGGGATTTGGTGTTAGATTAATCTTCATAACACCACAAAGATAATCAATACCCAAAGCATACAAGATTCTATTTCCTTGTACAAATAACATTTTTGAATACTAGGCTTTGATTAATGGCATGAAGATGGTAGCTGAATGGAGAGTGGATTAGTTAGATATCTCTAGGAACTCTTAGCTTAGAATCAACTAGGTTAATGATGTGTACGAAACAAAGGATGAGAAATTGATCCCTTACAAATGCATGGTTGATGACTTGAAGAAGTATTTTGCGCACATCACCTTCCAAAAAATTCCTTAAGTAGATAAAAAAGTGGCTAATGTCATGGCTATTCTGGCCTCCCTATTATAGATGCTTGAAAATGATCTCTGACATGAGTTCCTAGTGGAAGCGTTACACTACCTAGCCTACGATACCCCTGATTCTAGGATGATCTATTCTATTGTAGGACAAGACTCATCTCACTACCATCACATCTATTCCTATCTCCATAACCAAACCATTCCATATGGTCTAACCTTGAATGATAAATGTTACCTTATCCGTAATGCTTCATGGTATGTCATTATTATTTATGACTTATTTAAGGGAGGTCTCGATGGAACACTCCTTAGGTGTTTAGAACCTGAAGAGTCCAAATGTGCATTAATTGATGTTCATGAGGGCATTTGTGGATCCCACTCAAATGTCTTGACACTAGCTTGCAAACTTATTAGAGCTGGTTACTATTGGCCTAAAATGGAACAAGAGGCAATTAAGTATGCCAAGTCTTGCAAGTAGTGCTAGCTCCATGGGAATCTAATTTACACTCCAACCAAGGAGTTGATTCCATCTACTATGATGTGGCCATTTCAACAATGGGCCTTTGACTTGGTGGGTCAAATCCACCCAAATTCTTCTAATGGACATAAGTTCATTATTATAGCTACAGACTACTTCACAAAGTGGGTAGAGGCAGTACCTCTCACAATAGAAAATTACAAAACTGTAGCTCTTTTTTATCACAAACTACATTATTTGCTAGTATGGTGTACTAGCTAGCCTCCATCATTACTGACAATGGATGATAGTTCAAAAAAAAAGACCTCAAGGAACTATTCAAAAGATTCAAAATCACACAACATTGGTCTTCTATCTATTACCCCTAAGGTAATGGTTAGGTAGAGGCATCCAATAAGGCAATTCTCAAGATTCGTTATCACATAGTTAGCAAATCTGGGAGGGACTGACACCTATAGACTAATCCAACTTTGTGGGCATAAAAGACAAGCATTAGGACTCCAATGGGTACAATGCCATTTGCTTTGATTTATGGAGTGGATGTTGTGCTTCCAATAGAGGTCAAGATTCCTACCTTAAGAATCTCTATGAAAGGCCTTCTTATTGATGAAGATTACATAATAAATCGACTCCATGAGCTAGTACTACTAGATGTATGTCAATAAATGGCATGTGATCATTTGCAAGCTTATCAGTAGCAAATGTCAAGAAGTTACAATAGTAAAGTTAGGCTACGTGAGTTCCAACTAGGTGATCTTGTCTTGAGAGAGAATCCTAAGAATCAACAACAATGGGTCCAAAAAGGGAAGTTTGATCTAAAATGGCTTGGTCCTTACATAATTACTACAGTGTATAGATCTAGTACTTACTAGCTTTCTACAACCGAGGGAGAAGTGCTCAAGGAACTTGCCAACACTTTCCACTTGAAGTAGTTTTATAGCTGATCTGATCTCAAAAGATCTCTATACATACCTAAAAGTCCTAAAAAAATCATTACCCTAGCGAAAACCTAGCAATAGGTGAAAAATTATAAAATTCAAAAAAAATTTTAAAAAATAAAAAAAGAATTTAAAAAAAAAAAAATTAAAAAACAAGAAAAGTGCCATTGGTGAAAACCTAGAAACAAGCATCATGGTAGCAAAAAAATGAAAGCCCTAACAAGAAGGTGAAAACTTGGCAAATAGGTTCCTCTTGTTTCCAATGCTCCATCGTGTAGTGCATCTACTAGCTCTGTGTATAGTTTCTTTCCTTCTTTTCCTTCTTTTCTACTCATGTATCCATGGATTGAATCTTGTTATAACTTGAGGGCACCACCCTTCAATATCATAGAATCTTTTTCATGGCAGTCACTAGTAGTTATGGGTGTGTTTACCTACTATTGCTAGTGTCACCCTTTTTGAGATTCTCCTCATAGAATATCTTTTGTGATAGTCCGGATATTTATTCCTACTATTCTTAGTGTCACTTTTTGAGATTCCTTTATGGAAGATCTCTCTCGCATCAATCACTAGCCATTCTGGTTATGTTTGTCTATAGTTGCTCGGTCCTCTTTAGGTTCTTCACCTTGAAGTTTCCTGTTTGACCTTAGTCACTAGTCATTCTAACCATGTCTATCTACTATTGTCACCCTAGTGAGGAGATTTCTTTCATCCATGTTCTAGACATTGCCACTTGACATCAATCCTAAACAAATTGAACTCAAAATAATATGCCTATCTAGATATGCTAAGCATTTTCTTTTTCTTTTTTTGTTTTCACTTCATGTCTCCTCAGGCAACTTGATGATGTCACTTTGACCAGAGAAGTCATGACTGGGGACATGATCTTTTCTTTTCTTTCTATTTGTAGTTTAGTTTCAATAAGTTGAAACATTCATTTAAAAGGGGTGTCCACTATAAGATCCTCTATCTCGTATTGGATGGCCTGGTGTACCTCAACTCCCTCTATATGGATACATAAATAACATTGGTTGTTCTTCTTGCTTGTTGGAGTGAACTCTTTATGCTACAATAAATATTGATACTTGTTCTGCTAAGTGAACCTATGGGTCACTACGAGTATCTCTACCACACTTATATCTCAAGTTACGAATGTAAATGTCATTGCAGATAGAAATACTTACTAAATATTTAGCATGAGATAGATATTGTGTGTTTTGTTTGTCTACCATGCAAGCAACATTCTAGTCATCCTAAAATTTATGTTTTGAAGCTTATGTTAACGTGCTACATTAAAAGGGACAAATGTTCTAGTCATTCTAGCTTCTTGTGCCTCGAATGCTTACATTTCATCCTAACAAAATTGGAATAGATGTTATATTCATATTCTTATGATTGCATTGTCAGTGGGAGTTGTATGACATCTAGGGTTTTGGCTATATGCTCAGTGATGATAAATGATCAAAACTTGGTAACTAGACCTAGGGTTGTATCTAGTTTATGGTTGCATATAGCATAGGATTGCATTTCTTGGTTCAACATATGATTTGATTGCAATTTTACTTTTTTCACCTATGATGAGGGATTACTGGGCTCTTCAAAGTATCATGATTCTTCATGGCTACACAAGCATTTGATTCTTTGGTTCATCCTCTTGTGCTCTTCAATGAAATACCTATCACTGTCAAGAAAAAATATGGAACACTACATGAGGTGTCAATCCATTTACCTATGCATTTCATTGATAAATCCATAAGGTCATTTTATCTACATGAACAACTCAAATCAAACATGCATTCATACATCAACATAATGTTTTGCATCTCATAATCACAACATAAAATATATCATGTAAATCAAAAGATAGACACTAGCAATGACATATTCACAAGTATACTTAGCTCAAAATCTCATATATATATATATATATATATATATATATATATATATATATATATATATATATATATATATATATATATATCAGTGTCAAAAGAATGTGTCAGTACAAAAATGAGTGCTACTTGAGTGCTATTGATCAAAATGGTACAAAATGGTGTTGGTACAAAAATCAATACATAGCTAGAATTACAAAACTCAGAGGCAAGAGAATCAAATCTAACTTTGTCCAACACCCTTGCCTCCTAAAGGAGTAGGAGGAGGCAAAGGCATATCTTGTCTCATTGGATGACGAGCACCTGCAGACTCTCAAGCATGCTAAGAAAATCATGGCACCTGCTAAACATCATCAAGCACCACTATGGAGTACACTACAAAATAGTGGGCCACTTCAAGTCAAACCTCATCTTGCACAATCTCCTCCCTTTTCTTAGCTACCAAAACCTACTCTCACAGTCTCTAGATCTCATGATCTTGCTTGGCAATCCATGAGAATCCTGGGACCTAGTAGTAGCCTGCTCTTGCATCTCCTTATCTAACATCTCTGGTTGCTACTTTGTAGGTGTCTGCTCCTCTATCTGCAGTCTTTGCTGCCAACCCTGCTCCACCTTGCTACCACTAGCACCTAGATCAAACCCCATCTAGTGTGCTAGAATCTGTACCTACTATACTTTATGCAGTACCTACCATGGTGGACCTTGTGGTGGTTGCTGCTATGCTAGTTGTTGAACTAGAGCCTGTATAGGCACCTATTGTGGTCCTTGGGGTAATAGATCTACCATCCCCAATGGATCTGTGAACCATGGGAATGGATGGCTAACAAAATATGCCTGGTATGTAGGTCTCATACTGATATTTTCTATGTCTAGGAGGTAGTCCCAATATGTCACAACTAAGTTGCACACATCTGTTGGTGTTTTAAAATGCACTAAAACTACTAAGCAAAAAAATGCTTAATATCAAGATGTTAATACCCATACAATCTAAAGATCAGCGAATTCTTGTTAAGAATTCCATGTGTAAAACATTTGGATCCAAATTCTGCAAAATGAAAGGTGGTTTTCTACTCTTTTGGCTCTGCAAAACCAGGGTGGGTATACCCAGGGATGATTCAAAACTAGAACAACTGTATGAGGATTATTCTTAGTTTCATTCTAATTCTCATTTCAAAATCCTTAGACATATACACAATTCTTACTAACTTGATAAACACATCCCATAAAACAGATATCGCCAAGAATTCTTCTATAGATCTACAGATGTTCTTAACAATAGTGGCTAACTGAAGCTAAAACATTCCATGCAGACAAGTGCTGGCCAACGTTGAAAATCTATAGGAAATAAAAGTAAAGTTTGATTTGATTCTGCATTTTGATAATCATTTATGATCTATTTCTCCTTCAGCTAAATAAATTTGATCAATGCCTAATCCATTGGGGTTCAGAGTCTATAGCAAGTTCTCAGATCTAGTTTGTTGCCTTACAACAAATTCTATCAGCAATTCTTATCAGAATTCATCATCCAAAACCCTTTCCATTACTAAAGAAACCTTATCACATTCATCAAAGCTTTTATTTAATCCATTGAATTAATAGTAGTGATAAATAGATATACAACCTAACTAGATTGCATTCAATTGCACAAGCCTTTACTTATACAATATCAAGACAACCAAGTAATTGGAAGGAGACAAGATTTAGAAAAGAATAATATTGGGACAATTCACAATTTTTATTCATTTTCTTTGAAAATGGTATATCATTTACAATAGACTCAGAATGACCTTTAGAAAGAAACACAGCTCATTCTATATTCATGTATTCTTAGATAATTGATAGAGAAAATACATCATAAACTTGCTTTCAAAATTTGGACCAAAAATAGACTAAGCATATTACTTAGAAAAATAGAATTTGGAACCTCCTTTTGCCTTGGAATCTCACTTAAATAGTGTGAGATGCAACAACCTTCAGGCTAAAAGAAAGTGACAAGTGTCCTTTACAAAGAATATTTACATACACCTACCACAAAAAGACAAAATGTGGGCAATAGAAGATATCTAGATCAAAACATTCTTTTAAGTGAGTCAACTTCTGTTATACGTTCCAGTGTTGCTTATTGGTTATTGATCTATTTTCCCTACATAAGTAACTGCCAAATTAGTCGATGATGAAGCTTGTTCTGATGATGCCACATTAACTTCCGCCTATAGACTTTCTTCGTCTTTATCTTGAGTGGTAGGAACAACTTCTATCTTATCCTTTTCTCTAGCTGTATCAGCATCCTATGGTCCCAGGTCTGCAACTGAAGGTAATAGATTATCCTTGTCTTCTTCCTCCGGTTGGATCTAAGTAGTGATAGGTTCAATGATTTGGATCTCCTCATCTTGCACGTTATCACTGTCAGTTTCATGTGCATCCAACTATTCACTAGAAGCCATTTATGCCATCCACCTGTCAAATAATGCATCATCTAGCCAATTGAATTGCAAAATATCCTTCTATTTTTTTATTATATAATCAGCCACATTATTAATATCAGCGAAATCCTATTTT
The DNA here is from genome assembly GCA_028749045.1 of Cupressus sempervirens. Classification (NCBI taxonomy): domain Eukaryota; kingdom Viridiplantae; phylum Streptophyta; class Pinopsida; order Cupressales; family Cupressaceae; genus Cupressus; species Cupressus sempervirens. The sequence continues at coordinate 767,806,370 of CM053790.1, forward strand.
AAAGAATCAAAGAATATTTTTTCTTTCACCATCTCTTCTGTTGTGGTGGCCCACCATGCATGCTCGATTTCATTTACTACATGATTCATTCTTAAACAGAATGCATCATCAAGTTCTTTTGATCATTCCTCTTTTATTTTTAAATTATTTTTCTTATCTAGGGCATGAGGAAATAATTTGAAATTTTGACTCTTATATTTGTCTAAGTGGTTTATTGTTATCTTTTGTAAATGTGTCCTTTTACTATCAAAGTTAGCAAGGTCAAAAAAAATATCAAAGATCTTTTCAATTTGATCATGAGAATTATCTATAATAAATAGACAAAAAAAGGTTACTGCTTTTTCCCTTCTTACCCACTTGTTCACAATAGGCTTTAGAGCCTCATCATTTTCTTTTAACTCCTCACAAATGTTAATCACCTTGACCAATTGACAATGGATTAATGGCCATTCAACTTTGTCTCCCAGATATGTAAGAGCTTTTCTTAGTTTATCTTCATACTTAGATTCCAACTCTATATGTAAAGCCCATGGTTTAGCCTTTTCTTCTTCAAATTCCTCAGCAGTGTAATATCGAGGCCCTTGGGGTGTATCTGGCATTTCAATGAGGGGGGTAGACTTAAAAGGTTCTACTGGGGGACGAGGGTATCTTATTCTAGGCCTGGTGGATTGTTCAAATAGCTTATTTTCAAGCTCAATCCTCCTCTTTACCTCTTTGTTGTATGCATCCACCACTATCTCATACTTTCTTTGTAATTCAAACATGACCTATTCCTCCTTCTTAGCAGTGGCCAAAAGAAACTGGGAAGAATCCACATTCCAATAGGCTGCCTGTACATGGGAGGTGTCAACAACCCTTCTTACAAGTATGTTGCCCATCAATCCAAACTCAGCTGGTTGCGATGATGTAGCTCTAGATCCTCTTTTCAACAACCAACTGACTAATGTAGCTTGATCCTCAATAAATGCAGTTCCTTGGAAATCCTTTTTATTTGGGTCTTGCAATTCGAATTTACTTGAAACAGAATTGAAAATTAAGGCATCTACAATATCCCAATTTGGCAACAATAATATGTTAGAATTCTTTACCATTTGCCTTCCTTCTTCAGGAGTAATGTTCTGGAATTCCTTCATCATTTCTTCTTTAATCTAGTTTTGTATGGAATTTTCATCCATTTTTGGATACTTTGTCTTCATCCTTTTACATTTCTCCTCAAAGATGTTCATGTTTGTCCTCCATGCAATTTGTTGAAAAGCTCTTGATTTTACAAAATTGTCATTAGTCAAAAATTGATGACTTGCTTGTTCTAATACAAGGTCCAATTCCCTGCCTCTATAACTAGCTCTTGTTAGCTCCAAACATGGGAGAGGATGCCATGGAGGGTTACCTTCATCCAATTCTACTTGGGTAATAAAAACACCTCCATGTGATCCAATCTCTTTAACTTGCTCACCTGTGAGCTGCTCTTCTCCAATTCTCAAAGGAGATTGGGTGGGTGAATATTCCTCAGTTTGAGGTCTCCCTTCTCTTATTACCTTCTTCCTCTTTGGGCTAGGCTCATCAGGCCTCTCCTCTAGAGCTATGCCAATGGATCCCATTGTTTGTTTTCCCTTATCTATAGGAGCCCTTTTATTCTAAATTATAGTGTAACCAAGTTTTTTCTGTACAATTGTTTGACCAACCCCTATATTAGGAGTGAAAACTAACCTCTTCATGACTTCTCTGGCCTTATTAGGAGAACAGTTAATAAAAAAAAATTTCTTCTCATTCATGGTTTCCATTATTGCAGAGAAATTATTTATGAGCTTGTTTATTCTGTCAGCCTCTGTATTGGCATTGTCTAAAGGACTATAATTCTGATCAAAACAATGAATAAATTCTAGGACCTAGGAGTAAACTCTCCATTTTTTTTTTTTAGTTTCTTGTTCTTGTAAAGAAAATTCATTTCTTATAATGTCTTCTAGGTAATATGAATCATGCTTTATCGGTCCCATCTTGATCCTATGCCTAAGACCCTGATTGAAAAATCCCTCAGAATCACAAAAATGGGGGTGGGAGACAGCCATCATATACTGATCCAAAATTTTGTACAAAAAGAGCCATCCTCCTTTAGTAATCACAAACTGATGGACCATTGTGTAGGTAGGGAAAATTGACCCTAGTTGCCTTTTTGACAAGAACATTTCCTCTACTCCTCCTAGTTGCCAAAAGATTTCTGCCATTCCTACCTTTAGGGGCACTTGGTAAGGCAAGACATGAGGACTCCCTTTAAAACCATAAATTCTAAAAACTGTAGAAATAGGGTAAGGAATAATATCTCCCCAATTGTGTGAAACTTTCAAATGATGGGGGCTATCCATAGGTCTAATGAAATTCATCAATACTTTAGGGATCCTAGGATTATTACTCAAAAATAGACATCTTAATTTAGAAGCAAAATATCTATCAAATCTGACAAAACTGGCTTTATTTGCATCCCAAGTCATATCTGCACTCCAAAACTAGACTGGCAGTGTTTCCCCATTTTCCTCTCTCTTCAATTTCATCTCATTACCAAAATATGTTACCCCTTTAAACAAGAACATATGCATTAATAAGGAATAGTGGCCAAAAGTTTTCTCCACCTTACCTCTCGCAATTCCAACCAAACCGATGTGAATTTCTTCAGCTGGAAAGGAGGCAAAATAAAAAATGACATCTACACCAAAAGAGGTAATTTGAATCATCATATACATAAAGTCAATGGGCATGAAGTCCTGCTCATCTTCACCAAGAACATAGCATAGGGTCCTGTATATCTCTACAGCCCGAGAAGTGAAAAGGCTCTTCTTAAAAGGTTCTTTAGAGGTTGCGGTTATTACTGGCAGAGTTCCTATGGTACCAATGTGTGCCCTCAATATACCTCCCCTAATTACATCTCTCTTTGCTTTGTATTCCTTTTCTAATTCTAGCAAATTGATTGGCACATGGAAATCTGATAATGGTTCTAAGTGAAAAACCTCTCTGATTTCTTTAGGGCTAATTGACACTAGAGGCACACCGTAATTTCTTCTCACAACCCTAATGGCTTGATCATAGTTCTTGGCAATGTCTTCTAGCAAGTCGTAGTCCATGAAAACACTAGGAACTACTAACTTTCCCAAGTCAAAATTCCATATATTAGCATGAGGGGAAAACAGATTCCTCTCTGAAAACCACTTTTTAAATAGAACAAGGCTAGTCTAATTGGTTACTGCATCCCTTACCTAGTTCCCCTTCTCATATAAGCCATCAGCAATTTTAAGCCTAGGATTTAATGAAATTAATCTTTTGACTTGTGCAGACTCTGTAGTGGATCCTGGGAGAAATTCTAAGAAATCATCATGGATATTCCTATTCATATAGTTAACTTTCCTAGAGAATGATTTCCTAGGAGGCATCTTGATTGTAATTATGGGAATTGGAATGTTACAGAGGTTATGATCGAGTACTTACTTTATTTTACCAAAATTATGCTCCTTTGAACTTCTACAACTACTTTCAAATAGATATGGAATTGTTTTTGCGTCTTCACCAATGCTTAATCACAACGTGATTGACGGGTGCTTATGCTCAGAGAAAATGAAATCTTTGCTAGAGTGGACTGTAATGAATAATAAAAGAAAATCTTACAGATTATACTCTATTTTTTTCTCACACGTGAAGTCTCCATTCATCATAAATGCGTGGGACAGAATGTCACCACACTTCCTTTTTTTTTTTTTAAATGCACTGTCGATTCTTGGATAGTCTTGCAATCTAGTAATGAAAACTAAGCTGGATCATTTTCTTATTAACATATTTGCAATTAGACCAATAGAATAGCTCCACCTACACCTTTCCTTCAATGGTGGCGCTTTAGACTAGGCCCACAGATGACCACGAACATGTGTCATCACGTCACTAATCGCTATACTTATACCTCGAGCATCTTTTCATGGTGAGCTAGTGATAACCTTTGATCTTATGTCAATCATGTGGCAGACATTTGAAATGACTTTTCAAGGAATCAATGGTGGGCCATCACTCGCTAACTCCCCATGCTTAACTTCTGAGCACTTCTTCATAGTGAGCTAACGACAACCCTTGATCTTGGCCCAATCTCACAGTCAGAAAACCTTGTATTAAATTCTTGGGAAGTGGGTCCATGATACAGCTATTGTTGAGCTAGCGTAATGTGCTGGCATACATATATATTTTAATCATCCTCTATCTTAGGTTCTACAATGTTTTTGACTTTAGGGTGAGTCGTTATGTCGCTACCAGCAAAACACAAAAATACCCAGCTAGTGATGCAATGACCCACTGAAAAATAGATGCTGAGAAAAGTAGAACAGCCTACACAGAATTTTTCTAGGACTTTCCAAATCATTTTTGGTGATAAAAGAATGCTACCTTTGGCAATGATTTCATCCTCGCTATGTCGCTACTGGAAACTCGCTTGTATATTTTGATAGCGACTTAGCAACTTGCTAGAGTTATTTGGATGCCATATTTATTATTCTTGATGACCATGGACACATGCCATCATGTTGCTAACTCGCTATACTTAACTTTTGAGCACTTTTCTTTAGCGAGTCAATGACAACCGTAGATTTAAAGGAAATTCAATGGTGAGATAAAACATTTTCACAAGGATTAAAACAATGATTTCAAGAAATGTGAATAAAGATCACTTTCTTAACTCCCTTCCCCCTCTTTTTAAAAAAATTTCGCGCCAAGGAAAAATCAAAAGAAAAAAAAAAGACTAGCTAGAAAATAACACAAACTTAGTTGGAAACCTAATCACCACTAAGGGATCACAATCTGAAATTTTTTTTATCTGGGCAAGATGAAACCTATTATACAAAAATTTAGACCAACAGTGGCTCTGTCTAGGGATGATAGACTACTTGAGTCTATGCAAGAATTCAAAATCTATGGGAGAGCAGACCACATAGTTCATAAAAATGACAACTTCAGAGAGCACTGGGCAACACACAGAAATGAGGAACCAGACTGCACAAGGATACTAATAGAGATTTACAAAATATATAGACTGTACAAAACAATAGGAAACCCTAAAACTACTATTCATGGAGAAAATAAGTATTTTTCAAGAAAAATACCTCTTCAAAAATTGTCCATGAACTGGCAATTCAAGAATATTGTCGAATACATCTTTGAGTATATAAGAATCTTCACCCCAAGTATTTTCAATTAGATATGGGCCTAACCAAATAGGATCAAATTTTCCATGTTTTCCTTTATCCTCAATTCTAGCATTCCACATTAAGACTAAATCTCCATCTTCAAACTTTCTACTTACAGTTCTTTTATCATAGAGTGTCTTAACTTGCAGTTGCAGCTTTTGGTTCTTTAGAGATGCTTCTCTTCTGGTTTCTGTCAGTCCTACCAATTCATCCATTCTTTCTTGCATTTCATTTGTAGTATCTTCATCATATAACTGGATGTAATTGTAGAGTCCCATCAAGTTGTTCTGAGGTATTCTGGCTTGAATTCCATACACTAAATCAAATGGAGCTACATCAATGGCTTTCTTTACAGTTACTCTCTCAGCCCATATTACTAACTGTAACTTGGAATACCATGCCTTTTTATTATCATCCAAGGTTCTCTTAATGACCTTCAACAGGCTCTTATTTGTGGACTCAACTTGTCCATTTCCTTGTGGATGATATGGAGTAGATGATGACCTTGTCATTCCATATTTATCACAAAATTTAATGAATTCCTCAGACCTGAAGCACATAGCATTATCTGTTACAATTTTCTGTGGACAACCAAATCTAGAAATAATATTATTTAGTAGAAAATTATTGACAAATTTACTTGTTGCATTTCCTATGGGGATAGCCTCTACCCATTTTGTAAAGTAGTCAGTAGCAACCAAAATCTAAGAATAGCCAGTGCTAGACTTGGGGAAAATCTCTCCTATGAAATCCAGACCCCATTGTTGAAAAGGAGCTTGAACCTCCACTGGCTTCAATGAGGTGTTTCCTAAGAACTTTAGCTTTCCAGGAGACCTCTGACAAGGGTCACACTTCCTAACCATGACTTGGGCATCCTTGAAAAGAGAAGGCCACCAAAATCCAGCCCTCATTATCTTATGTGTAGTAGTTTTGGCCATATAGTGTCCCCCACACACTCTAGCATGCATTTCTTTCAAAACCTCTTTTGCCTTTTCTTTATCAACACATTTCAACAATACTCCCTCAGAATTTCTCCACCATAGGTTGCTTTGGACAATTACATACCTGATGGCTTGCAATTTAGTATTCCTCTTTTCATTTTTAGGAAAATGGGGAGGAGCTTACATGTGTTGCAAGTAATATATGTCATTGGTGTACCAATCACACTGGTCCATGTCACATAAGTTAGCTTTGAGATCATCATTTACTAGATTTATCTAATTAGCCTCTAGATTAGCTTCAGCCATGAGTTTGGCCAAACCTTGACCCCTTACTAACTTTGTTATTTGTATATCAATGTTGAATTCCTGGATTCTATTGATCAATCTACACCTCTGGCCTGATACTTCTTGTTGAGAAAATATATCCTTGACTGTAGCACTAGGTACAAAAGTGATAATAGTAGCACCTACTAGGTAACAACTGAAAGCTTTTATAGGCTTTACTAAAGCATATGCTTGCTTTTCATTTATTTCATACTTCAGTTTAGCAGGCTGCAGTGACTTACTGAAAAAGGCAATAGGCTACTCATATCCTTCTTGATTTTTCTGCAATAAGACTGCAGCCACAATGTAGAAGGATGAAAAAGAAAAAATATGCATGGGTTTTAAATAATCTGGGGTTCTTAGTACTGGATCATTTTTTATTGCAATTTTAATATCCTGGAATGCTTGTGAAGGTTCACCATTCCAATCTATAGTGGCTCCCTTTTTTAGCATCTTTGAGATAGGTCTACTAATCTCAACAAAATTAGTAACAAACCTCCTAAGAAAATTGACTTGGCCAAAGAAGGATTGAATTCCTTTTACATTTTTTGGCTTGGGGACTTTTTCAATAGCCGCTACTCTCTCAAGGTCTATTTTCACACCATCCTTAGACACTATATGTCTTAGTAGTTTACCTTCTGTGACCCCAAATGTGCATTTCTTTGGGTTTAAAGAAACTCCATATTCCAGAGCTTTGATAAAAAATAATTCCAAATGTTTATAGTGATCCTCAGCCTTATTAGAATACACTGTAAGATCATCCTGGTACACAACCATAAATTTATCAATATAATCATGAAATGCTACATCCATGGCTCTTTGGAAGGTAGCTCCTACATTAATCAGGCCAAAAGGCATCCTCATATATACATATGTTCCCCATGGGGTTGTGAAGGTTGTCTTGAACTGTTCACTTTCCTTTACTAGAACTTGATTATATCCAGAGAAACCATCCATCATTGACATCAACTCAGAGCTAGTCACTTGCCGCAACATGGCTTCCATGTTTGGTAACCCATAATTGTCTTTTAGAGATGCAATGTTTAAATTTCTAAAATCCATGCATAGCCTTATATCTCCATTCTTCTTCCTAACAGGAACCAAGTTTGAAACCCAGGTGGAATGCCTGATTGGCTTGATTATCCCACCATCCCTTAGTTTCATCAGCTCTTCTTGCATTTTTGGGGCCAGGGTAGGATTCACTGGTCTCTGTTTTTGCCTGAAAGGTTTTACATTGTCTTTTAATGGTATGACATGTTGAAACAGATCCTCCCTATAAGCCTTAAGGTCATCATATGACCAAGCAAAAACATGTCTATATTTTCTAAGTAGGTCAATCAATGTTTTCCTAATTTTAATAGGTAGATTTTGGCCAATATAAACCCTTTTGGGAACTTCATCGGTACCCAAGTTTATCTCTTCTAACTCCTGAGATTTGGGGTCATTAACTCCTAATTTTACTCTGTCCTAGTTATCAAAAATATTTTCCAAGACTACTAACCCCTTCAGCACCTTATTTGTTTTCAATTGCATAATCTCTTGACCAAAAATGGTTTCCTTTCCATTTATGGTTTCAATCATTCCACTGCAATCCATTTCCTGACTGTGGTACTTGTCTTCATTTAACAAATTTTTTTTAATATCTTTGTCATCTTCAAAGACCTGCCAATTTTCAATATTATCTGGTATGGAAGGTCTATTTTGTACCTCAATCTGAGAGATTCTTGCAAATGATATCTCTTTTGGCTTGATTGCTACATTCGCTAACAAATCAGCCATCTTATTTTGATTCCTATCTCTCCATGAGATCCCAAATGCATCAAAGAATTCTATCTAATCCCAAACTACATTTCTAGATTACTTCAATCCCTTATTCTTGGATGAGTAGGTTCCTTTGATCTGAGAGATAATTAGTTCAGAATCCCCTATGAAACATAATTTTTTAGATCTATGATGTGTGGTAACTTTGAGTCCTAGCAAAAATGCTTCATATTCTGCAATATTATTTGTGCAGGAAAACTTCAAAGTGAATGAATACCTTAAAGTGTTATTTTCAGGGGACACAAAAACTACACTTGCCCTTGCACCCTCTTTAGAACTAGCCCCATCAAAGAACATTGTCCATAATTGTGGTGAGTTCATGCAACATTCAACCTCATGTTCAATGATAGCAAGTAAATTTTCAACTTCCTAAATAGTTAATTCAGCCATGAAAGCATTGATCCTAGTATCTAAGAAACAAGTGGCATCTTTGTCAATTTCTTCTCCTAAAATGTGACTAACCCTTGGCTCTCTATTTACCCTAACAACTTTGTCCCCTATGTGGAAAGTAGCATAAGTTAGATCACATTGTAGGCTTCCCCCCATGGAAGCACTCCATTTCCTGGAGAGTAACATTCCATAGTGTGGAGGTATATCTACCACAAGGACATACATGGTTAATTCTACTTCAGGATATGCAACAATTTGAATGGTAAGGCATTTATGGTACCTATGACTGGGACATCCCTAGCATCCATTCCTTTGCATCTACCCTACTTGGTATCCACCTTCAAACCTAAGGCTTCCATTACTTTGAAAGGCATTATAGTGTTGGAAGCTCCTGAGTCTATCATGCAATTTTTCAAGGTCTTCCCCTTTATGATCAGGCTAAGGAAAAAAGGGTCAATATCTTCTATAAATGCCATTGAGGAATCATCTAAAAACATCTGGGGAATCTAGGATATGATACCACTATCCTCTATTACTAATGGGGTTTGTTAGGACATAGTTTGCTCTACAACAATATTATTGTTTCCTATTCTACCCAACCATGACAAAGCCTTGTTCTTATGCTCTTCAATTCTAAGAAGTTCAGACAAGGGAACTTTTACAATAATTTGAGATAACATAGATATCATATCAACAGGTTCAACAATAGTGGGTTTTACAAGAGTACCTGGAGTTGGAATCTTTTGAGCAGTAGGCACCACTATTTGCTTGATAGTGTCAGGTTCTAATTTCTTTGGTTGCACAACTGGTTTTGTTGCTTCACTTATATGAAATTGAACCTTCTTCTTTGGTTCCCATTTCTTACCCTTATTGTCCTTGATCTTAGGCACATCTACATTTATTCTCTTTTTTTTATCATTCATCTTATGAGTGATATCTTTGATGAATACATTGGATGGCTTTCCTGCATCATTATTTACTACTCTATTTCTCAAATTGTAGTTACTATGGACTTGTGAAATCATTTCTGTTGTAATTCTGTCAATCTACTCTTTGGAGGGCATTCTTAAGCTTGTGAGACCAACATAAGAAAATGTACTGCATACCTTGTCTGTATCATACCCTTCATCATCTAAAAGCACTTGCTAATGATGTAGATGGTAAGCAATTCTCTGGCTAGTAATCTCATTTTCAGGCTCTTCTAAATCAGAATATATCAAATCATCACACATGCTCACCATATTGCAACTTATGTCATCATGGCTTTTCTCTTCAGTTTCTTCTTTAGGTTGCACTCCTTGACCTTGGGAAAATGATTGAGTAATAGCACAATAATTAGCAGAATGAGGTGATTGACATATAATGCACCATGGTATATCATCATTCATATTTATAGTGTTCCTTTGCAGGGGATCTAGAGTACCCTTATCCTTCACATTCTGGATCTGATTGGGAACTGGATTACCATCTTTCCACTAAGTGGTGTAAGGGTAATTTTTCATTCTAGGCTACCTATTGAAAATATTATTATTCACAGGGGGTCTTTCAGCAATATTTGGCTTATTGAAATTAGTGGGATTCATCTTCTTGAGCAATTCCAAAACCTGGCCTATAGTAGGTTCTTCGAGCTTCTTTCCTATAGGAGTTTTATCACCCTCCCTTTTATTATTGTTCTTAGGATTAAAAAGCTTCGGATCATCCCTCCTACCCAGTTTACCAGATGCCTTCCTATTATTCTCTATATTTATTGCAATTTTATAGGCATCCCTTAAAGTCTTAGGATCCTTATCCCTCAATTGATAAGCCATTTTACTATCAAAAGCATTGAAATATGTTGTGAGACAAACATCTTCATTCAACCTCATAACTTGAAATAATCTATACATACCTTTCTAGAATCTTACATTGAAATCAAATGTAGACTCATTTGGATTCTTCTTGATGTTGTTGAACTCATTTAACATGAATCCTGCATTAGTGTTGTCTCCATAGTTCTCTTTGAACAATTTCTCCAAATCATTCCATGAGGTAATACTGTCATCAGGAAACCTCCTAAACCAATCCCTTGCATCCTCAGTTAGTGAATGCACAAACAATTTCATTACCATATCTTCATGTTCAACTTCATAATCATTCAACATATCAATGAAAATTCTCAAATGTTCTTCACCTGTAACAACATTATTCCCAGAGAACTTAACCACTTTATCTTTTAAATCAAATGATATGGGATGTGGAGCACTAAGAATACCAGCAAATGATATTTGTCTATACTTTTCCAGGTATACAAGTTTCTTATGGAAACTAGGAAAATTTGAGGTACTAGCTATATTAGCTTGACTTAGAGGAGCAACTTGGGATTGTTGAGGTGGGACAAATGGGACTTGGGTGCCAATAGTGGAAGATGAGTTAGGAGAAGATTGGGGTACTCCCTGAGTTGAGATTATTGGACCACTAGCTGGTGTAGGAATTGTAGGTGGGATAGAGAAATTGGGCCATGAAGCCAATGTAGAATTAGATTTTATGAATTGGATTTTTCTACTAGTTTCTGTATCTTGAGCTTCATTCTCAACCTTCTCAAGTTCTTTTGCAAGATCTTCCCTCTCTTTTTGAGCCCTCTTCAGATCTAAATCTAATTTTGACATAGAGGGTTGTATGGTTTTTCTTGGTATAGTTTGAGGCTCATATATTTGGATTCCTATAGCCTTGCCTTTCCCTTTATCTGGAGCTTTTACAGTGGGCTCTATAGGATCCACTTGAACAGGTTTATAGGCTTGGACTTGAGCAATAACTAGTTTTTGCCTTTGATTTAGGCATTTCTCTTGTTCCTGAACTTTAGCTCTTAGATTATCAACATCTCCAAAAACATCCTTATGGAGAGTTGTGGTATTTTCTTCTAATTTTTTATTTTTCTCTTTCAAAGCAGCCATCCTTCTCAGCAAAGCATCCCTTTCTATTTTGGCATCCAAAGTGGCTTTCTCTTTCTCTTTTTCAAGACGAATGCATTTAGCTTCTTCCTCAGCAATCCATTTCTTCAAAAATCATATTTCAGAGTGCACTTCTTTAGGATCTGTAGAAGTTGCCTCTGAATTAGTAGGGTCATCTAGATCTATAAGGTTTGGTTCCACATATGGGGCTACTGTGGGATTAAAAGAATTATCAAATGAACTCCTAAATCCTAGCCTATAGTTCATATCTGCTACAGGATCTGGCCTTGACGAAGCAATTCCCATAGTGGATACATCTTTATCCTGAAAGACTCTCTCATCTGGTAATGGGGTACTAAAAATGTCTCCTAAGAGTCTTGTAGTTTTGGATTCAGAACTAAGCAAAGAAGACTCTCTTCCTACTACTAGTTGATAATGGGAATTGATGGATGCATTACCTCTGGGTTTCCAAGTGGGATTTGGATCTATCTTCTTCTTATTTTGGTTCTTCCTACCAACTTGGGGTAGATATGTATACATTTACGTAAGCTCTTGTGTTCTTTCTCTTGTTAGCCATATTCACTTTTAGTTACAATAAGCACTAGCTTCAAAATCTTGACTGAGTTTCCACCCTATTTTGAGAAAATATGTAATGACACTTATTGATGATTCAAGGAAAATAATACACAAGTAGAAACAAAAATATCTAGCAGAGATAGACCAATCACTGATGTCGTAAGACTGCAACTCTTGCTTGTTAGATAAGACACTTGGATAGGCTGGATACGTTAATGTGTATCAATGGTACTTGGTCTTTATCTTCTTTAAATTCTCAAGGTTTGTCACTAAAATATTCCCTTATAACCATGAGAAAAACTTAGATAACATGACACACACGTACACAACAGGACCAAAGAAACTACAGTACTTTCTCACAGATGTGTTGGACAACTCCCCAGTAGAGTCATCATTTTTTTGGTGTTTTAAAATGCACTAAAACTACTAAGCAAAAAAATGCTTAATACCAAGATGATAATACCCATACAATCTATAGATCAGCCAATTCTTGTTAACAATTGCATGTGTAAAACATTTGGATCCAACTTCTACAAAACCAAAGGTGGCTTCTACTCTTTTGGCTTTGCAAAACTAGGGTGGGTATACCCAGGGATGATTCAAAACTAGAACAACTGTATGAGGATTATTCTCAGTTTCATTCTGATTCTCATTTCAAAATTCTCAGACATATACATAATTCTTACTAACTTGATAAACACATCCCATAAAATAGATATGGCCAAGAATTCTTCTATAGATCTGTAGATGTTCTTAACAATAGTGGCTAACTGAAGCTTAAACATTCCATGTAGACAAGTGCTAGCAAACTTTGAAGATCTACAAGAAATAAAAGTAAAGTTTGATTTGATGCTGCATTTTGATAATCATTTATGATCTATTTCTCCTTTAGTTGAATCAATTTGATCAGTGCCTAATCCATTGGGGTTCAGAGTCTATAGCAAGTTCTCAGATCTAGTTTGTTGCCTTACAACAAATTCTATTAGCAATTCTTATCAGAATTCATCATTCAAATCCCTTTCCATTACTAAAGAAACCTTATCACATTCATCAAATCTTTTATTTAATCCATTGAATTAACAACAGTGATAAATAGATATACAACCTAACTAGATTGCATTCAATTGCACAAGCCTTTCCTTATATAATATCAAGACAACCAAGTAATTGGAAGGAGACAAGATTCAGAAAAGAATAATATGGGGACAGTTCACAATTTGTATTTATTTTCTTTCAAAATGGTATATCATTTACATTAGACTCAGAATAACCTTCAAAAAGAAACACAACGCATTCTATATTCATGTATTCTTAGAGAATTGACAGAGAAAATACATCATAAACTTGCTTTCAAAATTTGGACCAAAAAAAGACTAAGCATATTACTTAGAAAAATAGAATTTGGACCCTTCTTTTTCCTTGGAATCTCACTTAAATAGTGTGAGATGAAATAAGCTTCAGGCTAAAAGAAAGTGACAGGTGTCCTTTACAAAGAATATTTACATACACCTACCACAAAAAGACAAAATGTGGGCAATAGAAGATATCTAGATCAAAACATTCTTTTAAGTGAGTCAACTTTTGTTATACATTCTAGTGTTGCTTATTGGTTATTGATCTATTTTCCCTGCATAAGTAACTACCAAATTAGCCAATGATGAAGCTTGTTCTGATGATGGCAATTAACTTCCACTTGTAGGATTTCTTTGTCTTTATCTTGAGTGGTAGGAACAACTTCTATCTTGGCCTTTTCTCTAGCTGTATCAACATCCTTTAGTCCTAGGTTTGCAACTAAATGTAACAGATTATCCTTGTCTTCTTCTTCCAGTTTGGTCTGAGTAGTGACAGGGTTAATGATTTGGATCTCCTCATCCTGCACGTTATCACTATTAGTTTCATCTGCATCCAACTGTTCACTAGAAGCCATTTCTGCCATCCACCTATCAAATAATGCATCATCTGGCCAATTGAACTGCAAAGTATCCTTCTATTTTTTTATTATATAATCAGCCACATTATTAATATCAGTGAAATCCTCTTTTAAAGAATCAAAGAATATTTTTTCTTTCACCATCTCTTCTGTTGTGGTGGCCCACCATGCATGCCCTATTTCATTTACTACCTGATTCATTCTTAAACAGAATGCATCATCAAGTTCTTTCGCCTATTCCTCTTTGCTTTTTAAATTATTTTTCTTATCTAGGGCATGAGGAAATAATTTGAAATTGTGACTCTTATATTTGTCTAAGTGGTTTATTATTATCTTTTGTAAATGTGTCCTTTTACTATCAAAGTCAGCAAGGTCAGAAATAATATCAAAGATCTTTTCAATCTGATCATGAGAATTATCTATAACAGATAGACACAAAAAGGTTACTGCTTTTTCTCTTGTTACCCTCTTGTACACAATAGGCTTTAGAGCCTCATCATTTTGTTTTAACTCCTCCTAAATGTTAATCACATTGACCAATTGATGATGGATTAATGGCCATTCAACTTTGTCTCCGGAATATGTAAGAGCTTTTCTTAGTTTATCTTCATACTTAGATTCCAACTCTATATGTAAGGCCCATAGTTTAGCCTTTTCTTCTTCAAATTCCTCAGTAGTGTAATATCGAGGCCCCTGGGGTGTATCTGGCATTTCAATGAGGGGGATAGACTTAAAAGGTTCTACTGGGGGACAAGGGTATTTTATTCTAGGCCTGGTGGATTGTTCCAATAGCTTATTTTCAAGCTCAATCCTCCTCTTTACCTCTTTGTTGTATGCATCCACCACTGTCTCATACTTTCTTTGTAATTCAAACATGACCTATTCCTCCTTCTTAGCAGTGGCCAAAATAAACTGGGAAGAATCCACATTCTAATAGGTTGCCATTACATGGGAGGTGTCAGCAACCCTTCTTACAAGTATGTTTCCCATCAATCCACACTCATCTGGTTGCTATGATGTAGCTCTAGATCCTCTTTTCAATGACCAACTAACCAATACAGCTTGATCCTCAATAAATGCAATTCCTTGGAAATCCTTTTTATTTGGGTCTTGCAATTCCAATTTACTTGAAATAGAATTGACAGTTAAGGCATCTGCAATATCCCAATTTGGTAACAATAATATGTTAGAGGTCTTTACCATTTGCCTTCCTTCTTCAGGAGTAATGTTCTAGAATTCCTTCATCATTTCTTCTTTAATCTGGTTTTTTATGGAAGTTTCATCCATTTCTGGATGCTCTATCTTCATCCTTTTACATTTCTCCTCAAAGATGTTCATGTTTGTCCTCCATGCAAATTGCTGAAAAGCTCTTGATTTTACGAAATTGTCATCAGTCAAAAATTGATGACTTGCTTGTTCTAATATAGGGTCCAATTCCCTACCTCTATAATCAGCTCTTGTTAGATCCAAACTTGGGAGAGGAGGCTCTGGAGAGTTACCTTCATCCAATTCTACTTGGGTAATAAAAACACCTCCCTGTGATCCAATCTCTTTAACTTGCTCACCTATGACCTGCTCTTCTCCAATTCTCAAAGGAGATTGGGTGGGTGAATATTCCTTAGTTTGAGGTCTCCCTTCTCTTATTACCTTCTACCTCTTTGCACTAGGCTCATCAGGCCTCTCCTCTAGAGCTATGCTGGTGGATCCCATTATTTGTTTTCCCTTATCTATAGTAGCCCTTTTATTTTGAATTATAGTGTAACCAGGTTTTTTCTATACAATTATTTGACCAACCTCTTCATGAATTCTCTGGCCTTATTAGGAGAAGAGTTAATAAAAAAATGTTTCTTCTCATTCATGGTTTCCATTATTGCAGGGAAGTTATTTATGAGCTTGTTTATTCTATCGGCCTCTGTATTGGTATTGTCTAAAGGACTATAATTCTGATCAAAACAATGAATAAATTCTAGGACTCGGGTGTAAACTCTCCATTTTTATTTTTTAGTTTCTTGTTCTTGTAAAGAAAATTCATTTCTTATAATGTCTTCTGGGTCATATGAATCATGCTTTACCGGTCCCAGCTTGATCCTATGCCTTAGAGCTTGATTGAAAAATCCCTCAAAATCACAAAAATGGGGGTGGGAGAGAGCCATCATATACTGATCATAAATTTTGTACAAAAAGAGCCATCCTCCTTTAGTAATCACAAACTGATGGGCCACTGTGCAGGTAGGGAAAATCGACCCTAGTTGCCTTTTTGATAAGAACATTTCCTCTACTCCTACTATTTGCCATAATATTTTTGCCATTCCTACCTTTAGGGGCACTTTGTAAGACAAGACATGAGGACTCCCTTTAAAACCATAAATTCTAAAAACTGTAGAAACAGGGTAAGGAATAATATCTCCCCAATTGTGTGAAACTTTCAAATTATGGGGGCTATCCATAGGTCTAATGAAATTCATCAATACTTTAGGGATCCTAGGATTATCACTCAAAAATAGACATCTCAATTTAGAAGCAAAATATCTATCAAATCTGACAAAACTGGCTTTATTTGCATCCCAAGTCATATTTGCACTCCACAACTGGACTGGCAGTGTTTCCCCATTTTCCTCTCTCTTCAATTTCATCTCATTACCAAAATATGTTACCCCTTTAAACAAGAACATATGCATTAATAAGGAATAGTGGCCAAAAGTTTTCTCCACCTTACCTCTCGCAATTCCAACCAAATCAATGTGAATTTCTTCAGCTAGAAAGGAGGCAAAATCAAAAATGACATCTACACCAAAAGAGGTAATTTGAATCATCATATACATAAGGTCAATGGGCATGAAGTCCTGCTCATCTTCACCAAGAACACGGCACAGGGTCCTGTATATCTCTACAGCATAGGAAGTGAAAAGGCTCTTCTTAAAAGGTTCTTTAGAGATTGTGGTTATTACTGGCAGAGTTCCTATGGTACCAATGTGTGCCCTCAATGCACCTCCCCTAATTATATCTCTCTTTGCTTTGTATTCCTTTTCTAATTCCAACAAATTGACTGGCACGTGGAAATCTGATAATGGTTCTAAGTGAAAAACATCTCTAATTTCTTTAGGGGTAATTGACACTAGAGGTACACCATCATTTCTTCTCACAACCCTAATGGCTTGATCATAGTTCTTGGCAATGTCTTCTAGTAAGTCGTAGTCCATGAAAACACTAGGAACTACTAACTTTCCCAAGTCAAAATTCCATATATTAGCATGAGGGGCAAACAGATTCCTCTCTGAAAACCACTTTTTAAATAGAACAAGGCCAATCTATTTGGTTACTGCATCCCTTACCCAGTGCCCCTTTTCATATAAGCCATCAGCAATTTTAAGCCTAGGATTTAATGAAATTAATCTTTTGAGACTCTATAGTGAATCCTAGGTGTAATTCTAAGAAATCATCGTGGATATTCCTATTCATATAGTTAACTTTCCTACAGAATGATTTCCTAGGAGGCATCTTGATTGTAATAATGGGAATTGGAATGTTACAGAGGTTATGATCGAGTACTTACTTGATTTTACCAAAATTAGGCTCCTTTGAACTTTTGCAATTGCTTTCAAACAGATATGGAAGTATTTTTGTGTCTTCACCAATGCTTAATCACAACGTGATCGACGGGTGCTTATGCTCTGAGAAAATGAAATCTTTTCTAGAGTGGACTGTAATGAATAATAAAAGAAAATCTTATAGATTATACTCTGCTTTTTTCTCACACGCGAAGTCTCTGTTCATCATAAATGCGCGGGACAGAATGTCACCACACTTCCTTTTTTTTTTTTTTAAAATGCGCCATCGATTCTTGGATAGTCTTGCAATCTAGTAATGACAACTAAGATGGCTCATTTTCTTATTAACATATTTGCAATTAGACCAATAGAACAGCTCCACCTGCAGCTTTCCTTCAATGGTGGTGCTTTAGACTAGGCCCACAGATGACAACGAACATGTGTCATCACATCGCTAATCGCTATACTTATACCTCAACCATCTTTCCATGGTGAGCTAGTGATAGCCTTTGATCTTATGTCAATCATGTGGCAGACATTTGAAATGACTTTTCAAGGAATCAATGGTGGGCTATCACTCGCTAACTCACCATGCTTAACTTCTGAGCACTTCTTCATAGTGAGCTAATGAAAACCCTTGATCTTGGCCCAATCTCATAGTCAGAAAACCTTGTATTAAATTCTTGGGAAGTGGGTCCACAATATAGCTATTGTTGAGCTAGCATAATGTGCTAGCATACATATATATTTTAATCATCCTCTATCTTAGGTTCTACAATTTTTTTGACTTTAGGGTCAGTCGTTATGTCGCTATCGGCAAAACACAAAAATACTCGGCTAGCGATGCAACAACCCACTGGAAAATAGACGCCGAGAAAAGTAGAACAACCTACACAAAATTTTTCTGGGACTTTCCAAATCATTTTTGGTGATAAAAGAATGTCGCCTTTGGAGATGATTTCATCCTCGCTATGTCGCTACTGACAACTCACTTGTATATTCTAATAGCGACTTAGTGACCTGTCGGAGTTATTTGGATGCCATATTTATTATTCCTGATGACCATGGACACATGTCATCATGTTGCTAACTCGCTATACTTAACTTCTAAGCACTTTTCTTTAGTGAATCAATGACAACCGTAGATTTAAAGGAAATTCGATGGTGAGGTAAAACATTTTCACAAGGATTAAAACAATGATTTCAATAAAGGTGAATAAAGATCACTTGCTTAACCCCTTTCCCCCTCTTTTAAAAAAATTTTCATGCCAAGGAAAAATTAAAAGAAAAAAAAAAGACTAGCCAAAAAATAACACAAACTTAGTTGGAAACCTAGTCACCACTAAGGGATCACAATCTGAATTTTTTTTTATCTGGGCAAGATGAAACCTATTATACAAAAATTCAGACCAACAACATCAATCATAGATCTCCCGAGATCTAATGTGGCTAACCATCCTTGCCCCACATCCCAAGCTAACTTGGAATAGGAGAAATACTCCTACAAGATGACTAGAGGCTATCTGTACTATTGCCATACCCATATCATAAGAAACCTCTCTATAATATGTATGGCTTGGCCTGACACTAGCCACAAGGAGAGCATCCAACTAATCACTTGAGGAGCATCATCCCAATCTTCTGTCTCTCTCCAAGGCCACCATACGATGTAGACTAGGTCATCGAGATAGGTCCTCCTATGCTCTCTCTTAGCGAGGATTGCCTAGGTAAGTTTCCCCGTGTACCTGCATATGTATGGCTCCATCAGCTCTTAAGCATCCTCAAAAATGGGTCGAGTAACTAGCAAGTGCTCCCATGCCTAGATCTATAATATATATACCCCAATAGCCATACTCTTCCACTCATACTATATTATCTCATGCATCTCGTAAAACATGTGGGAAAGCATACACTGGCCCCATTTGAATCACTTAAGAGAGTCAAGCATCCTCTGCAACATGATACCCCATCTGAACTCTAGTCCATGTTGCCCCTTGTTAGGTACTAGGAAACAACTGATGAAAATGGCCAACACTAACGCCAACCTATGAGTGGTCCCATATGTATGGATGAGCTCATCCCATGTGATGGTTCACCCTATTGCTAACTCCCACTAAAATATAGCTTACAATGCCTCTATCCCTACCTATGGCATTGTATCATATACCACTCGTAGTTTGTGGAAGGGTATATGTAAAATCCTATAGATATCCTCAGGGGTGATGGTCATCTCTACCTATGGTAGGTGGAAGGTGTTCATCTCTGAATGGAAATGCTCTACTAATGCTATCAATAGGCCATGATTCACTAGCACTACTGGGATCCGACATAGATATGCTAAACCCAATCTGTCAATGTGGGCCATGTTTGCATCATTGAGACTTTGCAACAAAGCTCTGTAAGGCAGATAGTGTGACCTAAACATGATGTCATCAAAGAGAACCTACATATATGAGCAACAACAACATGTAAATAGTTAGTAATCACTCAACAAGTCAAAAAGATGGCAAAACAAATGCAAATTTTGGACAGAAAATAAAAAATACACATTTTAAAATTAGTTCCTACACCAAAATTTCTTGCAAATATTGATGTTCTTGCACAAAATCTTGCTTCTTTTCTTGAGAAAACAAGTCCTCAAATGAGAAAACAAGTCCTCATGCGAGAGGTGATGAGATTGCAAGCAACATACACCCAACAATCCTGCACATCTCACATAAAAGGTGGGTATCTCCCGCACGTGATTCCCCACCAATTCATGTGAAGAAGCACTGGGCTAGTGGATCTTAACACGAAGAAAGACCCATCTTGCATGAGGACTGAAACCCCCACGTGAGAACCAATTGACCTACCCTAAAAAATGTGCAAATGTATCCTAAAAACACCTCAAAATGCATGCAAAATTAACTAAAAAGAAAGTTTATCAGCTACTCATTGGAGGTCCATAGTTTGTTGGTCAGTTGTGTTGTCAAGAGCACTTGAAATGGTGTGTGTGCACAAGAACTATCATCTCTCTCTCAGAGCTCTATTATCCACTAAAGAAAAAATGCACAAATGATTTGAAAATGACCCTTTGGGCCCTTATATAGGTTTTGATCTAATATTTGAAAATGCTTTGATTTGCGCAAAAATTACCTCCTAACTAATTTACTGTTTTGAATCAATTTTTAGGATCAAATTCAAAATTTGACACACCTAAGCAGCTAAAAAATGTATTTTAAAATTTTGGGACTGACACGATTAAGTGCTTGTGCAGTCCAAATTCTTCTAATACTTCATGAATCTTCAAATTTTCTCAACTCAAATTTCTTCAAATTTTTGAAATTTATTTTGGAAAAATTCAACTCTAGTCAAAGCTAATCAACTTTTGGTCAAACTTGGTCTTCTAGACCCCGAAATCATGTTGAATTGGCGTTGAAATTTCTTCAGATCATTCTATTCTCTTTTATATTTTTTTGATTCTTCAATTTCTTCTATCTCTAAAACATACTACTTTATTTCTCATTTCTAATGTGTCATCTTTCGATTTTTCTCCCAAGGGGTTAGGATGATTAAATCACTGAACCTAAATTTTGAGTCAATCTAAATCTTTATCGCTCAGGGCATCCTGTTCCCATCTTATGTTCTTATCACTAGGGGTATCTCATCACTAGGGGCATCTTGTTCCCCTCTATCTGGCATCTTTCTCATCAATCTCATCTTTTAATCAGCTAATTACATCTCATAACAGTCTTTATCAAAGCTTGATGGATAGGTATCAGGATAGTCTAAACCCTAACTCTTGAGGATCAAGCATCATTTTGGAGATGGCTCTAAAACTCATAATTGGATCATGTTACTTTTCAATCTTAGGTATCTAGGTGTTCTATCTAGATCCCTTAGGGTTAAGCTCCATTCTAGAGATAATCCTTAAAAGCTTATCAATTCAAGTATCTAGGTGTTCTATCTGAATCCCTTAGGGTTAAATTCCATTATGGAAATAATCCTTAAAAGCTTATCAATTTAGGTATCTAGGTGTTCTATCTGGTTCCTTAAAGGTTAGGCTTCATTCTAGAGAAAACCTTTTAAATGCTTATCAATTCAAGTATCTAGGTGTTCTACTTGGATTCCTTAAGATTAAGCTCCATTCTAGAGATAATCTTTAAAATATTATCAATTGGTCTCTATGTCATCAATTTTGAAACCGATCTTACTTATTGATCTTTGCATCATGCTTTCTAATTTTCTTTGAATTGAATGTGTTACTCACACATTCATTCAAAGAGGGACAAAATGCAATACCCCAAAATTGGTTCATTGCCATGATCACCAATTTTGGTCTATTATCGATCAATTCTAAAATCCTATTCTACTAGTCAACTCTTATTCTAATTTTTTCTACTTGACCTAAGTGTCAAATGCAGAAAACCCTAAATTTTCATTAATCAAACTACCTATTTAATTCCTAAGTATTGACTACTATTAATCACATTACTATTTAATTTAATTTGAAGTGTTTGTACTTTAATTAAATTAAATTATATCCTAAGGCTAATGTACTAAGGGATTAAAAACATTTAATTTAATAATTATGCCCACTTTAATTAATTGAATGTAATTATTCAATTAAATGAAAAGGACATTTATGAGGTCTTATCTCACTTTATTAAATTAAATAATATCTTTAAAATCTTCTCTTCAATATCCATTTATTGGTATACATATAATGTATTGTATTACATCCAAAAAAGAGTAGAAGTGTGAAATACAAAGGCTACAATAGTATAAGGAGAAACAAAGATGTATCTATCATAGGAAGGTGATCATTACAAAGGAATCTTATTCATCAAACCAAGTTGCAGATAAGAGATTAGTCACTATTTCATCCTAACAGGTGGATCAATTAAATCCTTTCATAAGGTAGACTTAACACTCTTTTGTAAATCTCTTTACTAAGTGCATACTTCATTTCATGGTTGTAAATCCTTTTACAAGGTGGACCTAGTAGTCCTTATTGCTCCTAATAGGGAAGATCATCAAAAGTGATCATTGTAAGCCTTAATAGGAAAACTTTATACTGCATTACTAAAGCTTGTGGGTATCATCCCCACCCTAGTTTTAATTTCTATTTGCAAGGTTTTTGGGTCACCATTTTTTTTCAAAGTGTTATGAATGTTTTAATGCTTTCAATTTCTTATGCATGGAATTAGATCAAAATTCACATGCAGGATTAATTGGTAAATAAAGATTAAGTTTTATTAGTTACTAATTCACTCCTCCCCTCTCAGTAACTTAGCATATCATATATTTCCAACAATTGGTATTAGAGCTTTGTGGTTCTTAGGAAAGAAGTTTAACAACTTGAGCAAAGATTAGAGGCTATAGAGGTGTTAAGACTTGATAGGTCTATTGACAATGAAAAGTTGGATTTTGAATTGGCTATTGGGAAACTTAAGAAAGCAAAGGAACAACTCTCTTAATCCTTCAAAAGAATAAAATATCTTGCAATATAGATGAATGACACACTCTACATTGAAGAAAGAATTGAAGGCATCCATCTAGAAAGAAATTTAGATGAGGCTAATGAGATAATCAAAGAGCTATTAGAAAAGAATAGTAAACTTCAAGAAGAACTAAGAAAGCTGAAAAGAGAGAAAGAAATCTAGGCAGTAAGATTGTGGCAAGTCATGAAAGAGAAAAACAAGAGAAAAGAAGAGATAGAAGGAAAGAACAATAAAATTCAACATCTATCCCTTCAACAAGAAAAATTAATTCATCAAATCACTAATGCAAATGACGATATCATAAATCTAAGATTAGAAAATGAAATATTATAGAATGATCTAAACACTAAAAGGAAAACCAATGGGAGGATTATGAAATATCAAGTAGACATGGATCAACAAAATGAGAAAATTCAATACAAACAAAAGGGAAAAGTAGGAATTGGATATATAGAAGAAGGTGAATCATCTAAGCAAGGAGCTCAAAAGAATCAAAGACCTACTTGTAGTCACTATTGTAAGTTAGGTCATACATCAAACAAATGTTGGAACAATGAAAAACCTAAATTCAATGGAAAATGCTATAAGTGGAATCAGCATGGTCATAGAGCACAAATGTAAGAAGCATAGGCACAAATATTTAGAATGAAAAAACTAAGATATTGAAACCAACATAATAGATTGTAAAAGCTATATTTGGTTGGGACTATAACAATTGGTGTAGATGTAATTATTGTGGACAATTTGGACACATTGGAATGAATTGTGTAAAACATCACATGAGGACAAGAGACACCATCAGAAGATGTTTTATTTGTATATAAGTTGGTCATATTTCCAAGAACTATATGAATACTAGAAGAATTAAAGACGAATAGAAAGCCAAGGCTGATAACATCAAAAAGGAGATGAGACAACAATGGATTCCAAAATCTACTGAGAATGCATGTCTGAGTAGTAATGAACTCTTCACTCAAGAATTGGGTGACTCAAGCATCTCCACTTGATCTCTTGCAAGGAGAACTAGAAATAGGATTCTAAAGAAGAAATCTCACATTAGTTCTAGCCAACAAAATGAAAGATCCATATCAATAGTCAAGATGCAAAGGGATCACTAAGCATTCAAGAAGATGCCAATCATTACTAAGTGAGGTTAGGTTGCAAGACCCTACCAAGAAAGGTCAAGAGTTACTAAGAATATTATGTGGACACTAAGTCATGGATGCCTCTACCAAGCATTCAATGCAAGACAAGTGGAAGACATTCTATTGTTTGAGAAAATGATTGTATTAGGCATTTATGGTGATCGAAAGAAAAATTTTGATAAAAGGAAAAATCAAAGTCATTTGTTACCACAAATTCTCGAGAGAAATCTATGTAGAACTATTTGAGCGCATCCAAGATATCTGTATGAATTGCTATTTAAGATTTTTGTGTCTTTGAAAACTCTACTAAGCAAATGGAATCCTCTAGTAGCAAGGCTAAGAAAGGGTCAAAGATGTTAGTTCAAGGCATGGAATCTGGAAGATGCAATTAGAAATTAGTTTTCATTGCAAGAACAAGAGGTTAGGAAGGAAAAGGGGAAAATATACACTAAGGTGCTAGATTTTGTAAATTTTTTTGAGCCAAAATATGATCTCCTTTCTGATAAGAAACATTGGGGTGCCAAAATGGACTTGCTTATGAAAATTTTTCCTAGTTTTATGCAAATCTTGAATGAAAAGAAAGAAATCCCAACCCAAACTTATCTAGACAAGGAAGTTGAGGTAGAGACTAGATTGGCTAATAGAGTAATCATATCACTAGGCCAATAAACATTACAAAGAAGAACTGGGTATATGGTGGCAAAGAGTGTGCAGTCTATACCTCTTTACAAGAGACAACTTTCTAAGAGCCCACCTACTGCACTTGCTTCCAAGAGACAAAAACTAGAATAAGGTTGCTCTTCTAGGGCTGAAGAGTATTCCCCCACATAAACTCCCCTTCACATAGAATATGAAATATCCTTAAGAGAAAAATTGAAAAATGTTGTGGTTTCAAAATGCACACTCCATTTTTCCAAGAAATTGGGATCCCTTACTTTATTTTTTGATTTTCTATATCCCTAATCTAGGGTTTGAGTCTTTTATCTAGTGTTTCTAGTTAGATCTAGGTCCCAATTCAAAACCTAGATCTTTAAAATGGAATTTTTGGAGGTAGAAGTCATTTCTTTTGCAAAAAAGAGGTGCACCGGTGCACCTCATTAGCTGTACTAGTGTGCTAAATCACTTAAAAAAGGGCATCACCCCTTGGTGATGCGTAACATAACAACTACAAAATGCCAAGGGGTGCACTAGGTCTTGAGTTTATATAATCCAGGGACCCCCATCCTTCTCCCCACTTGTTTTTATTTCTCCTCTCTTTGTACTTTGACTTGCAACACTGCACCTTCTGAGGTGCACCTCATGCTTCCTCTACTTCACCTACACTTGAAAACAACAAAACATTAAAACTTAAGTATAGATGCATAGGTGCACACCTTATTTTTTCTTTTGAAACCTTAAAAAACTAGAAAATATTAAAAAAAAAACTTAAACACAACATCAATTTATGGTGCATAGCTTTACACCTAATTAGATGCACTCCTATGCACCCTTAAAATGAATAACATCCTTTGTGCTAAATGTATAATAAGGTACACATAAGCACAACCCATGAGGTGCACTATTATGCACCTCATTATTAAGAAAGCCTAAAATAATAAATGTGCACTAGATGTACCTCTGAGGTGCACCAGGTGTGCCATTTTTTTGCATTTAAGGGTTAAAATTGGGTTTTCTAAAGTTTTTGAACAATTAGGTTTTTGGGTTCTATTCTTGTCAGTACTAGGGTTTGAATTAATTTATTTTTCTTCAACTCTAGAATAATGGAAATTATTTTTGTGTAGATTCAATGGCTTCTTCATCATCCTCCCTTACTAAAAAGATGGTTCCCAAGCCTATAGTGTTCAAGTTTTAGAGTGTTCAATGAAGTTATTGATTTAGGATGATTATTTAGAGATCCATGACACTGAACTAGGTCACATAGATTTGGGTGCGTTCCTAACAATATGTAACAAACCAAATAGAAAGATCTCCAATGATATTTTATTTGATTTGATTAGGACTTGTTAGTACAAAATCACATCCAATATCAATGCAGTCCTTAGGGCTTATTATAACACTCATAGAAAACTATGTTCCCAAAGAAAGGGTAGTGAAGAACATAACTATAGAGATCATCCTAGATCTTTGACCCAAGAATTTACAAAAGATGTTCCATCTTACAAGGGCAGATCAATTCATCAGATTGACCTATCATCAAGTAGAGAGGTGATATAGGGAACATGTAGATGAAGCTATCAAAATCATCTAGTATTCATACCTCATTGAGAAGACTCCTCTAGGATGGAAAGAGGAAAAAGTAGATATGACAAGAGGTTATATGAAGGAAGATATTGGATATTCAATCATAATCTTGAGTAGAGTCATGGGATTGCCAGTATTAGGACATTTGAACATTTGGATGGTGCATTTTATTGAGACGATCAAAACAATGGAGAAGTCAATTGATTGATCTTTTATTCTTAGTGAAAACTTGGGTGAGTAGGTGGTGGTGATTAAAAATAAATAGAAGTTCTATATGACATCATATTTGGTTTAATTTTTAGCTACAAGGGTGATGGATTATCTAGGGCTTCATAAAAGGGGTAATATGTAGGATGCAAATGCATAGCCATATATAGTATATCCTTAGCTAGTTAAGAAAAAGCTTCAAGAGCTTAGCAAGGAATACAAGATCATAAATGATGTATTTATATTCATAATAATCTAGTTCATTGAAGGAGATTATGTGGAGAGTATGTCAAAGGAGGCAACATCTAAGATTTTAGAGTTTGGAGCCTATTACATTAGTACCAAACATTCACATATTTGAGGGTGGTAGGTATAAAAATCAATCCAAAGAAACTCCCTAAATACCCAAGTGATAAACTAATACTATTGGAGATTTCTTGACAATTCTTGTCTATATATGACAGAGTACGAAGGTATCACAAAGTAACATGGGTATGGCCTATTACTATAGGACTATTTAGTGTGGATCAGAGATAGGATATTCCATATTTTGAGTCTGATTTGGATCAATACCCTTTGGATGAATATAATTCTCCTCAACCCTTTTTTGATAATATTGGAAGAGTACAATACTTTCCTAGTAAGATATTTTAGCATTGGGATGCAATTGAGGACCATTGGATGAACGTGGTGGATGAATATGATATCCAAATAAGGGATTATTATAGGATGGAAATTTATATACCAATCAATTTTTTGAAGATAAATTTTCTTTTGAAGATACTACAATAGGATACTAAGGATTTCCTTGATCCATTATTCAATAGGAACAAGATTGGTGATCGATCTATCATGAATGTTGAGGTTGAAAAGTAAGAAAACTTAGACATTATTCATAGGATAAGACATGTCATCAAATTGAAAAAGGATTGGATCAAAAGGCCTTTAAAACTCAATCCAATTCCTCAAGTGATAGTCTTTCATGCTCAAGCGCCTAGCAAAAGGTTAAGGAGCTAAGGTCATAGTACCTACATTCATAGCTTAGTCTCACATGAGGCAAGGAATAGTACACAAACATGATAGATAAGTTGGGTAATATAGGACTTAGAAAGGTAAAGGTAAAGGTAAGAGGAAGAGAAATTCTCCTCAATGAGCTAAGCTAGAAGAGGGAGCGACTCAAGCACCTCCATAGAAAGGAGAAGAAAATGTACAAGGGTTAGAGAATTTGGAATCCACATAAGCCCAAGACAATCCCTGAGTGCTAACAACTTAACAAGGCCAAAAAGGATTAGAAATAGAAGTATAAGAGGTTTCTTTGCCTCAAATAGAAGGACAAGCCTCCCCATCTACTCCTAACAGATGAAAGATTAAGACTCTAGTCAAGAGGAGACAAAATGTCATTAGGAGAGTTATTACCTTCCCATTAGTTTCAAAAGTTATCCTAGAAGAAGGGTAGGAAGAAGAGGATGATGAGGATGATGAAGATAACCTTCCTTTGAATCAGAGGACTTTCCTCACAAGAGTCATAGAATTGAAATGGAGAAGAAGCTCCATAATCACATAACCATCCATTCATTAGCATCCCATTTAGTTTACTACCTCCAAGGATGAAATGCAATAATGGATAGATGAACAAGATGTTGAGGGGACTGATGTCTTCAAGATATTATATTTTAATTTTATGTCAATTGTTACTGAGTTGGTGGGAGACAAAATCAAAGATAGTCCAACTAATCAACCTCAATAGGAGGATTGGAGTCAGTTTCCACCTGAGCCTTTTTAATGATATATCTAAGCTAATTGGTTTGTTTATATTAGCTATATGTTGTTTTGTATCAATTATTCTCATAGAAGGTGATAGTATGATATATTTAGTAGTTACATTTTTTGGTCTAACAACATGGATAGATCCTTCTTCAATTTTGTATGCATGCCATGCTTGAAGTAATGACATCATCACCCATTCAAGTTAAATTTTTTATAGATAAAGGATTGGCTACTCCTCTCCCTCCAAATAATGAAGAATGATAAATCCAAGTAGAATAGGAGGAAGACCCATAAAAATTCTACACTAACAAAGTGTCAGAAGAAGGATAGATAAGTGAGTATACTTAGAAAATATCCCAAGACACAGAGGTGAGAACTATGGACTCCATGGATATAGAGACTCCTCATATGGATCTCTCACAAAAGGAGAGGACTCTAGAGAGGAGAGATAAGGGGAAGAGTATAGCCAAGAAAATTCCTTCATCCTCAAAAGGTGAATCCCCAATAGAGCATGTTCCAAGATGGTTAAGAAAAGAAGTGATAAGAAACAAGAGACACTAATTCACTAAGGACGAAGAAGATGGGATGGAACTGATTGGAGCTCTAAGGAAGCCTGAGTCACCACCAAAGGATGCATAGGCAATAGCCTTCATTATGAGTGACTAGAACTAGAACTTATTTTCTCACATGGCTATCCCTTTTCTAAATGTAGATGTCAAAGAATTAACTCTGAGAGATTATTAGATAAGGGAGGTCATGCTTGGGAAACCTATGTTGGATAAGGCTAAGTTGATGGCAACAATGGGAATGAAGGAAGTGCATAAAAATTTAGAATAGGATAGGGCAGAATTGATAACTCTTTGGAGAAAAAATGAGATTCCATAAGGATACCTGAGTGAATTTTTTGGGTTCCATAGATCCTGAACATCCCAAGGAAGCTTTGAATTTTGTACTAAGTAGAAAGGATAAGGGGACAATGTAGTTAGATCTATTTTTGAGACCTTATCAAAAATGGAGATAACATTTGAAGAGAAAGGTGTACAAATTATACAAGGAAATTTGATGTTGCTACACCATATGCAGGATAGTATGGATAGGCTAGTGGCCATTTTGAATCAAGATTTTAGTATGATGGATGAAGTACATACCCAGGGAAAAGATTTGTAGGCACTATAGTCGATCAATTGAAAAAGGTATGGGATCTTGATGGAGGTATAAATAGTGGAGGAACTGGGTAAAATTGATGATTGGATAGAGAAGTTTGTGAATGGCAATAAAGTAATGGAAACATTACATGTAAAGATTCACAAGCTCAAGGAACAAGCCCAAGAGAAAATTTTGGAGGTAGAGAAGCATTATAATGATGCATTTTTATATTTTTTTGAGAATGATACAAGGAATAAATTGATAGCTATGGAGGTAGTAGCTGAGATATTTTGAAAGACTTTTGAAGAAGCTTCTATTGATGATGACATCAGGCAAGCATTTAGAACAGAAGAGGCATTATTAGATTTAGATGTAAAACTCAGAGATTTTGCAGAGACTCATGTCAAAGTGGGCAACTATAGGTAGAAAGTGAAGGAAAAATATGAAGCGTAACATTTGCTAGATGCAACTCAAGTCAACAATATCATTGAGAAATTCAAGGGCAAATACCCAGACATAGCTCTGGTATAAAGGGGACAAAAGCCAGAAGCTAAAATTTCAATTTTGACATTTAGTGAAATTTTGCATTTTTTGGAACCTACTTCCAAGGTGCACTAGGTGTGTAGGTGCACTTTTCAAAGATTTTCTAGAATTTTTGAGTGAGATAGACATGTGCCAATATTTAGTTACTAGTTCTAAATTTAGAGCTTTTCATGCATAGAAAATGCATTTTAACATTAATTTAATTCCTATAGATGCCTAGTGAAGATGTAGCTTCTATTTTTGGCACTTCTAGACACTCCTACATCATCTAAAGGCTTTATTCTTCTTATTTTCTCATGCTTTCTTTGTTTTAAGACATATAAAGGCTCATGCATCCAATTAATAATATAAATAAGGATGGAGTCCTAATTAGCACTAGTTCGATAGTTAGTTTGTACATAAATAGATTTTTTTTTATTAGTTTAGAAGCATATGATTGCTTAAAGATCTCTCACTCTCAACAAAAATTGAGGAGAAGATTTCTTATAAATTTGGGAATGTAATATGTATTGAGGGTCGACATTATTTTGATGCAATAATATATGCTTTTGGTGCTTGCATTTGGAGTGTAGTGATTCTTGCCTAAGTGTGTTATATTATGTGAATGTATGTTCATGGAATGTAATTGATACAATAGTTTTATTGTGTTATTTTGGTTGTGTGATTTTTTAATTCCTTTGTTTGCTACAAATTTACAAATTCTGCTGACATACTCAGTTCAAGAAGACATCACCAGATTGTTCTTGCATGGCTTTGTCTCGTATGAGTGCACTTTCTATGGCCTTGTGATTTGATGAAATGTAAAACATCTTATGGTTACTAAATTCTCATCAATGATTGCATCAATGGAATTAAGGAAGCACTACTCCTAGTTTCATTAGTTATCCACCAATATTTTCAAAGGCTTAACTCATAGGTGTGTTGTTTCTATGGCTTATGTTCATTAGGATTTTACTTTTCATGTTCTTTTTAAAAACTTCTTGTTGCCCTATCTTTGTTATTTTCTTTACTAACCCCTTGGTTAATTTAGGAATTCACATGGCTATATTGTTATATTGCATTCATCATAAAATAGAAAAATAGAAAAATATATTCCTTTTGTGTGTTTCTTTCTTTTGAAATAGAAAGTAGATTCAAAACCTTATTCGAATTATTTAAGAACTAGCAAAGGCCGACTTATGAACATTTGCATTTATCTTTAATTGAGAAGATTCTAGTAGGTTACAAGATCACCCAAAAACTTGGAGTTGATTCCAAATTAGTTTTTCAAGAGATTGGTTTGAAAAAATTCTTGCCATTAAGCATCATGCAAAATGACAACTCAACAGAGGTGGCACTAGAAGGAGTGATGCAGAGCTTGCAGCCAAGAGCACCAAATGCACTTCCAATCTCCAAACAACACCTTAACTTTATTTAAAGGTTACAAAATAATCAAAGGGCTTCTAACAAAGGTATACTCTACCCTGTAAGTGGACTCCACTCTACAAGCCCAACCCTCAAATCTAGAGCTCTCAACCAACTTAGATCAATCACAACTCTTAGGGACTCCCTTTCTCCAATAGGCCTAGAAAGGAAAAATCCTCCTAAATGAGTTTATAACAAAACTATCCTAATATATAAGGTTTCTATGGACCTAATCCATCAGGAAACTTCCAACTTTGATGTTCTCCAACACCCAACAATTGATTTGTACAATTGTAACCAACATTCTTAATAGGGCTAATTCTAGTTTTTCTAGTCAAACTTCCAAACTTTGAAAAGGACCACATTATATTTTCACCTCTTTAGAAACACTTTAGCCACCTCTTAGAGATTCCAAAATATCAAACTCTAACTCTTTTCTAGCACCAACTTACACCCACTTTGAGTCACAGACCTAATTGGCCAGATTAGGATGGGTTACAAAGAGAGTGTGAGAAAATGGGTTCATAGACCTGACTCCACCCTTTCAAAATATTCTACACATCCAATTAATCCTCCTATACCCTTCACCTAGGTCAAATCAATCAATTTGGAAGCTTGAACCTTCTTTCTTCAAATCTAGACTAGACATATGGCAATGTTTAGTCTAGGGCTTGTTGGTAAAAATAGGAAACCTACACCTATTGCTTTGAGTCTCTACCATATTTAGTTTCCCTCTCCTAACTTTCATTCCCCAAAGTGGCATTGAAATCCCATGGTGGAATTTCAATTTAGGAAGCCATCTTGAAGAAACCCTCAGATTTAGGGTAAATCTAACCAACCTTTAAAAAAACTAATATAACTTTTGTAGTATATAAGATAAAAACTTCAAACCAAAATAAATGGAAAAATAATTAAATAATATATCAAAATATAACAAAATTTCATTCCTACTAATCAATATAGGATGTAAAAAATTGAAACAACAGAGAAAAAGGAAAAAATTTTGAGTTTTATTCAATGTTTGTTGTTCACTCGTCCATACAATGGGTTTCTCCTCTTGTGGAAACCTTAAATAGGTGTCCTCATATGGTTAGAATCACTTTTTGAATGGTTGTGGGGACTATATAACTCCATTATATTTTGACAACTTATTTTGCAAAAATTGCTATTTAGCAACTTTTTGCAATTTGCAACTTTTCTTGCATTTTTGCAATTTTTTTGATCTTTTGACAATTTTTGTCTTGATTGCCCATCTATGTTTCTAAATCATGTCAAATGACTACTAAGGTGCCTAAGACCTCCTAGGGAACTAAAAATTCCTTATTCCCTCCTAAAATAACCTAGATTGACCAAAAAATGACCTTTGGTTTAAATGACATCCCAGCTTATAATGACACCAAGGATTAATTTGACCTTACAGGAGGTCTTGACTCTAAAAGTCCTTCAAGATTACATCATTTAACCTATATCTATGAAAAATTTTCTTGGTGCCCTAAACCATACTCCTCTAGCTAGAAAATGCAAGTCTCTTGAGTAGGCAAGTCTTCCACTTTGAGCCCCATTTCGTTGAGATCTGTTTTAGTCACCCAAGTTGCATCTTCCATAGGCTTGTGTTTCCATTTTATAAGGTAATGATAATAGGTCTTCCTCTTGGTTTCCGTCATTATCTTGGTGTCCAAGAGACTCTCCACTTCTGGTGGTGACTTCTTAGGAAGTCCTATAGGCACCTCTACTTCATGAATTGTACTTGCATCACAAATAGCAAATCCCTTATGGGGATAGAGGTCAGAGACATTAAAAATATTAGATAAGCCAATATCAAGGGGTAGATCCACTTTATAGGCAATTGTTCCACATTTTTGAAAAAAAATTAATGGTCCCATTTTCCTCATCATTAATTTGGTATATTTTCCTTTAGGCAACCTTTCTGCTTTCAAATGCACCATCACCATGTCTCCCACCTTGTATTGAAGATCTCTCCTTGTTTTATCTACTCTCTCTTTATATTTTTTAGTAGTGTTTTGCAATCTACTCTTAACCTCTTGATGAATCTCCTTCATAACTTTAGCAAAGTTCTCTACTTGTGCACTCTTTCTCTTCAAGGTGCTGACATCCATTAACTCCATCACTCCTCTAGGATGAGTCCCATAAATAATTTGAAAGGGACTATGACTAGTACTTCTATTTACTAAGTCATTATAGTAAAATTCTGCCTATTCCAAGCTTGAGTCCCATGTGACTCCATGGTCTTTTGTTAAACATTTCAATAGGTTTCCTAAGGACCTATTTATGACCTCTGTTTGGCCATCTGATTGTGGATGATATGTAGAAGAGTAAGACACATTAGTTCCCATCCTTTTTCATAGGGTTCTCCAAAAATGTCCTAAAATTTTTGGGTCTCTATCAAACACTATAGACAAAGGTAGTCCATGTAGCCTTACAATTTCTTTGAAGAATAACCTTGCAATATGGGAAGCATCATAACTTATTTTGAAAGGAAGGAAATGGAACATTTTGGAAAATCTATCCACCACAACATATATACTATCATAGCCTTGTCTAGTTCTTGGAAGCCCAAGCACAAAATCCATACTAATGGAATCCCAAGGTTTTTTATGAATGGGTAATGGTGTGTATAGCCCTACATTTGAGGTTGTTCCCTTGGCTATTTGGCACACCATGCACTTCTCTACAAACCTCCTTACCTTTGTTTGCATTATAGGCTAGAAATAGAATTTCTTGACCAACTCCAATGTCTTATCCAATCCAAAGTGCCCCTAGTCCCCCACAATGCTTCTCCTTTATTATATTCTCCCTCATGGATCTTCTAGGGAAACATAGTTGACTACCTTTGAAGAGAAGTCCTTCCTGCAAGATAAAATTTACAAACTCAGTGTGATATTTATCATTCATCTCTTTACATAAATGGTTTTCTTTAGTAAAGTCTTCATCTCCTTCATACATTCCTTTCATAAAATGGATTCCCACACTTTCCAGTCTAACTTCTTGGATGGTTAGATTCCTCTTGTTAAGGGCATCTGCTACTTTATTAGCAACCCCTTTTTGTGTTTAATGGTGAAGTTGTATGGTTGTATGTACTCCATCCATTTAACATGCCTATGGTTCAATTTATTCTACCTATTCAAAAAGCTCAAAGCATGATTGTCAGTGTAAACCACAAATTCCTTGGGTAATAAGTAATGCCTCTATTTTCTTAATGATTGAACCATTGCATACAAGTCCAAATCATATGTAGAGTATCTTTGATTTTCCTCATTTAACTTTTCACTAAAGAAGGCTATTGGTTTAGATTCTTGACTTAGGACTCCTCCTATGGCCCTATTACTTGCATCACACTCAATGGTAAATACCTTCTTAAAATTAGGTAGAGCAAGGATGGATGCCTCTGCAACCTTCTTCTTCAAGTACTCAAAGGACTAACCAGCAACCTCATTCCATGCAAATTGACATTTCTTTCCACCCTTGATTGTATCAATCATAGGGACACACACATCACTAAAGCCTTTAATGAATTTCCTATAAAATCTTGCCAAACCATGAAAGCTTTTTACCTCACTTGCATTCCTTGGTGTAGGCTAGCTGAGGATTTCTTCCACCTTTTTTGGATCCATCTTGAGGTTGATCTTGGATATGAAAAAACCTAGGAACACCAACTCTTCTTTCATGAAGACACATTTATCTAAGTTTATCTTCAATTCCTTCTCCTTGAGTTTCTTCAAAACCAATTCCAAGTGTGTTAGATGTTCTTCTCTAGATTTACTAAAAATCAATATGTCATCAAGATAAATAACAAGAAAATAATTGATGAAAGGTTCCAAAACTTCATTCATGAGTCTCATGAATTTACTTGGAGCATTAGATAGGCCAAAGGGAATCACCATCCATTCATAAAGTCCCTCATTAGTTTTGAAGGTAGTTTTCCATTCATCTCCTTCCATTATTCTAATTTGGTGGTACCCACTCTTCAAATCAATCTTGGAATAGTACTTTGCTCCTCCTAGGTGATCCATCAAATCCTCTATCCTAGGAATTGGGAACCTATATCTAATGGTTATCTTTTTTATGGTTCTTGAGTCTATACACAACCTCCATGAGCCCTCCTTTTTAGGTGCCAACAAAGCAAGGACTGCACAATGGGTGATACTCGTTCTTATGAACCCTTTTGCAAGTAATTCCTCAAATTGCCTTGCTAATTCCTTATTTTGTTCTACTGTCAACCCATAGGCAGGCTTGTTAGGCAATGTAGAACCTAGAATAAAGTAAATACAATGGCCTACCTCTCTAAATGGTGGCAAAGTATTAGTCGTAGGGTCAGAAATAACTTCCTTGTATCTATCAAAAAGCTACCTTAGTTCCTTGGGTTCCACATTCCTTATTCCTAATCTGCCTTCCTCCTTTTTGTCTTCTTATTTTTGCTTTACTAAAATGGAAAAGAATGGTGTTTTCTTCACCTTGTGGGTCTTCAAAAACTCCTCTCCAACCATCATCACACTAGATGCATGTTGGCTCTCCTTCCCATCCTCTGGCAATGGCCTCATAGTGTACTCCTTCCCATTTTTAGTGATGATGTAGACATTGTTCCTCCCATCATGCTTGGAATTGACATCATACTACCATGGCCTACCTAAAAAAAAGTGACAAGCATCCATCTCTACAACATCGTAAACAATTTTGTCCTTGTACTCCCCAATTTGAAATTCAACATTAACTTGTTCATTAACTACAACTTGTTGCTCCTTGCTTAACCATGAAACTTTGTAAGGGTTAGGATGAGGTGACCTCTTCAGTCCAATCTTATTTACCATTTCTACTAATGCAATATTATTAGTTGAATAGGAATCAAAAATTACCTTACACACTTTACCTTTTACCTTGAATAAGGTCTTCCTTTGGGGAGGTTCCTACTTTGTAACTGTCTTTAATAGGGTTCTATTGAATATTAAAGATTACCGTCTCTCTGGATTAGCATTTCCTCTTGCTCCTTTGTCACTTTGTGCATCATCTTCTTGAGCCAAGTGGATTCTTCTATCTCCTTCTTGATTAAATCCTCCCATCTTCTCAAGACATCTAGAGGACCTTTGCACTATCTGATTGTAGGTAAAACACCTTGCAATGAATACCCATGGAGTTCTTCCTACAAACCTTCCTCTCCCATTAGGTCTCCTACCTCTAAATCCTCATCTAGGATTTGTATTTCCTTCTATCTTCTCTTGGTTACTTGTCTCCCCTTAAGACTTATTGGATGAACCCCTACCTCCAAATCTTCCTCCACCTCTAGTATTTCCTCCTCTTCCTCTTCCTTGAGAGTCACTCTTCCTTTTTCATTTGTCCTTAATCTTGAGGGCCATCTGATAACATTGATGTACTAATTTGGGGTTGAACAATATCAACTCATCCTTGATGGAGTACTTGAGTACATTCAAGTACCTTGCTAATTTTTTTTTTCATTCTTAGCAATCTTGGCCCTTAAAGTGAGTTCATGAAACTCCTCTATATAGGCCCCCATTTCCAAGTCCTTTTGTCTAAGACTTTGCAACCTCTAGTGTATCAAGAGCTCATAGTATTCTGGTAGAAATTATCTTTTGATTTCTGACTTCATCCTCCTCCATGTTGCCAAGGGTTGCTTCCCTTCATCCTTCTTTTCATTCTATAGGAAGTTCCACCAACTAAGGGTAGATCCTTTCATTTTAATTTTTCCACCTTCACTCTTTGGCTATCAAGTGTGTTATCACACTCAAAGAAGTTATCAAGTGCCTCAATCCAATTCATACACTCCTCTAGATCTAGTTTTCCACTGAACATACGAAGTTCTAACCTTTAGTCCTTCCTTCCCACTCTTTCCAGGGCTTCTAGCATTGGTTTCTAATCTGTAGACATGGTTTGTCTATCCTACCAAGGGTATTCTTCCTCATTCCTTTCTTCTTCCTCTTCAAAGTCTTCTAGGACTCCTCTTTCCACCGTGCCTTTCAATCTATCTAATTCCCTCTTCATGGTTATATTCTCTTCTCTTACTAACCTACTCTTTGCCATTTGTTCTTTGACCAACTTGGCCAATTCCACATTTTTTATCCTAAGAGGTATCTCCCTCTCTCCTTCCTCATTCTTTGACATCTGTCTTCTCTAATTAGGCTCTTAGTGGCTGTGATACTACTTGATGTAGAGCTTGCAGCCAAGAGCACCAAATGCACTTCTGATTTCCAAACAACACCTTAACTTTATTTAAATTTTGTAGACTAATCAAAGGGATTCTAAAAAAGGCATACACTACCTTGCAAGTGGACTCCACTCTATAAGCCCAACCCTCAAATGTAGGGCTCTCAACCAACTTAGATAAATCACAACTCTTAGGGACTCCCTTTCTCCAATAGGCCTAAAAATGAAAATTCCTCCTAAATGAGTTTATAACTCAACTCTCCTAATATAAAATGTTTCTATGGACCTAATCCATCATGAAACTTCCAACTTTGAAGTTCTCCAACATCCAACAATTGATTTGTACAATTGTTACCAACATTCTCAATAGGGCTAATTCTAGCTTTCTTGGTCAAACTTCCAAACTTTGAAAATAACCACACTATATTTTCACCTCTTTAGACACCCTTTAACTACCTTTTAGATATTACAAAAGATCAAACTTTTACTTTGTTCCAACACCAACTTACACCCACTTTGAGTCACATACCTAATTGGCCAGATTAGGTTGGGTTACAAAGAAAGTGTGAGAAAATGGGTTCAAAGACCTGACTCCACCCTTTGGAACTCTTCTTTACATCCAATTAATCCTCCTACACCCTTCACATAGGTCAAATCAATCAGTTTGGAAGCTTGAACCTTCTTTCTTCTTCAAATCTAGACTAGACATATGGCAATGTTTAGTCTAGGGCTTGCTGGTAAAAATAGGAAACCTACACCTATAGTTCTAAATCTTTGCCATATTGAAGTACCCTGTCCTAAATTTCATTCCCCAAAGTGGCATTGAAATCCCATGGTGGAATTGCATGTTAGGAGGCCATCTTGAAGAAACCCTCAGATTTAGGGTAAATCTAACCAACCTTTACAAAAATTGATATAACTTTTCTTGTATATAAGATAAAAAATTCAAACCAAATGCAATGGAACACTAATTTAATCCTCTATCTAAATATACACAACTTTAAATCCTATCAATCTATATAGGCTATACAAAATTGAAACAACAGAGAAAAAGGCAAAAAAAATGAGTTTTATTTAGTGTTTGTTGTTCACCTATCCATACAATGGGTTTCTCCTCTTGTGGAAACCTTAAATATATGTCCTCCAATGGTGACAACCAATTTTTGAATGGTTTTGAGGACCACACAACTCCCTTATAGTTTGACAACTTATTTTGCAAAAATTGTTGTTTAGCAACTTTTTGCAATTTGCAACTTTTCTTGCATTTTTGTAACTTTTTGATCTTTTGACAATTGTTGTCCCAATTGCCCATCTATGATTCTAAATCATGTCAAATGAATTTTAAGGTGCCTAAAACCTCCTAGGGAACTAAAAATTCCTTATTCCCTGCTAAAAAAACCTAGATTGAGCAAAAAATGACCTTTGGTTCAAATGACATCTTGGCTTATAATGACACCAAAGATTCATTTGACCTCACATGTGGTCTTGACTCTAAAAGTCCTTCAAGATTTCATCATTATATATATATATATATATATATATATATATATGCAACTTTTTCTTGGTGCCTTGCACCAAGGAGGGAATCAAAATTTAGAATAGAGGAAAAAAAATTGCAATTTCAAACTTTTACACATTTTTATAAGTTTAGAAAATTTTCTAAGCTTTCAAGCTTTCAAGCTGCATAGGTGTGCCAGGTGTATAGGTATGCTATCTTCTAAGGTGCACCATTTCTTTGAGAAAGTGTACTTCTTCTAAGGTGCACTTTTTCTAGAATTAATGTAAATTGGAGGATTGTGATCTAGCATCCCTATTTTGGTGAGCTTTAAGATCTTCCCCAAGTGCACATGAGTTTCTCAAGCTTAGCCATTTCCATAAGCCTCACAGTGACAAAGGAATCCCCTAAGTTCTACCACTTCCATTCAAAATTTCACCATCTTCTTTAGTTTTCCTCCACAATAACCACCCAATGTTCTACCAAATCCTCTAACAGTTCCACCACCATGACTCCCACCTATCAATCCACCTAATCCTCCGATGGCCTTTTTCACAAATGCTATAGACTCACCAATCAACTTAATAGGTGTACTCAATGATCTTCTCAAGAATCTTGAGAAGTATTTCCCAAGGTTCATCTATGGAGAGACATGAAATGCTGAAGATCACATTAAGGTATTCAAGGAAATTTGCAACCAAAAGTAGATTTTTTAATGAGAATGTGGTTCTTCACTTATTCCCCTACTCTTTTCGGGAAGTTTCCTTTAAATGGTATGTTAATTTTCCACCTTGATGTATTGGAGACAAGGATATTTTCAAAAAATTGTTCTTGGAACAATTCAAAACCTTCTTCAACCTAGCTACGATACATCAACAATTCATATCAATTGATGGAGGAGCATCCAGAGGTATAAGCACAATACTGTGTGACCCAAAAAAATGTACTTAGACTTAGTTTCTATTTCATGTGTTTTCATTTTTGGATACCCATTTGGGTCAAATAAAGGTTCCAACTCTCACAGTTCCACTATCAGTGTTCTAGGATAGAGTATTTGAACACCTTGGGATACGTGTAAATGTCAAAAAAAATAGGAGTATGTAATTGAGCCATCATTTTGGTGAACTAGGAGGTGTAAATTGGCCAGATGAATGTAATTGTAATTTAGAGCATTCTAGGAAAACAATCAGATCAAAAGGCCCCACGGTTTGAAAGTTGTCGCAATTTTTCGAGTTTTGGAGACCTCCTAAGAATGCTTCAAATTCAGGTTAGGGGCATTAAATGACCCCAAAAAGGGCCAAAAAATGGGGGGACAAGAAAAGCTGGTCCATAGGGCTATAGAGCACTTTGAGAGCTTTCCAAAAATGTAAACGGTTCGTCAATTGGAG
Source organism: Cupressus sempervirens (assembly GCA_028749045.1). Classification (NCBI taxonomy): domain Eukaryota; kingdom Viridiplantae; phylum Streptophyta; class Pinopsida; order Cupressales; family Cupressaceae; genus Cupressus; species Cupressus sempervirens. Next base: position 767,847,030 of record CM053790.1, read on the forward strand.
CTACAGTTCAAAAGTTATGCCTCTCGAAAGTTTGGTTACCATTTTTGAATTCTTCTAGATTTGCATCAACTTCTAACACAACTTCTAGAGCCTTCTACTTGGTCAGTGGATGACTACTAACACTTTCTAGAATGTATTCCTAGTCCTTAACCCTCTGGGGTCTATTTAAGGACATTTCTGGCATTGTAAAAGGTAGTTCAGAGTGGAGTTTGAGAGGAGGTACTGAAAGGAGAAATTATCTCCAGATTTATGTTATTGTAAGCCCATAGGGCATGTTATGAAGTCTAGTTTCTCTGTACTGAATGTACTAGCTTATTTTCAAAGTTAATACAATTTCCCTTTTCTTGTTGTGTCCATTCTATGCTTGGGTTGTGTCCCCATCCAGTGGTATCAGAGCTAGTTTTTATGAGTGTGTAGACAGAGTGCCACTGTGAGGCAGTTTGCACCAGGATTGTGTGGTTGTGGGTTTGAGTTAAGAAGATGCCTCCACAAAGAGAGCATGGTGGAAGGGCTGGAGCTATTAATCCAAAAGAAGTTAGAGCCCTCCAAAGGAAGGTACAAGCATTGTAGGAGGAGCTCCGTAGAGGAACAAATGTTGCCGCAGGTGATGACAGTGAGGATGACAATGAAGAAGAATAAATTGGACCAGAAGGGGAATTTGATGGAGAAGTTATAAATCAGGTAGAGGAAAGGCTTTTTAGGGCCATTACTAAATTTGGGAAAAGACCTACAATTGATGTGGGTGTATTTTCAGGAAATCTGAAACCAGATGAGTTGATTAACTAGATCAATGAACTGGAAGAATACTTTGAGTATGAGGATATCAGGGACCCAGATAGGGTTAAGTTTGCAAAGGCCAAACTAAAACCCCATGCCAAAATCTGGTTGCAAGAGGTTCAATTGGAAACAAACAGAAGAGGAAAGGAGAAGATCACAAGGTGGGATCGCATGGTGGACAAATTGAAGAAGCAGTTCATTCCTATGGACTACGAGCTTGATTTGTTTAAGAAGATGCATGGGCTAAATCAAGTAGGAAGATCAGTCCAAGAATATATAGAGGAGTTTTATCAAATTTTGATTAGAGCAGGGCATGCAGAAGCAAATAAGGAGAAGGTTTCTTGTTATATCAGTGGGTTGCGACCTAGCATCCAGGAGGAATTAAGTGTAGTAAGAATGACCAGCATTGAAGAGGCATACCAGTTTACCCTATGAGTTGAGGAGAAGCTGAATAAGAGGTTTGAAGGGAGACAAAGAGTGCATGGTCAAGGAGGAAGGGGAAGGGGTAGGTCATTTGGAGGTCAAAATGAAACCCAAAAGAAAAATGAAGATGTGGGTACTAGTAGGAACCAGAGGAATGAGGGTTTCAACCGCTCCCATGATCAAGACTTTGGAAATCAAAGAGGAAGAGATAGAGGACATGGAAAAGGAAGAGGAGGCTTCCATGGTACCTATTTCCATTGCAATGAAGAAGGTCATCATGCCTTTGAATGCCCTCAATGACAAGGAAGGACAGATAGGAGAGCTGAAGGTCAAGCTAGGGTTGCTCATGTGGATGAGGATGCACAATCATCACATTCAAAGGATGTAAAAAGAGGAGAGACCTTGGTAAATGAAAGGGTCCTACTAAGTGGTGAGATTGAACCAGGACAAAGGAGGAGTTTGTTTCGTACCAGATGCAAGTGTGAGGATAAATGTTGTGATGTGATCATTGATGGTGGTAGCACTGATAACTTGCTATTAGAAGAGATGGTTCCTAAGTTAAATCTCAAGAGGGAGAGACATCCTCAACCCTATAGAATTTCTTGGGTGAAAGATGATCATAAGGTCTTGGTAAGTGAACAATGTCTCATGAAATTCAAAATTGGGAGTTACCATGATGAAGTTGTCTGTGATGTTATTCCAATGGATGTTTGCCATTGATTGTTGGGTATACCATGGCAGTTTGATAGACATGCAATACATGATGGTCATGCAAACACATACTCTCTAACAAAGGATGGAGTTTGCCACAAACTAGAGCCCATGAAAAGGGAGGGTGAAAAGGTATGTAGCAGTGCTAGGATTTGTCTTGTTGATGGAAGAAAGTTTTTAGATGGAGTGAAACATCAGCGTATGTGCTATGCTTTGATTCCTAGGAAAGAAAAATAAGGTAGTAGTGAAATACCACTTGAAGTCTCAGATTTACTATGTGAGTTTGGAGATATTATCTCTAATAATGTTCCAAAAGGATTACCACCAGTAAGGAAAATCAGTCATCAGAGAGATCTAATTCTAGGAGCTAGTTTTCCTAACAAGGCTGCTCACAGGATGACTCCTACTGAAACAGAGGAGCTAAATATATAGGTTCAGGAGCTATTGAGGAAGGGCTTGATTCGGGAGAGCCTGAGTCCATGTGCAGTACCTATAGTATTGGCACCAAAGAAGGATGGAGAGTGGAGGATGTGTACAGACGCTCGAGCTATAAATAGGATAACTATCAAATATCAATTTCCTTTGCCAAGAATGGATGATCTTATGGACTACTTGAGTGGAGCTCAGTACTTGACAAAGATAGATCTCAAGAGTGGTTATCACTAGATACGGATTCGAGAAGGAGATGAGTGGAAAATGGCCTTCAAGACCAAGGAGGGTCTCTATGAGTGGTTAGTCATGCCCTTTGGATTGACAAATGCCCCAAGCACCTTTATGCGGCTTATGAATGAGGTACTTAAGAAGTTCTTGGGAAAATTTGTTATTGTCTATTTGGATGATATTTTAATTTTCAACAAGACTTTGGAGGAACATTTATTGCATATTCGTAATGTCCTTGAAAGATTAAGGGAAGAGAAACTGTTAATCAATTTGAAGAAGTGTATCTTTGCAAAAAGGGAGTTAGTCTATTTGGGGTTTGTTATATCACCTGAAGGTCTCAAAATGGATACAAAGAAGGTAAAAGCCATCTTGGAATGGCCTACTCCAAGGTTTTCTATTGAGGTAAGATCATTTCATGGTCTAGTTAGTTTTTATAGGAAGTTTATTAAGAATTTTAGTGGCATATGTGCACCCCTAACACGCACAATAAGAGGGGATAGAAAAGAGTTCAAATGGACTGTAGCAGCTGTGAGAAGTTTTGAATTGCTAAAGAAGAAGGTAATAGAACAACCTGTGTTGGCACTTCCAAATTTTAGAAAGGTGTTCTAGGTGGATTGTGATGCTAGTGGTAGTTCTATTCGGGCTGTATTAAGCCAAGAAGGTAAGCCTATTTCATATTTTAGTGAAAAATAGAATGATGCAAAGAAGAAGTATTCTATTTATGATCAAGAGTTCTATACAATAGTTTAGGCCTTAAAGAAATGGAGGCATTATTTTTTTCCAAAGGAATTTATTTTGTATACTCATCATCAGGCATTAAATTACCTAAATAGCCAAGGTAAATTGAATTAGAGGCATATGAAGTGGTTAGAGTTCTTGCAGATCTATACATTTGTGTTGAAACATAGAAGTGGAAAATCTAATAGGGTTGCAGATGCACTAAGCAGGAGACAGTTCTTGCTTACAGTAATGCAGGTTGAAGTAGTTGGGTTTGATGAACTAAAGAATTTGTACCTTGAGGATCCTAATTTTACTGAAGCATAGAAAGCTTGTAAAGAGCCTGTTGTTGTAGATAGAACCAAGTGGTCAGACTATTTGATTTAGGATGGCATGTTGTTCAAGGGTAGTTAATTGTGCATTCCAAGGAGTTCCATGAGGGAAAATATGATTAAGGAGAAACACTGTGGAGGTATGGTAGGATATTTTGGTCGAGATAAGACCATTGCCATTCTTAGAGAACATTATTTTTGGCCTCAGATTTCACAAGATGTGAAGAAGTTTGTACAAAGTTGCCAGGTTTGTCAAGTTGCCAAGGGATTTAGTCACAATACTGGACTATATCAGCCATTGCCTATTCCATCAAGGCCATGGGAGGACATAAGTATGGATTTTGTTCTTGGATTACCAAGGACACAAAGGGGTAATGACTCAGTATTTGTGGTGGTTGATAGGTTCTCCAAAATGGCACATTTCATTCCATGCCACAAGACTCATGATGTTATCCATATTGCAGGCTTGTTTTTCAGAGAGGTGGTAAGACTACACGGTCTTCCAAGGAGTATAGTTTCTGATAGAGATACTAAATTTGTGGGGTATTTCTAGAGGACATTGTGGAAGAAGTTGAGAACAAACTTGAAATTCAGTTCCACACATCACCCATAGATTGACGGCCAAACAGAAGTGGTAAATAGAAGTCTGGGCAATTTGCTGAGATGTTTAGTTGGGGATAAGCCCCAGGGATAGGATTTGATTCTACCACAGGTAGAGTTTTCTTACAATAACTCTATAAATAGGAGTACTAGAAAATCATCATTCCAAATTGTATATGGAAGTAGCCCAAGGACTACACCAAAATTGAGGAAGATAGAGCAAGGGGAAAGGACAAGTGCTGAAGTTGAAGAATTTGCTGAACATATCAAGCATCTACATGAGGAGGTTCAAGCACACATTACCAAGATGAATCAAGAGTATAAAGCTAGGACTGATCAAAGGAGAAGACATAAAGAATTCCAAGTAGGGGATCTAGTCATCGTGCACTTACGAAAAGAAAGATTTCTAGCTGGTACTTACAACAAGCTAAAAATGAAGAAATTTGGCCCCTACAAAATTCTGAAGAAACATGACTCAAGAAATGCATATGAGGTGGAGCTTCTAGATGGTGTTCACATTTCTCCTATTTTCAACATTGCAGACTTAACAGAGTATCATGATGATGGTGTAGATGAGCAGCTTGTGTTAGAGCAATGTCCAATTCCTGCTTCTAAGAAGGAGGAGATAGAAGACATTCTAGATCATTGTGTGGGTAGAAGTACCAGAAACAGGCAGTATGAAGAGTACTTGGTCTAGTGGAAAGGATGGTCGATCGAGGACTCAACTTGGATTTCAGTAGCTGAAGTTTCCCATTTGGGATTTCCTCTACCATTCATAAAGTGACAGGGTCACTTTTCAATCTACCCTGGGTGTCTAATGCAGGAGCATCCAGAGGTATAAGGGCAATCATGTGTCACCCAAAAAAATGTACTTAGAATTAGTTTCTATTTCATGTGTTTTCATTTTTGGATACCCATTTGGGTCAAATAAAGGTTCCAACTCTCATAGTTCCACTATCAGTGTTCTAGGATAGAGTATTTAAACACCTTGGGATACGTGTAAATGTCAAAAAAATAGGAGTATGTAATTGAGCCATCATTTTGGTGAACTAGGAGGTGTAAATTGGCCAGATGAATGTAATTGTAATTTAGAGCATTCCAGAAAAAGAATCAGGTCAAAAGGCCCCACGGTTTGAAAGTTATCGCAATTTTTTGAGTTTTGAAGACCTCCTAAGAATTCTTCAAAGTTAGGTTAGGGGCATTAAATGACCTCAAAAAAGGCCAAAAAATGGGGGATGAGCAAAACTGGTCCATAGGGCTATAGAGCACTTCAAGAGCTTTCCAAAAATGTAAACAGTTCATCAATTGGAACTACGGTTCAAAAGTTATGCCTCTCAGAAGTTTGATTACATTTTTGGATTCTTCTAGATTTGCGTCAACTTCTAACATGGCTTCTGGAGCCTTCTACTTGGTCGGTGGATGCCTACTAGCACTTTCTAGAATTTATTCCTAGTCCTTAACCCTTCAAAGTCTATTTGAGGACATTTATGGCATTGTAAAAGGTAGTTTGGAGTGGAGTTTGAGAGGAGGTACTGAAAGGAGAAATTATCTCCAGATTTATGTTATTGTAAGCCCATAGGGCATGTTATGAAGTCTATTTTCTCTGTAGTAAATGTACTAGATTATTTTCACAGTTAATACAATTTCCCTTTTCCTGTTGTGTCCATTTTTTGCTTGGGTTATGTCCCCATCATCAATCAAAAGGGACTCAGCTGAAATGGTTTCATGCTTCAACCATCACTTTTGTATGGCATACCGCAAGTTAGAAATGCCATACACTATACCAATTGAAGTTGCTATTCAGATTTATCTAAATTTTGTGGAATATGTTACTACCATTTTTCTAAGAAGACTTCCTACAAAAAATATCAACACATTGGATAAAGTCTTCATAGAAGCGATTACCTTCACTAAGTAAGCCAATCCTAATGGGAGAGGATTGATGTTTCCAACTCAAGCTATTACAACGATGCCAACATATCCTGTCAAAGAACCTATGATGCCTAGCCAATTCATACATATGAATCCAATTCCATTACATTAGGCATCCACCCCATAAAACCCTACTTTAACATATCTAGGGTATGAACCTCAAAAAGCTACTTTCTTTGAGTAAAAGACAGTAGCTTCCACTGAGGTAAACAACAATTTTACCTTTGAGTTTGGTCAAATGAAGAAGACCTTCTCACAAATGAATAATGAGTTGACTCACCTAAGGTTGTCACTAGGATAGAATAATAACTTCCAAAGAAATAATTTTGGTCATTACAACAACAATTACAATAAGAACTACAATAAGAATTTTGGTGGAAACAGTAATGCTGAAAAAATGCATGAAAAAATAATGAAGGAAACAATTTCAATCCTCCTATTCATAATAATGGCTTCCAAAGATAGAATAGACAATGGAACACTTGTCCAAATAATGGAAGCATTCCCACTAACAACAACAACAATAATGTTTAGTATGTGTACATTAATCAGTATGACAATGGTCATAGTACACCTAACAATAATGGTTCATATTATAGTTTAAATCAAGACATGACTTAAAATTCATAAGTTAATGATAATGTGCCTCCTATACAATTTAATTCTCTACTACTAGAATCTTATGATCTTGCACAAAAGATACAAGTGGAGCAACCAGCCAATGAAGAATTATCTTTTCCATTTAGTTAGGAACTAGACATTCAACTGAAAGAGGTGTTTTCCTTTCACAATGAGAATTGAAATACGTATAATCTATGAATTCAAAAAGAACCTATGATATATGGAATTTGTCTAGCACTAAAACCAACTCATCCTAATCCAAAAGTGAATAATAATATAGTACTAGTTAGGCCACCATGTGGAGCACAAAAAAATTAGAAGGGAAATGTGCCAACAATCTTGAAAAATCCTACTTAGTCCGCTAAAATGTGTAGTGTGGTGGAAGATTTGAAACTTTGACATGCTACAAAATTTTCCTCATCAATGAGAGGCACTAATGAAAACTCTTGATCACACAAAGGAACCCCATAATAAGAGTAATTTTCCTCAAAAAATAGTGTCTCAACAAGTTAATACTTTAGAGGCAGTTCCAACTATGTTTAAAGACAAGGTTGAGGTGCCCCCATCTTTTCTTAGAATTAGGATATATGGAAATAATCTTCATAATTTCCTAATTGATTCAAGAGCCTCTTGTAATGTTATGCTACTATCAATAGCACAAAGGTTAGGAGTCACTCCTCAACCCTCCAACTGAATAGTGGTACAATTAGATAAAATAGAGGTGAAAGTCATTAGTGTGTTCAAATATGTTTGGATATAGTTGATAGTTGATCCCTAAATTCAAGACATCATTGATATACATGTGGTTGATATCCTAAAATCATATAGACTACTACTAATAAGAGAATGGAATAAATGCCTAAGAGGATGATTTTGTACAAATTTTACTTAGTTATGGTTACCATGTAAAGGGTTGAAAAATTAAATCAAGATAGATGTAGAGCCAAAGTTAAAAATAATGATTATAGAATACAATTCTCTTAATGAGGTGGCATTCTTAAAAATAGATTTGGGCTTTTACAAGGTGATGGCTTTTGATACAAATTCAACCAAAATATCAGATGATAAGGATGTAAAATCTAGGATGTCAATCCCAAAGGATGAGATCGTAATGTGATTCATAGACAACATGATGGCTAACTTAAAATGTTTAGGAGAAGAGGTTGACCCCAATATCATCCTTCTAGGATTTTGTGGATTGCATAAATTTAGTCATTTAGAGTTTGAATGGTCACTATGCCAAGAAGCAATTGCCAAGGTATTAACATAGATGATGGGACTAAAGAATGGTAATATTCCAAAATATGAACTCATAAAAAATCAAATTTGTATAAACATATGTGAATCTATTGAAAAGGTTAAAGAGGAAACTAAAGATCTAAATGCATCATACAGTGGCACCTCCTTAGATGGTGGGGGTTTGTCTTCTCCTCCACCTAGAATGATCAAAGTTCAAAGAAGAAGATGGTATGTGAAAGGTCAAGGATGGACTTTAGTAGTCATCCATCCTAAACCCAAAGTGGATGAAATTATAGAATTGTTAAGGGAAATCTAGGATAAACAAGAAAAATATGCACCTCCCTTATGATGGATTAATAGTGGAGAATCATCAAGTCCATCCCACAAAAGACTACAGTAGGTCCCCAAGAAAAAAACCTTCCAAGTCCAAGTGAGAGAAAAGCTAAGTAAAAAGAAGCATAAGGTTAGGAAGCCCAAAGAAGCTCCAATCTAGACACTTCACTTCAACAGTTCCAAAAGCAAATTAGGAGCCAACATAGGTATTGATTTGATCAACCCAAAAGGTAAGTCTTTCTATGCAACATATCAATTATAGTTTAGATTTACTAATAATGTTGTAGAGTATGAGACATTGATCCAAGGACTTCTTTTCACATTAGAGAAAGGAATCATAACTCTCATTGTTAAGGGATATTATCAATTAGCTATAAGACAAGTGAAATCAGTATACAGCTGCAATGATAAGAGGTTGATTGCTTACATAAAAGAGTATGGGATTGAGGCTTTGAATATAAACTCTATTCTAAGGGGGAAAAAACATGGTAGTAGATGCCCTTGCTATTTTAGCTAGTGCATTAAAACCTATCAAGAGAACAAAATTGAAAATATTTTCAGTCAAATTGGTTTCTACTCCATCTATCCCAAATAACATTACAAACTTCCAGGTCTTTCAAGATGATCAACATATACTCAAATTTATCATACGTAGTGGCCACTTTAAAGGGCAAGAGATTGATGACACTCCAGAAAAAAAACTTGAAGATGATAAAGTTGAAGATAAAGATGGGATCTTGAATTTGAAACTATTCCTAAAGGAATGATTGAGTTGGAACACATTTTTTATCATGATGAATCAACAATTAACATAAGAATGGTCAAAGAAAAGGGGATCATGGAATGTGATTTGTATAATTTGGGTACTGATGAAGATCCTAGAATGGTAAGGATTGAGAAGGCATGAAATGCACAAGAAAGGGAAGATATGCTCAAATTAGTTATAGAGTATAAGGATGTCATTTCTTGGAGTTACAAAGATCTAAAAACATATGATCCTAAGATTATCATGCATGACATTCTGTTGAAACCTAATGCAAAAAATTTTCATCAAAGAAAAAGATGTGTTAATCCTATCATTGAACCACTAATAATGAAGTAAGTTAAGAAGTTTATTGACACCAAGATCATCTTCCCCATTCACCATTCTATGTAGGTGGCTAATTTGGTTCCTATTTAGTTAAAGACTAGAGAGATTTGTCCTTGTGTGGAATTTTGTAATTTGAACCTTGCATCTCAAAATGACAATTACCCTTTGCCCTCACTAGATGAAGTTCTATAAATTGTTAATGGTTCAAAGATGATGTCTTTCTTGGATGGATATTTAGGATATAATTAAATAATGGTTGATGAAGAGGATAAACTAAAAATGACCTTCACTAGTAAATGGGGAATTTTTTCCTACAAAAGAATACCTTTTGAATTGATTAATGCAATAGCTACATTTTAACAAGACATGGAAAAGCTTTTAATGGATTGATAAATAAGTGTATAGCAATCTACATGGATGATTAATTTATCTATTCAAAGGATCAAAGCACTCACATTGCTCATCTAAGACAAGTTTTCAATAGATGTTGTAAATACAACATATCCATCAATCCCAAGAAGTGTTTATTTGGGGTTACTAAAGGGAAACTCCTAGGTCATATCATCTTTGAAGTCAGAATCTCCATTGAACCTAATAGAGTTGAAGCCATTTTGTAGTTATCACCTCCTCACAGTTGATAAGAATTGAAGTCTTTTTTTGGGAAAATAAATTTTGTACAAAAATTCATAAACAAGTTTGTAGAGATAGTTCATCCTCTTAATGATTTACTCAAAAAGAGAGCTAAAATAGAATGGGTTCTAGAGGTCAAGAAATCATTTGAGGATATCAAGGTGGCCATTTTTGTAGCCCAAGTACTAGCAAGTCTAGACTATGGACTACTATTTCAAAATATACTTTTTTTCTTTAGAACACTGATGTGATGGGATTCTTATACAAAAGAAGGAAAAAGAAGATGAAAGAACCATTACCTTTATGAGTTTCCCTATAAAGAATACTAAGATGAACTATTCTAACCTCAAAAAATAGTATTTTTCTTTAATCAAAGTAGTAAATAAGTTTTTCCATTACATACTAAGAAGTAAGGTATATGTGATTGTGCTTGATCCAATGGTTAAAGCATTGTTGATACAAAATGAACTTTGTGAAAGACAAGGGAAATGGATGGAAATCCTTCAATAATTTGATTTAAAGATTCAACCAATGAAGTTAGTAATAGGCCAAGGATTATAAAAAATGACACTGGATAAACAAATCAAGGATGAAAGGAAATTCTGGTTTGATGATGAAATAGATGTGGGCAGTCAAAAAAAGATCATAGTATCTCAAGTTGATATTGATCAAAGTGTAATAATAGATGTCTGGTGCTAGGATATTGTTTACTATCTTTTACAAAATCAATATCCGAATTGGATGAATAGTTCACATTGTAGGGGACTCAAAATGAAGTTTGAATCCTAGATGCTGCATGATATAAAATTATATAAAATGAACTATGAAGATATTTACCTAAAATGCTTAGGATGTGAGGAAGTAAAATAATTTTTGAAAAAAATTCATGATAAATATGGTATAGGACATGGTTCAATATTAGCACCTACTCATATGATTTTAAGATTGAGTTATTTATAGCCCATGATATTCAAAGATACTTGAGCATGTGTATACTTCTCACATTTGTCAGACTAGTGCAAACAAAGAAAGACACCCTATAATGCCATTACAACTAGTATTTGAGATACACCCCTTCACAAAGTGGAGCTAGATTTTATTGGTCCAGTAAACCCACCATCATCAACTAGGAACACTTTTAGTCTCACCACTATTGATTATTGTACACATTGGACAAAGGCAAAGATGCTTAGAAATTGCATGGCTAAGGTGGTTACAAATTTCTTGGTAGAGAACATTGTTACTAGATTTGGGATGTCATTCTCCTTAGTGTGCGATAATGGATCAGCTTTTGCATAAATATTCCTAACTTAATAGGCACTAAAAAATTAGGTTATTATCAAGTTATCCACAAATTATTATCCACAAGGAAATGGTGTAGCTGAATCTATGAACAAGAAATTGATCACAGTAATAAAATATTTTTTGAAGGAGAATCCTAAAGATTGGCATTAACATCTCAAATATGCTCTATGGATAGAGTAAGTAAGGGTCAAGGATGCTTTGGGGACATCTCCATATCTTCTTGTCTATGGACAAGAGCCATTGTTTCCACTTAACCTCAAGATTCATATTTTAAAATTCATGAGTGGGCATACTAAAGATGTTGACAGAGTACAAATCAAATTGATGAATCTTCTAGAGATGGATGAAAATTTGACTATTGCTTTGGAGCATAGAACAAAACATCAAGTTAGCATCAAGATATGGTTTGAAAATAGGGCCATGATAAAGTCTTTTAGAATATCTGACCTTGTTCTACTTTAGGACAAGGCAAAAGACAAGCCGAGTAGCCATACTAAGTTTCAATGCTTGTGGATTGGTCCTTATCAGATTGCAAAAATTTTGGAAGAAAATACTTTAAGGATGATTTCCTTATAGGGAGAATTGGTTTCATTGCTAGTCAATGGGAAATTTTTCAAGCATTACTGTGAAGCCTAAAAGCTATATTTTATATATAAAAAAAAATTTCTGCAAGTATGTTTATTTCTGCAGTGTGTTTATTTTTGTAAGTGTGTTTCCTTTCGGTTGTGTGTTTTTTTCAGTTGTGTGTTTGTTTTCAAAGTTTTATCAATTTAGGGGATAGGCACACTCAAGATTTTATCTTGATTTATTTTACTAACCATTATTTTGGTTCCAATTTTTGGGAAGAGGTATTTCCTTGTCAAAACATTTTTATGATTTTATTTCTTATACCAACTAAGGAATGGATGTTGCTTGCAATAATAGGGGACTTTCAATCTTGAATTCAAAAATTTAGATCAAAAAGTTTTTAATAGTTTGCAAATTTAAAGATTGATTATCTTAGGTATTTCAAACCAAGGTTGAAGGTAGCAAGGGATAGTCCAAACTCCACTAGTTCAAACAAAAGGTTTTTCTCAAAGGGCTTGGTAAGATTGTTGTTTGGCATGAGAGTTTGTAAAAAGTTCTTAAAAGAGGAACACAAGGGATGTTCACAAAATATCAACACCAATTTCTTGGCCACATAGTCAAAGCATGGTTGGGATATAGAAATTAAATAAAAAATAAAGAAAGGTGTTAAGAATGAAGGATTCTATAATTTTTGAGAAAGGTAATTTTGCTAAAGGGATATGCACTCTAAAATACGCTATCTAGTATCAAAACCATTGCTTCATTAAAGAATCAAATGGTGAAATTATGAGCTATGTGAAATAAGTATTTAAAAGTTACCTATGACTTCAAATGAAAAAGTGATAACCCTCCAAGATCCATCATAGCTTATTCTCTCATTTGGTTAGACAAGGGATTGATAAACAACTTTCATGAAGATTCTTAATGAATGGATTGGGAGGGTGGAATATTATTTCAAAGTTGTTGGAAATTTTGATAGACTATATTCTAAGATTAAAAGGAAATGAATACATTGAACACACACTAAATTTGGAGATTCAAGATTATGAGGTTATGATTCCTGAAATGACTCAAAATACACCTAGAATGTTTAGGATTCAGTAGGTGTTGGATACTTATCATAGGAATGTTTTCTGATGAAGAAATTCCTTTGGCATTTCTTCCCTTTTATTGGGGCTATTTGTTGTGGTTTCATAATGCACACCCCATTTTGCCTAGAAACAGGGACCCCCTACTTTATTTTTCAGCTTTCTGGATCCCTAGTCTAGGGTTTGTGTCTTTTATTTGGTATTTCTAGTTAGATTTGGGTCCCAGTTCAAAATCTAGATCTCAAAAATCAAAATTTTGGAGGGACAAGTCATTTTTGTGCAAAAAGAGGTGCACCAGCACACCTCATTAGGTGCACTCATGTGCCAAATCACTTAGAAAAGGGAATCAACCCTTGGTGATGCACAATAGTGCACTAGCACATTTTCACACTTGCATAATATCTAGGGGTACACTAGGTCCTATGTCTATATAACGTGAGGACCCCCACCACTCTCCCCACTTTTTTTCATTTCTCTTCTCTTCATGCTCCTATAGCACCAGAAAATGGGTTAAATGCATAACATACAATGAAAAAATCACAAAACTCAATAATCATATATTAGCACCCACTAGTCTACCATGAAAGCCAAACTAATAAAAAGAAATAAAAACCCCCTCTTTCATTTGTAGCTCCCACGTCCTTCTTTCTTCTCCAAATGATTGTAGCTCCAATTTTCCTATAGTGCACACAAGATTGAAGCAAAAGCCTATGATATGGATAATGCCATGAGAATACTAGAAGTGTGATTTTAGTGTGAGAGCAAGAAGTGTAAATGCAAAGAAGTGGGGACTCAAAGACTCAAGAATTTGAATTTTCAAGAGTTAAGCATTAAGATTGAAATGAGGGAAAGAGTTTCCATTTTATAATCAACACTCAAAGTTAGAGCATTGGATTTGTCACCCATAGATATGCAATTTTGCAAGAGATTCCTTTGATAATCCATGATGCATATGACAGAATATGCCAATTGTAAGATTCTATGACACATGAAAGTCAAACTTGGCTAAATGTGGAAGAGAATCTATGATGCATCATAAGACCCCTCAACCCACTTAAAGCCAAGAATCTATGACAAATAAGCCAAATAGAGACAAGTGTAAGAGATAAGAATATTTGATTATGACAAGTCTTAGCCAAGTGTCAAAAGAGAATCCATGAGGTGTCATATCCAAGTGTCATGATGATGCAATATTTTATGGAATATTCAAATTAAAAATCCTCTTATTCCACAAAATAAGAATTAGTAGAAAATGGAATTAATGATGGAAAATGGAACTTAGGAAATTAAGAATTTCCATGGTTTGTAGATAATGAATCAATTAATTAATAAAATTAATTAATTGAGGATGATAATTAGGAAGAGTAATTAGAAATAATAGGATTAAGTTATAGGTTATTTAATCCTATAGAGAAAATTAGCAGATGATCGTCCAAATTGATTAAATGAATGCGACTATACCCTTTGATAAAAATGTGAGGATGATGGATATTGAATAAGATGATGAAAAGTAGACCAAAACCATGGTCAAATTTATTGATAGATCAAAATTGATAACATACCAAGGAAACTTGACATGAATTGGTCGATATCTAACATTTAACCGACATTGTAAATGTTATAGGATTGAAATTAATTGATAAGGTTTGATCATAATAACATTGACAGACATTGTCAATGTTATTAAAATGGTTGATGATGCCATGATCTAACATTGAAAGCCTCAAAAATGTCAAATATTGGATGACATGAATGATAGTTTGACCTAGCACTGAGAGCCATGATAGTACTAAGGTCAGATTGATAAGATTGATAGGTTGATAGATTTCCAAGGCACTGAAAGCCACAACAGTACCTAGGATAAGATAAATGATGATTGATTTGGGATGTTTGATATGTTTTGGGTTGATTAGGACTAATTTTGAGTGATTTTGGGTTGATTTGGGGTGATTTTGAGTTGATTTGAAATGGTTTGGAGTTGATTTGATATGATTTTGAGTTGATATGAAATTGATGTGAAAGGGGATACAAATGATGAAATATAGTCAATCTGGCCAAAAGATCAGAGTTAGTAGAATGAGAAAATGGGCCAAATTAGTATGAATAAGTGATGAAACCATAGATCCAAACCATTTTTGAGCATCTACATTTTGCCTCTCTTTGATACAATGTGATTTAGAGTGTTGTATCAAAGAATAACTAATGAGAAAGCCATAACATGCCCTAGTAGAGATGATATATATGGGTGCCCCCTTGAGAAATTGACTAAGATAAGCATATGATAATTAAATTTTTTGACAACAAGAAGAAAAAACCATAGCAATTGATGGATTTCAAATAAGAGCTAAGATGTGAAAGTTATGAGGTCGAGAGTGCAAAATAGGATCAACTAGGAGCCCAAGAGTGATTACATGGGTTACCACTCAAGAAAGACACAAAATGATGAAAATTATAACTTATTTTTTCCGAAAAAAAGATATAAATCCAACACAACTGACGGATTGCAAATTTGAGTTAAAATGCAAAAGTTATGGGCTTCGGAGTGCAACATAGGGGCTTCGGGAGCAATTCTGGGTATCCTAAGTGCCCAACTATGCCCAAAACTCAACCAAGTGCATCATTGACACACTTGGTAAACCCAAGTGCATCATGATAGTACCAAGTGCATCAATGATGCACTTGGGAAGCCCAAGTGGTCTCAAAAAGTGCAAAATGTGCCCGAGAAGGCCTTGGGGGCCAAAATCAACATGACAGGGGGCAATCAGGAGCCCAAGAGTAATTTCAAGGATTAAAACTCCATACAGTGACCAAAAAATTAAAATTATAGCTCATTTTTTTCACAAGAAGGATATTAGTACAATGCAATTGACGGTTCATAAATCAGAGTTGAAATGCAAAAGTTATGGCCTCTAGAGTGCAACCTAGGGGTTTCGAGAGTAGTTCTGGATAACCTAGGTCCTCAAGTGCACCCAAACTCTACCAAGTGCATCAATTACATAGTTTTCATGACCAAGTGCATCAATGATGTAGTTGGGAACCCCAACTATGCTCTAAAAGTGTAGATTGTGCCCTAAAAGGCTCTGGGCCCTAGAATTAGCCCGATTGGACTCAGGATGACCCAAAACTATGCATCCATGCCAAAAATGATGGAAAGATGGCATAAAATGAGGGAAATCATAAAAAATGGTTGTATTTGGTCAAATATGATGAGAAAAAAGTTAGACTAAGGTTGAACTAGGTGGAAAGCAACAGAAAGTTGATTGACAGTGTGGGATGATGCAAGAATGCATGAATGCAAGATGAAGATGACTTGGTGAATTAGAAGACATGATCATGGTGATGGAGAATGAGAGGAAGAAGAAAGATGAGATGAGGAGATGTTAGTATGATGGAAATAATTTTGCTTCTAGAAAGTGCACTATATGTCAAATGGAACTTTATTTTGATATGGCAAATGGAGTGCAATGCATCATGGCATAAAGGGCCAAAGTGCAAATGCAAGCCTTTTGTGTAAACAAGCACGATGCAAACAGAGAATGACCTTGTTCTTCCTAAGGCATATGTACATGCCCCAGAATTTCAAACATACATTTTAATAGATAGAAATAGAAAAAGATGACCATGAACCATCCTAGCCACTCTCATAGATTAGTTGATATCATCGAGTAGCATAGGGACATGATCGAAGAAAAAATAAATAAATAAATAAATCACTCACTAAACAGTGTGAGCCAATAGCTATCCTCATCCATTATTACTTTCTTTTTAGTGTTTTAGGTGTTTAGATGGTGTTTTATAGGTTGATAATGTGATAGTGCTAATGGATTTAGTTGATAGGTTCATAGTGATATGTTGGATTGATTGTTGGTTTACGTTGCTTAGATAGTGTGACTGTCTTGAAAGTGTATTGCTTTGAATTCCAATCTGTAAAGTGCAAGTGTTTACACAAAAGGGATGGTTATCCACAATGAATATGTACAAGGTTTGTGATTCTTAGGGTTTTTTGGGGATATTTGATGTTTTTGCATTTTCTTAGGATCGTACTTGAATGTTTAGATTTTTTTCAAGATATTATGTGATTTTTATAGATTTTCTCAGGACATTTTATGATTTTTAGGGATTTTTTTAGGATCGTATAAGAATATACAAGTGTTAGCTCCAATCCATTATGCGATAGGTCCAATGGATAAAAAGTGCTTAGGGATATGCCCCCAGTTCAAGTTCAAACTCATGCAACATATAGGTAATATGCCCCCAGACAAGACACAAACTATGTACAATGGCAAATGGCAAAGTGTGTGTGTAGACTGGTGATGCGTAGGAAAGATAAAAAAGAACATTAACTAGTTTGTGAGCCATGATAAGAGACCAAGGATGTCTTGGAATATGGAGGATATGATCAAGGAATGATAGAGGGGGAAAAGTCCAGATGGAATCCCAATAGATGGAGGAGCAACAACTAATTACACATGGCACTTGTTTGCCAGGCTTTCGCCATGGTACTTGCCCAAAGTTCCTATTTGCTAGGTTTTCACTTTTGGATGAAATTTTTCTCTTAACTCAAATTTTCATGCCAAGACACCTGTTTTCCAGGTTTTCATCAAGGCATCCATTTTTTCATGACTTTTTCCTATTTTTTTGATAATTTTTTCAGGACTTTTAGATGGAATCAAGAATGTCACTGACAAATGTTGAGAAGATATCTATTGTTGGTGCTGCTAGCTGATGAGCTCTGGATCCATGACTGACCATAACTATGTAGGATTTTTTTCGAGTTTGTAGCTAAAATCAAACCATTGGAAAGGCCTCGAGATATACCATCATGTATTGTATGTAAGACAATGTTTGCCTCTTGCAAATCAAGGCATTTGAGGATAATTGCATCAATAGATGTGTCATGTGGGATGTCACTGATGATGACATATGTAAAGGCTTGTTGGATAAATATTTGATCTTGGGTGTTGGGAAAATTAGGTAGCTAGATGTGGGGGTAAACAGCTAGATATAAGGGAGGGTTGGGAGGGTTGAGACCGATGACCTTCCACATGATTTTTTATTGATAGAGCTCCAAAAGACTTTGTGGCATGCTGAACACTGGAACACTTACATTCATGGCATCATATTTTTCATTTTGTATCCTTGGGAGCTGCTTAGCTTTTTATTTTTCACGGGCTAATGGTGCCTTTTGATTTTTACCAAGAGACCTATGCTCATTATTTTTTTCTTTGTTGTCAGATGGAATTGACTCCCAATGATATGCCAATGTGTTCACTTCAGGAGAAATTTCTTCTTTATGATTATTGTCCATAATGCCTCCATATATTTCAAAATCTATTATAAGAGTGTCATCATCATCGAATTGATCAAAAATTGGTGGTCCACATTGGTCCCAATCCAATAATTCAGGATAACTTGAGGGGATGTCATCATTAGTGTTGAATGGGCTTCGGTTAAAGCTATAGATATGGGCATTAGATTCTATTGTATCATTGGGGTTATGCTTGAAAGGGAGAGGATTGTTGGTTTCAAGTGGGATATCCTTAGATGCCTTTTCATCATTCAAAACATCCATAGTCATACATGTAGGTATTTTGATGCTAGGAGGACCTACTCGTAATGGTTTAAATCCAAGCCCCAAACTAGGAGGTTGTCCTTTTGTAGTGATGGGTCCAATTATACCTTGTTTCAGAGATCCAAGACCACTATAGCCATCATAGCCATGTTTTTAAATGATAGTAAACCCAAGTCCATACATGCTAGGAGATATCAAAGTGGGTTCTCATTCTACTTTTTCTTTCTCAATGCATATAGATGTATTCCCATTGATAGAAGTGGCATTTGTGTACTAATGGGAAAAAGTGGCGACTCCCTAATGTGGGATACATGAGACAAAAAGTATTCTCCACACCCATTGTCTTCAATCTTCATCTTTTCCTTGGCTTTATTGAGGAGTATATCAGCATCCACATACTTAGAGGAATTTGTGGGTTGTGCTTCATTGTTTTTTGGGATTTGGTATGTAGTAGCATCTCTTAGATTAGCACAAAACTAAAAAGGATTTGGATCACCAGGGATGGTAACCTCCATGTTATTATAGGAAAACTTTAGACATTGATGATATGTAGAAGGGACTGCTTTCATAGCATGAAGCCAAGGGTGTCCTAGTATCATGTTGTAGTTCATTTCAATATCTAGGACATGGAACAACGTATCTTCAATAGATGGACCAACTCTTACAGGTAATATGATGATGCCCTTGGAGAAGAGTTCACCATCATCATAAGCTTTTATTGTGATTCTTCAAGATGGATCCACATCATCTTTAGAATAACCCAAACTATTGACAACCTTAAGAGTACAGATGTTAAATCCTGCTCCTCCATCTATTAAGAAATGTCTAACTTTGGCATTATGGATGAAGACTTCGAGATAAAGGGGATCATTATGGTTAGGTTTGTCCTTAGGAATATCACAGGGTGAAAAAGTGATATGTTGTGATGTAGATAGGTTCCCAACCATGGCTCAAAATTGGGCAACATCCATGTTATCTAGGATGATTGACTCTTTAATGGCTTGCTCCAAGATCTTTTGGTGCTAGGGGGATGCACGCAGTAGGTCCAAAATGGATATTTGTGCAAGGGTTTTACCAAGTTGTTCAACAAGGCTATAATTAGATGAAGTAGGAGTAGTAGGTCTACTTGGGGGTGCAGGTCTAGTAGAAGTAGTAGGTCTAGATGGGGATCCAGGTAGGGTGATCTTTCTACGACGTGTAGTGATAGCACAACGAGGGTCTTCAGCCTTCAATGTGAATGTGGATATGTGGAAAATAGACTCATTAAAGAAATTGATGGTGTATTCATATCCAATGCATGTGTAATTCACATTACCTTGTGAGTTTGAGTTTGAGCTTGAGGGTTTCTCTTTGTCATGATTACCCAAAGGATCTTTGAAAATAGTGTGATCAGAGTTGGATGCTAATAGTGATGGATCAACTGTGATTATACCATCATCAATAAGGTCTTGTATTGCATGTTTCAATTGGAAGCACGATGAAGTCTTGTGTCCTTTGGTGCGATGGTAATCACAATATTTTTTATCATCCCACCAATTTGCTTTAGTCAATGGTTCAACTTTGATTGGGGGTAGCTGCAAGAAGTTATTACTTAGTAACGGTTGCAATGCAGTCTCAAGAGGTATCCCCAATGGTGTGAATTTTCTATCCTTGGTTCTAAGATGTCTTTTATCTTACGTGGAAGTCTTAGTTTTCTATTGTGGAGCTGATGTTTGATTGGAGGCTTATGAATTTGTAGGGTTTACACCTTTCAAAGTTAGTTGAGGTTGTGTTGTACTAATCGTGCGAGCATCCATAATGCCATCATTAGTCACATTCTTGTTTTTGGATAAAAATTTTGCCTTTTCATTAGACAAGTTGGTGTTTGTGTTTTCTTTGTTTATCTTGAGGATTCCCTTATGGATAAGAACATCTTCAATACTAGCCCCTTTTTTCATCAATTTACATCAATTTAGAAATGGTGCTTGGGCTCTTGATTTTGAGTTCATACATCAAGTCTAGGACTAAGTTTTCAATGCACAAGTTTACTTGTTGTTCTTCAGGAATGTCTAGTGAGAATTGACTAACTAAGCTTCTCCAACACAGTAAGAATGTGATGAATGATTCTCCCATCTTCTGTTTAGTTGAGCACAATCAAAAAGTATCACCTCATTTGTAATTTTAAAGGAAAAGTGGGAGATAAACTTGTCTGCTAGCTTTGACCAAGATTTGATATTGCCAAGAAGTTTGGAGTACCATTCAAGTGCGGGCCCACCTAGAGAACAAGGGAACAATCTCATAAGGTAAGTGGGTTCATCACTGAGTTTAGTACATGAAGCACAAAATTCTTTGATGTGATCAATAGGGTTGTCTTTTCCTCGGTATTTTTCAAACCTTGGAGCTTCAAAGTGTTTTGGGAATGGAGGCATATATAGACTTTTATCTAATGGATTAGGAGGTAGGTCCCTTTCTGTATATAGAGCTTGTTTCTTCTGGACTCCCAATGCCTCAACTTGTTTGGAAAGTTGTTTGAATTGTTGTAAGAGTTCTTCATTGGGGTTTTCCATGATGGTCTTTCCTTCAAGTCTTTTGTGTCTATGAGTAGACTATTTTCTGTGGTGAGAACTATGTCTACTTGGTTCTAACATTTCTATGTTTGATGAGTTTGATGAAGTGTCACTAGGTGGTGGAGGTATGTTGGCACCTCAAAGATAGAAAGGTCCTTGTTTTTGGGGAACTTGTTGTGGTATTTGATGTGGCACTTATTGTGGGATTGACTGTGATTGTTGTACCATGTGTTGTTGTTGTGCCATGTGTTGTGGTTGTTGTTGGGATACCTCTGTTGGTTGTATGTGAGACCATGTGCATGCTTGTTGTTGTAGAGGTATTTGTTGAGGTTTTTGTGGCACATTTTGTTGTAACAAATGTTGCTAGTATGTGATTTTTTGCTCAAGGTGTCTTTGGTATTTCAACTATTGCTTGAGTTGCTCTTGTTGTTTAGCAAACATGGTTTGTTGTTGTTGGAATTTTTGCTGAAATTTTTGTTGATAAATTGTGTGTAAGTCAAGTGGGTTCACATGGGACTACGTATTAGGAATGTTGGATGTTTGCCCCACTTGAGGTTGTTGTCATTGTGGTTGATGTTGTTGTTAATATGTGGGGCGTGTGTTAAGTGGATGTATACTTGGTTGCACCTTGGAAGTGTGGAGTCCTTGTACCACTGTAGGTTGTTGTTGTCATGGGGGTTGACTAAGTCCTTGAGAATTGAATGTCATGTTTGGATTGTGGTTTTGGTACCTTTGTGTGTTAGATGTTCCTACTTGTGACATCATATTGACTTGACTATGAGATGTGTCCCTATTGGAAATGGGCGTAATGTCAATAAGAATTTTCCTTTGTGTGTCCATAGGGATGGTTGCACTTGATGTTTCACATGTTGTACTTATGAGAGGCTCCATAGTGTTTGATGCCATAGAACTTGGTAAAGTTAGGAGCAAAGGTGTACTTTGTTGATTTTCCTCCAGAGAAGGTATGTCTGGCATCCCTAGAGCACAAGTCCCTTTAGGTGCATCTTGTTGTTGCATCATGTGACTAAAATCAAGTCTCAATATCCTTTTGGGGTGTTTAGGAATTGGTGGTATTTCATCGAACAAGAGATTAACATTGATGTGTTCAAATGTACTTTGGAGAATTTCAATTGTTGGTTCTTGATGGGACCTTATAGGTGCCATTATTGCATTTGAAAACTCCAAAGGTTGTTTTCCCTTGTCTAAGTCTAAATTTATCATGGGTTGGATGTTTTCAATTGTTGTGTTGGTTTTATTTTTGGACTTAGGACCTTCCAAGTTTGGGTTAAATTTGACAATTTCTTGGGCTGCCAAACATTTCAAGTTCTTGCGAAAAGTTTTGTGTTGACATGCCCTAGCCATTTCTTCATTAGTGATGCCATAGTCAGTGTCAGAGTCATCACTAAGGTGTATAGTACCTTTTTGTATGTTTGACGTGTTATAGTTGAAGGTACTTGTGTTAGGTTGGCTAAATTCAAAGGAGTGTGATTGTTCATCCTCGGGTGTGGTTGGTACACTTCCTCCTCCTGATGGTATTGGGACGAATATAGGTTCAAAGTCAGGACTCCATTGAACCATCCCATGTGTGGGGGAAGTGTTTGGAGGAAATCTCACAGTAGGTGCATTGTTCAAGGTTTGTTGTGCCATAGCTTGATTATGAGGATCTTGTAGATACATGTTCAAGGGGTCTGCTAGTAATGGTTGTGATGCCTCGATTTGTTCTTCGTCAAAGGTTTGTTGGGTTTTCTTGCTCTTTCTCTATCTTGGATGAGGTTTTCATTGTGTTTGTTCCTTAGAAAGAAAAGGTTGATAAAGTTCCTCGATTCTTTGAGGTGATTGTGTCCTAGTAAGTGTTGGCATGATACCTAAGAATGGAGATGCAATGGAAATTTTGAGTGTTTTGGGTGATTTAGAGTGGCGGGTATGCAAGATATGAGTATTTTTGGGATTTTTTAAGTGTTTAAGAATGTTATGCAATGTGAGGAAATGATAAATGAGTTAGGGTTTTGATGTGCAGAGTGCAAATGTCCTACGGATGTTATGCAAATGCAAAATGCAAGGTGATGTTTTGAAGTTTGACTAGAGGGGATGAAAATGACTCTAAGGTATGGAAAATGACAATTAGGGTTATGTTTTGGAATTCCTAAGGATGATAAAGGTTGGTGTGTGCAAGTTATAATATGCAAGGGATGGTTTTCAAGGGTTGATAATGACATTTAGGATATGCAAAATGAGGGTAAATGATCAAGAAGGCAATTTGGTTGATTGATAATTTGATAGGGTTTGGTAGTGAGAATGATGCTAAGGTTTGGACCATGCAAGATGAAGGGGATATACCACTAGTGTAAGTCAAAATGACATTTATGGATGCTATAAAGTATTTTTCCTAGGAGTTTAACCTTGTGATAAACAACTTTGGATCTTGACCAAAAATTGATAAAAGATGAAAAGATCAAATTGATAAAAGATGAAAAGGTAAAATCTATCAAGACATAGATATATTTTGACCAAATAAAGTGATAAGAAAAGATTAAAAGACTAGTCGAGATCCATTATCCATCAACACTAGGAGATACTCTAAGACTCATACTTTGTTTTAGATTTTTGACTAAATTCAAAGGTTGGGGGGGTTCAAAATGATGTTTCAAGGACTTGAAATGGTGGTAATCCTGAGTGGATATGTGATATGGACAATTACTATGATGCAAAATGGGATTTTGGGTGCAAGATGCAGTTTTGGGCCAAGTGTAGAACGGGGAGGTGTAGAGGCTCCTAGATGCAGTTTTGGGATCCTAAAGCGTAGTTTGGAGGCCCAAAATGGTCATGTAGGTACTCAAGTGTTCCCTAACAGCTCCAAGTGCACCCTAATAGTACCAAATACTTCATTCATGCACTTGGATCCAATTTGGGCATAGCTAGTAGTTTTTAGGCGTAGTTGGTAAGCTAGGAAGAATATTTGCCAATTCAGAAGGGTATGGTTACCAAACTGATATGCCAGGAAGCTAAGATGCTGGGGTTGATGTTAGGATGGGTTTGGGGATGAAAAATGGGGGTCATGACCTAAAAAATTATGTCTTAAGTGAAGGTGATGAAGACTAGGTGATGTAGAATACAGATCTGGGCAAGCTAGCACAAGGGGAGATAACCAGGTACCTAAGGACACTGTTGAAGCCCCAAAATGTTATCTGGAACCCAAAAATAGATCTCAGGACCACCAAGTGTGCCCAAAAAGTGTAGAATACATCAATGATGTAGTTGGTAGTTTTATGACATAGTTGGTAGTTTTAGGGCGCAGTTGGTAAACTGGGCTAAAACTAAAGCAATTCTAGGAGCTATGGTTTCCAGATTGATATCACAGAGAGGTAAACAATAGGGGAGAGTGTTAAGACTAGTATGAATGCTCAAAATGATGGTTAGGAAACCTGTAATGATGGTTAAAGTAGTCAATATGATGAATAGGTATGCAAAAATTCAAGGTGGTGAATGCAAAGTGCTGATTTTGAGATGGGAATACAAAAACTAAGGGAGGTAAACTGAACCTAAAAGGATGCAATATGAAAGGTAATAGATACTAAATGAGGACTAAAAGGTGCAATATGAAGTCTATATGTTGTATGAATGAGGTCTATACTAGAGTGAATGCAAGTGAAGTCTATGCAAGTGTGAGATCTACGTTTTTCCAAGCTCATTTAAGAGCACAAGTCACCATGTTTTTCAAGGTTTGAGTGTGTTGAACCAAAGTTTGCAAAGTTTAATAAAGGTTGAATTTTTTTGGCAATGTGTGATGTTTTGAAAAGTTCAAATTATATCCACGGTGTAAATTTAAAAGTTTTTCTTTTATCTTGATTATGTTTTACACACATGCAAGACACATTAAGACAAGAATAGCTATTGTTAAAAGTTAACAAACACACCACAACCTAAGCTTTTAGGACTCTATCCACTAAATTCATACTTGAACCAAAGTTTAGCCACACTTATATAGAGTGGATAACCTAGGATCTTGGTACCACAGGCTCCCCCTTACAGCACACTAACTTCTCAAGGCTACCAAAATCCATTTCCCAAGGGGTGTGACTTCCCAAGGGACTGTTGCCTCTACTAAGGACCACGAGAATGTAGGATGTCTTCATGGGAATGGGTGACCCCTTGAGCTAGTGGATAGAAAGGATTTTGGCCACTAAAACACAATTTTTAGTAAGGGCATTCCGTTCAGCAAGTGAATGATAAAATTTCACAGAAGGTCTCCAAGCCCCGAGAACTGGGGTTTGACACACCATAAGGGTACTGGAGGAGAGCTATAACGTAGCAATACCACTGACATGACTTTCACCGTAATCAAATTTTATATAGCAGGTAGAATTTTGACCTATCTTTTGGCCCGTTATTGCCTGAGGTCATCCCTGGCATACTCAATATTGAGTATCTTGGTCCAAGGCAGGCCTCCTATAGAAGTTACACAGATTTCTCTTACACCCAAGATACACGAATGGTGAGGGGAGAGGATATGTCAAATGCAACTCCTAGGGATTTAACACTTTAGAGACGCCAGATAGAAAAGAGAAAGGTTCATTTTAAGCACCAAACAAAATTTTATCTAATCTAAGAAATCCACACACATAGTTTGGAAAGACACACAAAGTCTTTGACAACATCTTGCAAAGCACATATTAGTAGTTTCTTATGATCACATCTTCATCCAATGATTGCCACATGCTGCAAATAGACCATTAGTAACACAAAATAACCTAATCTATGTCTTAGAGAGTGATAGGAACCTTAGATGTAGATCCTGATTGATGCATGTGCTTACTGTGAACCCAGGTGTGCTCTGACAGAGCAAATTGCTCCCTAGAAGGCCAAAATGGATTTGAACACCCCCAAATGCACCTAGATAGTGCAAACTATATCAATGATGTAGTTGGGACCTAGTTGGGTGCAATTGGTAGTTTTAGGGTGCAATTGGGAAGTCAAGTGCAAAGTGTGGGGAAATGGTGCCTAGACAAGACCCAGAAACTAAAAATTTCAAAGCTACACTCCCAAGTGCACCCAAACAGTGAAAACTATGTCAATGCCATAGTTGTGGCCTAGTTGGGTGTAGTTGGTAAGTTAGAAACAACACTAAGAGGTTTTGGTGGCTTCTAGACTCCTAAAACTGCTCCTAGGGGTCCCAAGTGCGCCCTAACAGAGCAGAGTGCATCCTAGGAGACCACGCTAACAGAATGCATGAAACAAGACCATACAAGCATTTTACTAAACCCCCTAATTAATCTAGGTGTGAAAATGAATATTAGATAGTCGTTATACCCTTCCAAGTGAGCACATGGTGTAGTGAAGGGTGTCACATAAGTAATCCAAGAAAATGGCCATGTCAAGAGATTGCTAAGAACTGAGTTTTCTTCTTTCTTTTGTTGATCAAGACCAAAGGGTTAACTGAATAGGATAGAAAACTTTGTTATGGAGGTTATGAGTGAATGAATTGAGATGAGGACATCTGAAGGACAAGCAAGATCATGATAGGATGTCATTGATGGAAGAATTATGCATGATGCATGTTTACCATGTTTTCATCATGGTACTTGTCCAAGGTGCCACAAGAAGTGGTTTTCACCATAGGACAGATTTATTTTTCTTTACTTTTGCTACCAAGGTGCATATTTCCAGGTTTTTACCAAGGCACTTTTTCTTTTTCTTTTTTTCCTCTTTTTGGATTTTTAGAGTTTTTGGAAAGAATTCAAGCCTTTCTCAAGTTATATAGCATGCCTATAAGAAAGATAAGTTATGATAAGCAAAGGTCATAGCAAGCTACACCCAAAGATACTGATAAGGTAATGGAAGAGAAACTATAGGAAAATGAGAAGTAGATGGACGATAAGGTTGTTGGTTTTGAAAGACTAAAACAAGCAAGGATGGAAAGTAGGCATAAGATTTAGACGATCTCATGAGGGTGGATGAGATATTAGGCAAGATAAACATTGACACACACCTTGAAGGGTAGTGGAATGATGGAGGAAATATGGATGAAATAGATTGAGGCTTAGATATATGAGGTAGCAAAGCCATTTTGGAGAGGAGTGGAGTAGAAGTTTGTTAAACCTTTTTAGGAAGATGCTGGGAAGGAGATGGAGTGGAAACCTTTGGAAGCTTGAATGTCAACTTTTCTTTGTTTTCAATATTCAAGTCCTCCAAAAGAGACTTGGGAATCCATATAGCTTTTGATTTTTCATTAGATGCTTTGGAATGCATTTCTTCAATAACAGATTTAAGAACCCATACTTTCTTTGGTTGAGCTCTTTGAATAGTGGACCTTTGCGGTCTCCTTTTTTGTTTTTTTCTTCTTGACATTCACATGTCGATTAGGGGAGACATAGTGATCTTTTGAGGATGGATTCATGTACTTGTGTTTGAGTTGATCATCCAAATTTTTTCCAAAGGACTTGGGACTTGTGGATGAATTAGGCCAATATGACTGGTTTAGATGGAAAGGTGAATGTGAAGAGTTCAAGTATGTGCATCTTTGTTGATCTTGGGGTGGGGTAGGAGTAATTTATAATGAACTAAGAGTGGAAGTAGGAGATAGAGGATCATAAGGTCCCAATATGGATGGAAGACTTGAAGGTTTTAGCTTAGATGGGTAGGGACCAAGGATAGATTTAGAAGATGTGAACAGACCATGAGTATGGATATCAGCATCTTTAGAGTGAGCAATATGACCAAAGCCATCAATAGATTTATGAGTAACTGTTATAGGAGCAATACCTTTGACAGGAGTATTTAAAGATTGAGCATAGTTTGGAAGTGAATGTAGTGAGGTAGAATGAGAGAGCGAGGGAACACTTTTCTCTTCAAAGGGAAATTTGGGTAACATAGGAAACATATCCTTCTCTTGATCTTTTGTAATCTCCTTAAGGATGGTGGAAGGAATATCTTGATCTTGCTTAGTAGAGGTGCATGACATGGGAGATGGAGGATTGTGTGGCTCTTGAGATGGAGGCATGAGATCTTGGAAGACTTGAAAGGGGATGAAGGAATCTTGGTCTTGATCAACACTTGTTTCTTCATCATTTAAGTGGTCCTCTTGACATGAAACAAAATCCAAGGATGAGGGAGTATCTAAATCTATATTCGAATATATTTCTAGAGTCTCCATAATAAGCTCTTGAAGGGACAATGGAGGAATGGTTGGATTGGGGATAAGAGGAGGAGCATTACATGGAGGTTTTGGTTCTTTGCTTTGTGTAGTATGGGAGAGGTTTGTAGCTAAGTCAAGATTAGCTTGAGTTAACTTTAAAGGTAGTCCTTGAGGGTACACATAGTCAACTAGGGGAGTAGTGAATTCTTTTAGTGAATATGTGTTGGAAAGATTGGACAATTTAGAAGGTGGATGTATGGTGGAGGAAGTATAAGTTGCATTTGAACCATTGCTAGACATGTTTTCATGATGTTGATCCTTCTTGAGAGTAGAATATTTAGTAGCTGAGAGCTTATATTTTTCAATTATGCCTTTGTCAAAGAGATCTTGGATCTTGTTTTTCAGCTCCTTACAATGTGAAGTTTTATGTAAATTATGTCTATGATAGACACAATAGTTACTCATAAAGAAAACTCCCACCAAAGTGAGCTTAGGTAAAGTAATGAGTTTTTCTTCAAGAAGTTCTTTTAAGGTTAATTCATAATATTTTCCCAAAGGTGTGAAATCATGCTTTGGTTTAGGTTCCCAAGGTCTATTTTCAAAGATATTCCTAGATTTCTTGGGCGTATGTGAGGTGTTCTCAGATGTCTTGGATTCAAGATCACAAGAATGTGATTTTTGGTTGTCATAGAAGAAAGGGAAAATTTCTCTTAAGGAGAATTTGTTCGATGATGTGTTTTCCTCTTCTTTTAGTCTTTGAAGTTGAGCACTTATCATTCCAATTTGTTTCTTCATGTTTGTAATTAGAATCCCTTCTTCCTCACTAGGAATATTGGATTTAGCACATTTGTTGTTAGCCATTTTGATGTACTGTGTTTGAAGTAGTGATAGCCATGTTTTAGAACATAAGTCAAGTTGCCACAGTCATAGACAATGACAAAAAGAAAAAGCTTAGACAAGGACCACACTAGAATGTAGTCTCAAAAAAGCAAGATAAGAGTGCAGTATACTAAGGTATGAATAGTCTTATTTGAAGGCTAGAACAACCAAAGATTATGACTATCATGACATGGAGTACAGAAAGCACTAAAGGACAATAGCAAGATAACTGAGAGACAAGACTAGTTAAAGTATGGATCACAAGTCATTAGCTAAGTGGGATGCCACTATTTAAGACTATTTTCAGATAGAGAAGCAGTAAACCGATGCAAGAAATAGACCTAGTATAGAGTACAGATAGCTCTAAAAAACTAACTTGATAGTTCAAACTCAAGATCTCACATGAAGATCCTTTGAAAGGCACATGAGAAAGTACACAGGGCCATGCAAAGACTCAAGATAGCATAAAGATTTCAAACGAGGATGTGTTGTAGGCCATGCAAAGTAGTGCAAAGTTAACTTGGGTAGCATAAAGATCTCGCATGGAGATGTGCGACTATTTGCACAAGAAATTGGACAAAGCTGCATAAAGAAGTAGTAGGACAACAAGTATTTTCCTAAAAGTTTGCAAACTATGTGTGAAAATGGAAACTAGACTAACAAATGAACTAGATTTTGAAAAGACTTTGAAGATTTCAGACAGTTTTGGACAGATTGTTGATTCATTTTAGTAACCAGGTAGATAAATGGGCATGTAGAACAGCAAGCAGGTGATTTCAAGCATGTTTGAAAACAATGAGCAAGGGCAAAAGCAACCTTGCGCATGAACAATCAAGTGAATTAGTTTGTGCTAATCCCTAGGAGAGCCATTTGTGTATGTTTTAAAAAAGTTTTGCAATCACGCATACATCCCTAGAAAATAAAAGTTGGCCTCTCTAAGGTTTTTAGTTATATTTTGACTCTGCAACTTGTATGACTCATAGGGGTGACCTCCAATCCTGGTGCACTGAGGTTTTAACACAGTCTGAGAACTTAATCTTCAAGAGCTGCTGGGGAGATCTGACAACCCACAATGAACCACACCCATGGAGATTTCTTCCACAAGCACATTTATATAGCGGTTGTCACTACCACATCAAAAATGGCTATTACCGCTCGAGGTTCCATCAACACAGTTTGCCCTATAGAGGGATTGTCTGCTATGGTTAACCCTCTCTAAAGGTGACCAACTCACAATAGTGTACCACAAGGGGACTTAGCTTCTAGATTCAAGGTTTTGACACCTTTTCACTTTTAGCCCAATCAAAGCAAACAGATTAATCTAACATGCTAAACTAAGAGTATCTCTTAAAGATCTATGATATCAACTCCCAATGATCTATCAACCTCTCCGGAGAAAGGATGTCTCAATTAACAGGTTGATGATTCATCTATCTGTGAGATGCTCAAAGTATCCTATCCACCTACAAGGAATCTATCTTAGAGAGGAGTTTCACTAGGAACCCACTCTCTCAAGATTCACGAATAGTGTTCATGGGGGTCTAATTACTATGTGTGTACAGATGTTAATTCCCGAAAGCAAATCTATCCAAAAGCAATAAAAGAGCACAAGGTGGTACACTTAACACTTTAACTAATGTGAGGTGAGTCCAAAGATGTGGAACATTTAACCCCTCACACAAGCCAAAATGAGTCCACAACTCAAAAACTAATGAGTTCTAGAAAGCACAAAAGGGTTGCCTTGTGGAGCATTTAATGCTTATTTCCTATAGCCCCCTCCCCTTTCACGTGGTGCTGATCTTGAAACCACTGGGTGGAATGAGGGGCTGACGGATTAGCGAGTCCAATAACCCAAGATAGCTAATTAGATCTATCACTAGTACCTAAGCCTGCTAAATGAATACAAATGGAGATCACACCCCAGTATCAAATTATGCATGTGTTGTAAAATGAGAACATGAAAGGAAACACACACAAGGTTGACAAAAGAGATGTTTGTTTTAGCTCCAAATGAAGTGTTATTAGTCAAAGAGAATTACTTGGTAATCCTCACAATGGGCTTAGTAGATGTTTTACCTACTTTTAGCAACTTTATCACACTTTTCCAATTGTCCTGCAAACCGTTGTTATGCTGTTCTAAAAAATCAAAAATATGGAAATAAATATGTTTTAGAGAAAACATGTTAGTGAAAACAGAAGCTTAACTATGGGAAAATAGAAAATTAACTTTTTTTGTTCTTTTTTATACCCATAAAAAAGCTTAGAAAATGCTAAAACCTATGAAAACATCCAAAGTCAAAATTGTTTTTTTTTTAATTGTTGTTTCAAAAAATAGAAAACATAGAAAAACCAGAAACAGTGAGCAGTTAGCAGAAAAACTAGAAAACACAAAAACCAATGCAAAAAATAGCATCTGTCAACAGAGTCTCGCACAAAATTTTTGATAGAGCCGCGCGAAGTTATTTTTGTCTCGCACGAAACTGTTTGGAGCCTGCGTGAAACTATTTTTGGCCCATGTGAAGAAACAAGTGTCATGCAAAATTTTTTACAGAGCCACGCAAAGTTATTTCTGTCTCGCATGAAACTGTTTGGAGCCTGTGCGAAAGTATTTCTGGCCTGCGCGAAGAAACAAGTGTCGTGTGAAATTTTGTGTGCTTAGGAACTTTCTCGCATGACCCAGAGAGAATATTTGTGCAAATATTTTGGATCTTCACACAAAAATGAATAGTCTCGTGTGAAGATTCCCAAATATGTACGGAAAAGTACAGACAAAGAACACGAAAATTATTAGAAAATGCAGAAAGAGGCTAGAAAAGTTGATTTTCTCAGCCCTACGGTGGGAACCAAAAATGTATGCGTGAAAATGTGGCCTTTGCTAACACACACACTTCAACATGGTTATTGTATGCAAATTCATCCCAAAATGAACATTGGATTGTTCATCCGAAAATCAGCTGGCAAAGTGACTTGTTGCCTTCTATCTAAAGGGAATTGCTTGTCAGATATCCTCAGATTCGAGGTGTTTAAGCAACTAGACCCTGTAAGAATGAAGGATTTGGAAATGAAATGTGACTAATCTATATGAGAATGCAAATTAATCTAGAATGAGAAATGCATGTTTAATGTAAGAGCATGTAAAAGAAATTATACTAAATGTATGCATATTAAATCTATATGAGAATTAAACTAGAAAATGAATATGAAAGTAGGGAGCTCAAATGAATGGACAATCTAGTAGCAATTCTATGCAAATTCTCATTCAACCTCTTTTTAAAATGAAGAGATGAGGGTCTCTTAAATAGACTTTCCTGGAATCCATCAACGGTTGAGATTGATTTCAATCAATGGTCAAGATTAAAGGTGAAGTTCAGTCATAAAGGGAGATTCCCAAATTAAAGGGAGTTAACATATTTAATTTGAGTAAAATAAGGAGTTAACTGATTCAATTTGAGTAGAAAAAGGAGTTAACTGATTTAACTCATTTTTTATCAATAGTGAACTGGAAATTTCCCTTTTTGAACTGAAGAGAGATTTTGGTGAAATATTTAATTTAATAAAATGAGATATGCTCTCATAATTACCTTTTCTATTTAATTAAATAATCTTTTAATTAATTTGGAGGCACTTTTCTTATTTAATTAAATAACTTCATTTAATTAATTAGGAATGGTTTCCCATTTAATTAAATAATTTTGTTTAATTAATTAAAAGAGGCACATTTATTAAATTAAATAAATTTAATTCCATAGTACATTAGCCTTAAGATATAATTTAATTTAATTAAAGTATAAATACTTGGTAGTTAAATTAAATATTAATTAATAGGTTTAATGTAACTAATATGAGTAAATACTATAGGAATTAAATAATAAGCATGATGAATGCAGATTAGGGTTTTCTGCATCTGACAATTAAGTCAAGTAGCAAGTAGTAGAATGAGAATTGCCTATTAGAATAGGTCTTAGAATTGATCAGAAATAGACCAGAATTGGTATCATGGCAATGAGCCAATTTTGGGGTATTACATTTTGTCCCTCTTTGAATGAATGTGCGAGCAACACATTCAATTCAAAGATAATCAAAAATCATAATGCAAAGACGAGATTTTTTTTGAAGGTGATGACACGGAGACCAATTGATAAGCTTTTAAGGACTATCTCTAGAACATAGCTTAATGCTAAGGGATCCAAGTAGAGCTCTTAGATACCTAAGATTGAAAGAAATTAGAAGACTATCTCAAGAATAGAGCTTAACCTTCAAGGATCTAGATAGAAAACCTAGATACCTAAGATTGATACAAGATAACAAGGTCCAATCATGAGTTGTAGAATCATCCCCAGAATGAGGCTTGATTCTCAGGAGTCAGGGTTTAGACTATCCCAATTCTTGTCCATCAAACTCTGAGAAGAGTTGTTATAAGGTTGATTAATTGATGAAAAGATAAGATAGATGGAAAAGATGCTAGATAGAAGGGAACAAGATGCACCGAGTGATTAGATGCCCAAAGTGATAGATGACAAAGATGCTAGAAAGAGGGGAACAAGATGCCCCGAGTAATGAGATACCCCAAGTGAGAAGGACATAAAATGGGAACCAGATGCCCCAAGCAATGAGACTCAAAATGAGTTTAAATTTAGTTCAATGATGTAATCATCCTACCCCCTTAGGAGCGAAATTGAAAGATGACACACCAGAAGTATGATGTAAGGAGAGTGATGAAAGATACAGAAAAAATTCAAGGTTTAGTAGAATATAGAAGAGATTAGAATGATTAGAAGAAATATAAAGAGATCAGAACAATCTAAAGAAATATAAAGAGATCATAATGATTTGAAGAAATATGAAGTGATCAGAATGATCAGAAGAAAATTGAAGAGATCAGAATGATCTGAAGAAATATGAAGAGATCAGAATGATCTAAAGAAATTTGGAAGTTGATCCGAAGTGATTTCGAGGTCCAAAAGACCAAGTTTGAGTTGAAAAGATTCTAAGAATTACAAAGTATTAGAAAGATTTGGATTGCACAAAAAAAATTTAAATGCATTTTTGAGCCACTTAAGTGTGTTGAATTTCGAATTCGATCCCAAAAAATGGGTTCAAAGCAACCAAAGTAGCCAAGAGGGTGATTAATCAATCATTTGTGCAATTCATGAAAGAACATGATTCTTTGAAGAGATCAGAAATCCCTCATCAGAGAAGGTGAAAGTAGATTTGCAATTGAATCGCATGCTTATGCAAGTGAAGTATGTAATGCAAGACTATGTTAAATGCAACCCTAGGTCTGGTTATTGAGCCTCGACAATTTATCATCATTGGATACAGAACAAAGCACGTATCTTATACAATTCCCACTAACATTGCAATCATGGGAATATGAATAGAACATATGTTATAGTTTTTTTGAGATTAAATGTAAGAATTTGAGGCACAAGAAGCCAAAATAACTAGAACATTTGTCCCTTTTAATGTAGCAAGTTAACATAAGCATCAAAGCATAAATGCTAGGATGACCAGAATGTTGCTTACATGACAGGCACACCAAACACACAGGAGATCCATCTTATGCTAAGTACTCAGTATTTATTCTATCCACAATGACCCTTGCATTTGTAACCAGAGACAAAAGTGTGCTAG
Source organism: Cupressus sempervirens (assembly GCA_028749045.1). Lineage (NCBI taxonomy): Eukaryota > Viridiplantae > Streptophyta > Pinopsida > Cupressales > Cupressaceae > Cupressus > Cupressus sempervirens. The sequence continues at coordinate 767,881,818 of CM053790.1, forward strand.
ATATACTCGCAGTGACCCGTACGTTCACTTAGCAGGATGAGTATCAGTATTTACTATAGCATGAAGAGTTCACTCCAAAAAAAAAGGAGAAGAACCGATGTTATTGAAATATTCATATAAAAGGAGTCAAGGTACACACAGCCATCCAATATGAGATGAAGGCTCTTATAGTGGACACCCCTTTTATAAGAATAGATCAACTTATTGGAACTAAACTACAAATAGAGAGCAAAGAAAAAGATCATGTCCCCAGTCATTACTTCTCTAGTTAAAGATGACATCATCAAGTTTCTCGAGGAGATATGATAAAGAAAAACAAATCAAACAAAGAAAATGCTTAGCATATCCAAACAATTATATCATTTTTGAGTTCACTTTTTTTGGGATTCATGTCAATTGTTAGTGTCTAGAACATGTTTGAAAGAAATCTCTTCAGTAAGGTGACGACAGTAGGCAGACGCAGTTAGAATGACTAGTGACTAAGGTCAAAGAGGAATCTTCATGATGAAGAACCTAAGATAGACTGAGCAACAATAGGCAAACACAACCAGAACAACTGGTGACTGATGCAAGAGATTTCCAAAAATGAATCTGGAGACATGACTTAGCAACAGTAGAAAAACATAGTTGAAACAACTGGTGACTATTGCAAAATAGATTCTATGAGGAGAATCTCAAAAAGAGTGACATTAGTGATAGTAGGCAGACATAGTGAGAACCGCTGGTGACTGTCGCAAAGGAGATTCTATGAGGAGAATCTCAAAAATAGTGACACTAGTGACAATAGGTAGACGCAGTGAGAATCACTGGTGACTATCACGAAGGAGATTCTATGAGGAGAATCTCGAAAAAGTGACGCTTGCAATAGTAGGTAGATGCAGTGAGGACCACTGGTGACTGTCGCGAAGGAGATTCTATGAGGAGAATCTCAAAAAGAGTGACACTAAGGGGGATGCCCCCGAGCTATGACAAGACTCAATCCATGGATACATGAGCAAGAAAAGTAGGAAAGCGAAAGTATGAAAGTGATTGTATAGAATAGACAGAAGATGCGCTGCAAGATGGAGCATTGGGAACAAGGGGCATCTGTTTGCTAGGTTTTCAACTTCAACTTCTTCGCAATATTCTCTTTTTTTGCTACCATGATGCCTATTTCCAGGTTTTCATCAATGGCACTATTTTTTGTTTTTCAAATTTTTTTGTATTTTCTTTTTCTGAATTTTTTTGGTGTTACCAAGGTGCCTATTTTCTAGGTTTTCACCAAGGTAACAATTTTTTTTAGGACTTTTTCTGATTTTTAGATTTTTTTTTCAGAGATTACTAGCTCTCAAGAAGGATCACCTTGATTTTGTTTCAGTGTCTAGCAAGGTGTAGGATGAGATGTAGTAGCAAGCAAGTGGATAAGCAGAGATGGAAAGGCAAGGAGTATGAAGCGGTGAATGTTACCCTCAAGGAAAGTCTTCACAAGATTAACCAAGCTAGGGAAAATGAGATAACAATATGAGCTCATGGTGTAGTGAAGGGTGTCACATAAGTAATCCAAGAAAATGACCATGTCAAGAGATTGCTAAGAATTGAGTTTTCTTCTTTCTTTTGTTGATCAAGACCAAAGGGTTAACTAAATAGGATATCAAACTTTGTTATGGAGGTTATGAGTGAATGAATTGAGAGGAGGACATCTGAAGGACAAGCAAGATCATGATAGGATGTCATTGATGGAAGAATTATGCATGATACATGTTTACTAGGTTTTCATCATGGTACTTGTCCAAGGTGCCACAAGAAGTGGTTTTCACCATAGGACAGATTTATTTTTCTTTAATTTTGCTACCAACGTGCCTTTTTCCAGGTTTTCACCAAGGCACTTTTTCTTTTTCTTTTTTTCTTCTTTTTAAAATTTTTTTTTCTTCTTTTTGGATTTTTAGAGTTTTTGGAAAGAATTCAAGCCTTTCTCAAGTTATATAGCATGCCTATAAGAAAGATAAGTTATGATAAGCAAAGGCCATAGCAAGCTACACTCAAAGATGTTGATAAGGTAATGGAAGGGAAATGATAGGAAAATGAGAGGTAGATGGATGATAAGGTTGTTGGTTTTGAAAGACTAAAACAAGCAAGGATGGTAAGTAGGCATAAGATTTAGACGATCTCATGAGGGTGGATGAGATACTAGGCAAGATCAACATTGACACACACCTTGAAGGGTAGTGGAATGATGGAGGAAATATATATGAAATAGATTGAGGCTTAGATATATGAGGTAGCAAAGCCATTTTGGAGAGGGGTGGAGTAGAAGGTTTTGAAACCTTTTTAGGAAGATGCTGGGAAGGAGATGGAGTGGAAACCTTTGGAAGCTTGAATGTCAACTTTGCTTTGTTTTCAATATTCAAGTCCTTCAAAAGAGACTTGGGAATCCATATAGCTTTTAATTTTTCATTAGATGATTTGGAATGCATTTCTTCAATAACAAATTTAAGAACCCATACTTTCTTTAGTTGAGCTCTTTGAATAGTGGACCTTTGCGGTCTTTTTTTTGTTTTTTTCTTCTTGACATTCACATGTTGATTAGGGGAGACATACTGAACTTTTGAGGATGGATACATGTACTTGTGTTTGAGTTGATCATCCAAATTTCTTCCAAAGGACTTGGGACTTGTGGATGAATGAGACCAATATGATTGGTTTAGATGGAAAGGTGAATGTGAAGAGTTCAAGTATGTGCATCATTGTTGATCTTGGGGTAGGGTAGGAGTAATGTATAATGAGCTAAGAGTGGAAGTAAGAGATAAAGGAACATAAGGTCCCAATATGGATGGAAGACTTGATGGTTTTAGCTTAGATGGGTAGGGACCAAGGATAGATTTAGAAGATGTGAACGGACCATGAGTATGGATATCAGCATCTTTAGAGTGAGCAATATGACCAAAGCCATCAATAGATTTATGAGTAACTGTTATAGGAGAAATACCTTTGACAGGAGTATTTAAAGCTTGAGCATAGTTTGGAAGTGAATGTAGCAAGGTATAATAAGAGAGCGAGGGAACACTTTTCTCTTCAAAGGGAAATTTGGGTAACATAGGAAACATATCCTTCTCTTGATCTTTTGTAATCTCCTTAAGGATGGTGGAAGGAATATCTTGATCTTGCTTAGTAGAGGTGCATGACATGGGAGATGGAGGATTGTGTGGCTCTTGAGATGGAGGCATGAGATCTTGGAAGACTTGAAAGGGGATGAAGGAATCTTGGTCTTGATCAACATTTGTTTCTTCATCATTTAAGTGGTCCTCTTGACATGAAACAAAATCCAATGATGAGGGAGTATCTAAATCTATATTCAAATATATTTCTAGAGTCTCCATAATAGGCTCTTGAAGGGACAATGGAGGAATGGTTGGATTGGGGATAATAGGAGGAGCAACACATGGAGGTTTTGGTTATTTTCTTTGTGTAGTATGGGAGAGGTTTGCAGCTAAGTAAACATTAGCTTGAGTTTCCTTTAAAGGTAGTCCTTGAGGGTACACATAGTCAACTGGGGGAAGTAGTGAGTTCTTTTGGTGAATATGTGTTGGAAAGATTGGACAATTTAGAAGGTGGATGTATGTTGGAGGAAGTAGAAGTTGCATTTTAACCATTGCTAGACATGGTTTCATGATGTTGATCCTTCTTGAGAGTAGAATATTTAGTAGCTAAGAGCTTAGATTTTTGAATTATGCCTTTGTCAAAGAGATCTTGGATCTTGTTTTTCAGCTCCTTACAATGTGAAGTTTTATGTAAATTATGTCTATGATAGACACAATAGTTACTCATAAAGAAAACTCCCACCAAAGTGAGCTTAGGTAAAGTAATGAGTTTTTCTTCAAGAAGTTCTTTTAAGGTTAATTCATAAGATTTTCCCAAAGGTGTGAAATCATGCTTTGGTTTAGGTTCCCAAGGTTTGTTTTCAAAGATATTCCTAGATTTCTTGGGCATATGTAAAGTGTTCTCAGATGTCTTGGCTTCAAGATCACAAGAATGTGACTTTTGGTTGTCATAGGAGAAAGGGAAAATTTCTTTTAAGGAGAATTTGTTTGATGATGTGTTTTCCTCTTCTTTTAGTCTTTGAAGTTGAGCACTTATCATTTCAATTTGTTTCTTCATGTTTGTAATTAGAATCCCTTCTTCCTCACTAGGAATATGGGATTTAGCACATTTTTTGTTAGTCATTTTGACGTACTATGTTTCAAGTAGTGACAACCATGTTTTAGAACATAAGTCAAGCTGCCACAATCATAGACAATGACAAAAAGAAAAAGCTCAGAAAAGGACCACACTAGAATATAGTCTTAGAAAAGAAAGGTAAGAGTACAGTATACTAAGGTATGAATAGTTTGATTTGAAGGATAGAACAACCAAAGATTATGACTATCATGACATGGAGTACAAAAATCACTAAAGGACAAGAGCAAGATAATTGAGAGACAAGACTAGTTAAAGTATGGATCACAAGTCATTAACTAAGTGGGATGCCACTATTTGAGATTATTTTCAGATAGAGAAGTAGTAAATCGATGCAAGAAATAGACCTGGTATAGAGCACAGATAGCTCTAACAAACTAACTTGACAGTTCAAACTCAAGATCTCACATGAAGATCCTCTGAAAGGCACATGAGAAAGTACACAAGGCCATGCAAAGACTCAAGATAGAATAAATATTTTAAACGAGGATGTGTTGTAGGCCATGCAAAGTAGTGCAAGGTTAACTTGGGTAGCGTAAAGATCTCACATGGAGATGTGCAACTATTAGCATGAGAACTTGGACAAAGCTGCGTGAAGAAGTAGTAGGACAACAAGTATTCGCCTAAAAGTTTGCAAACTGTATGTGAAAATGGAAACTAGACTAACAACTGAACTAGATTTTGAAAAGACTTTGAAGATTTTAGACAGTTTTGGACAGATTGTTGATTTGTTTCAGTAACTAGGTAGATAAAGAAGAATGTAGAATAGAAAGCAAGTGATTTCAAGCACGTCTAAAAACAATGAGCAAGGGAAAAAGCAACTTTGCGCATGAACAATTAGGTGACTTAGTTTGTGCTAATCCCTAGGAGAGCTATTTGTGTATGTTTTTGAAATTTTTTTCAATCATGCATACATCCCTAGAAAATAAAAGTTGGCCTCTCTAAGGTTTTTAGTAATGTTTTGACTCTGCAACTTTTATGACTCACAGGGGTGACCTCCAATCCTGGCGCACTAAGGTTTAAACATAGTCCAAGAATTTAATCTTCAAGAGCTTCTGGGGAGATTTGACATCCCACAATAAATCACACTAATGGAGATTTCTTCAACAGGACATTTATATAGTGGTTGTCACTACCACGTTAAAAATGGCTATTATCACTCGAGGTTTCATCAGTGCAGTTTTCCCTGTAGAGGGATTGTCTACTATAGTTAACCCTCTCAAAAGGTGACCAACTCAAAATAGTGTACCACAAGGGGACTTAGCTTCCAGATTCAAGTTTTTGACACCTTTTCACTTTTAGCCCAATCAAAGCAGACAGATTAATTTGACATGCTAAACTAAGAGTATCTCTTAAAGATCTATGATATCAACTCCCAATGATCTATCAACCTCTCTGGAGAAAGGATGTCTCAATTAACATGTCAACAATTTGACAAAGGATTGGATCAAAAGGCCTTTCAAACTTGATCAAATTCTTGAATTGATAGTCTTTTATGCTCAAGCATGCCTAGCAAAAGGTCAAGGAGGTAAGGTTACAATACCTACATTCATAGCTCAGTCCCTTGTGAGGCAAAAAATAGTACACCAACTTGATAAACAAGTTGGGTATTATAGGGCTTAGAAAGGTAAAGGTAAATGTAAGAGGAAGAGAACTTCTCCTCAATGAGCTGGACTAGAAGAGGGAGCAACTCAAGCACCTCCATAAATAGGAGAAGAAAATGTACAAGGGTTAGAGTATGTGGAAGCCACACAGGCCCAAAACAATCCCCAAGCACTATCAGATAACCAAGGCCAAGGAGAAGTAGAAATAGAAGTACAAGAGGTGTCTCCACCTCAACAAGAAGTACAAGCCTCCCCATCTACTCCTAAGAGATGAAAGATTAAGACTATGGTGATTAGGAGAGTTATTCCCTTTCCATTAGTTCCAAAAGTTATCCTAGAAAAAGGAGAGGAAGAAGAGGATGATGAGAATAGAGAGGATAACCTTCCTTTGAATTAGAGGACTTGCCTCATGAGAGACACAAAATTAGAATAGAGAAGAAGCTCCACAATCACACCGACATCTATTCTTGAGTAGCCCATTCAGCCTACAACCTTTGAGGATGAAATGCAAAAATGGATAGATGGATAGGATGTTGAGGGGTGTGATATCTTCAAGATGTTAGATTTTAATTTTATGCCAATTGGTACTAGGTTAGTGGGAGACAAAATCAGAGATACTCCAACTAATCAACCTCAATAGGAGGATTGAAGTTAGTTACCACCTAAGCCAAAAGGGCTTGAAGAAATGACACCATCACCCATTTAAGTTACATTGTGTGTAGATAAAGGATTGACTACTCCTCTCCCTCTAATTAATGAAGAACAACAAATCCAAGTAGAATAGGAGGAAGACCCATAACAAGTATACACCAATGAAGTGTTAGAATAAGGATAGATAAGTGAGTATACTTAGCAAATTTCCCAAGACACAAGGTGAGAACTATAGACTCCATAGATATAGAGACTCCTGGTATGGATCTCTCACAAAAGGAGAAGACTTTGGAGAGAAGTGATAAGGGAAAGAGTACTGCCAAGAAAACTTCATCATTCTCAAAAGGTAAATTCCTGATAGAGCATGTTGCAAGATGGTTGAGAAAAGCAGTGATAAGAAATAAGAGGCAACAATTCACTAAGGAAGAAGAAAATAGGATTGAATTGATCAAAGTTCTAAGCAAGCTTGAGTCACTACCAAATGATATATGGGAATTAACCTTAATTATGAGTGATCAAAACTAGGAGTTATTCTCTCACATGGCTATCCATCCTCAGAATGCAGATGTTAAAAATTGACTCTAAGAGATTATTAGATTAAGGAGGTCATGCTTGGGAAACCTACATTGGATAGGACTAAGTTGATATCAATGATGGGAATGAAAGAAGTGTTTAAACATTTAGAATAGGATGGGGTAAAATTGATAACACTTCAGAGATAGAATGAGATCCTAAAAGGATATCTGAGTGAAGTTTTTGGTCCCCTAGATCCTAAAAATCCTAAGGAAACTTTGAATGTGATACTAGGTAGAAGGGATAAGGGGGCAATGTAGTTAGATCTATTTTTTAGATCTTTTCAACAATAGAGAGAAATTTTTGAAGAGAAAGGTGTATAGATTATATAGGGAAATGTAAAGTTGCTACAACATATGCAGGATTGTATAGATAGGCTAGTGGACATTTTAAATCAAGATTTTAGTCTGATGGATGAAGTACATACCAAGGGAAAATATTTTTAGGTACTATAGTTGGTCAAAGGAAAAAAGTATCGCATGTTGATGGAGGTATATACAATGTAGGAATTAGACAAAATTGATGATTGGATAGAGAAGATTATGGATGGCAATAAACTAATGGAAACATTGCATGCAGAGATTCACAAGCTCAAGGATCAAGCCCAAAAGAAAAATTTGGAGGAAAAAAAACATTATAGTGATGCATGTTTAGATATATTTGAGGATGATGCAAGGGATAAATTTATAGCTATGGAGGTAGTAGTTGAGAAATCTTGAAAGACTTTTGAAGAAGCTTCTAAGAATATAACATTAGGAAAGCATTTAGAACAAAAGAGGCATTATTAGACTTAGATGTAAAACTTAGAGATTTTGTACAAACTTACATCAAGGTGGGCAACTACAAGCAGAGAGTGAAGGAAAAATATGAAGCCTTAGATTCACCAAATATAGCTCAATTCACTGAGATCATCAACAAATTCAAGGGAAAATACCTAGACATAGCTCTCGTATAAAGGGCAACAAAACCTAGAAGCCAAAATTTCAAATTTGACACTTAGTGAAATTTTGCATTTTTTGGAACATACTTTTGAGGTGTGCAGCTACACCAAGTGCACTTTTTAGAGGTTTTCTAGAATTTTTGAGCTAGATAGAGGTGCACCGATGGTTAACTGTCAGTTCTAAATTTAGAGCTTTCCATGCATCAGAAACACATTCTGACAATAGTTTAACTCCTATGGAACTTCTATTTTTGGCATTTCTAGACTCTTCTACATCATCTAAAGGCTTTCTTCTTTTTATTTTATCATGCTTTCTTTGTTTTAAGAAATGTAAAGACTCATGCATCCAATTAATAATATAAATAAGGATGAATTCCTACTTGGCACTAGTTAGATAGTTAGTTTGTACATAAATAGATTTATTTTATTAGTTTAGAAGCATATGATTACATAAAGATATATCACACTCTCAACACAAATTGGGGAGAAGGTTTCTTATAAATTTGGAAATTTAATATGTATTTAGGGTTGTCATTATTTTAATGCAATAATATATGCTTTTTGTGCTTTCATTTGGAGTGTAGTGATTCTTGCCTAAGTGTGTTATATTTTGTGATTGTATGTTCATGGAATTTAATTTACCCAATAGTTTTATTGTGTTATTCTAGTTGTGTAATCTTTTCATTCTTGTTTTTTCTACAAATCTACAAATTTTGCTAACATACTTAGTTTGAGAAGAGATTACCATATTGTTCCTGCATAGCTTTTCATCTTGTATAAGTGCACTTTCTATGGCCTTGCAATTTGATGAAAAGTAAAAGATCTTAGGGTTAATTCCCATCAACAATTGCATTAGTGGAATTAAGGAAGAACTACTCTTGATTTTATTGGTTATCCACTGAGCTTTCTAAAGGCTTAACTCACAGATGCATTATTTTTGTGGCTTATTTCCATTAGAATTTTACTTTTCATGTTCTTTTCTTAAAATTATTGTTACCCTATCTTTTTTATTTTCTTTACTAACCCCTTGGTTAAATTAGGAATTCATATAGTTGCATTGTTAGATTGCATTCTTTCAGAAAAATACAAAAATATATTCCTTTTTTGTGTTTCTTTCTTTTAAAATAGAAACTAGATTCAAAACCTTTTCCAAATTCTTTAAGAACCAAGAAAGGCCTCCTCATGAACATTCACATTTATCTTCAACTGAGTAGATTCCAGTAGGTTGCAAGATTGCCTAGAACATTGGAGTTGATTCTAGATCAACTTTTCAAGAGAGGAGTTCGTAAGGATTCCTACCATTAAGCATCATGCAAAATGATAACTCAATAGAAGTGGTGCTAGAATGAGGACCTCAATATGAATCCTTAGATTTTCTAGATGTAGCTCAAGTCAATGAGATCATTAAGAAATTTAAGGGCAACTACTAAGACATAGCTCTGGTATAAAGGGGAACAAAAACCAAAAGATGGGATTTCAATTTTGACACTTAAATTTTTCCTTTTTTGGAACCTACTTTTGATGCACACGGGTGCACTAGGTGTGTAGGTGTGCTTTTTAGAGGTTTACTAGAAGTTTTGAGTGAGATAGAGGTGCACCAATAGTTAACTACTAGTTCTAAATTTAGAGCTTTCAATGCATCAAAAATGCATTCTGACAATAGTTTAACTCCTATAGACACCTAGTGAAGATGAAGCTTCTATTTTTGGCACTTTTAGACACTCCTACATCATCTAAAGGCTTTCTTCTTCTTATTTTCTCATGTTTTCTTTATTTTAAGACATGTAAAGGCTCATTCATCCAATTAATAATATAAATAAGGATGGAGTCCTACTTGGCACCAACTAGATAGATAGTTTGTACATAAATAGATTTGTTTTATTAGTTTAGAAGCATATGATTGCATAAAGATATCTCTCACTCTCAAAACAAATTGAGGAGAATATTTCTTAGAAATTTGGGAATGTAATATATATTTAGGGCCACCATTATTTTGATGCAATAATATATGCTTTTGGTGCTTGCATTTGGAGTGTAGTGATTCTTTCCTAAGTGTGTTATATTTTTTGAATGTATGTTCATGGAATGTAATTGAGCCAATAGTTTTATTGCATTATTCTGGTTGTGTGATCTTTTAATTCTAGTGTTTGCTATAGATCTACAAATTTTTCTAATGTACTTAGTTTGAGAAGAGATTACCATATTGTTCCTACATAGTTTTTTGTCTTGTATGAGCACACTTTCTGTGGCCTTGTGATTTGATGAAAAGTGAAACATCTTACAGTTACTAAACTCCCATCAATGATTGCATTAGTAGAATGAAGGAAGTGTTGCTACTATTTTCATTGGTTATCTACCAATATTTTCAAAGGGTTAAGTCACAGGCATGTTATTTTTGTGGCTTATGTCTATTTGGATTTTAGTTTTCATGTTCTTTGCTTAAACTTCTTGTTACCTTATCTTTATTATTTTCTTTATTAACCACTTGGTTAAATTAGGAATTCATATAGTTGCATTGTTAGATTGCATTCATCATAAAAATAGAAAATATAAAAAATATTCCTTTTGTGTGTTTCTTTCTTTTGAAATAGCAAGTAGATTCAAAACCTTATTTGAATTGTTTAAGAACTAGCAAAGGCCTCCTCATAAACATTTACATCTATCTTCAACTAAGTGGATTCCAATGGGTTGCAAGATCATCTAGACCCTTGGAGTTGAATCTAGATCAAGTTTTCAAGAAAAGAGTTCAAAAGGATTCTTGCTATTAAGCATCGTGTAAAGCGATATGTCAACAAAAAAAATGGGAGGGGAGAATGGCACTGTGATCACCACAACATATTTAGAGAAAGGAATCCTAAAGGAGTCCCCTACACCTATATTAGCTCTCACTGTGGGAGATTTTTGAGGATAATAGATTGATCATGTAGTGGAAGAGGCATCTAAGAAGTTCTTAGATGATGAAATTCTTGTTAATCAAGGGAATTCACTCAATTTTTGTGGAGAAGAAACATTAACCATTTTGAGGGAAAATGCAAAATGATTAAAATAGAGCAACCTGATAGGCATAACTCTAAAATTGAGGAACAAGTCAAAGCTAGCCTTATAGAGGAATTTTTATAGATAAACCCTAAAAGGTGTAGGAAGCTACTAGAGGATCTAAGATTTTTGATATTACCTAAGTGGGATATTGCTAATGCAATGACTTTTGATACAGTGAGGAAGGCAATAGACACCCAATTTAAGACTGAGGAAGAAGTCTTACAAGCCCATAAGGGGTTAAAGTATAGAGATGATCATCAAGCCTTGGTAATATGGTCAATTAAAAAAATAGATAAAGCCAAAATTCAAGAGGCTTCAAATTCTAAGCATATAAGCAGTCTTATGGTCTATAGGGAAAATGAGGTGGACAATGATATAGTTGCTAAGATAATGAAAGAAATAGTAGATTTTGGAGTAGTAGTTATTGCCAAATATAATGAAAAATTCTTAGAATTTAATAATAATTTTGAGAGGGTGTTAGAGTCACATGAAGAAAGAGGGAGGAGAATACATCAGATGGAAGGTATGATTGCTCAAATGGAGAGACAATAGGGGAAAAGGAAAGTAGGAGAAGAATCTAGTTAGCCAAGGATTACCTATCCTCCTTGTCCTCCAACTACACCTTTCAACACAACTCCCATTATTGAAATGCCAAATACCCCATAGTAACCCTAAATGTATACAACTAAGGAGGTTGTAGAAGAAAAGACTAAGTTATGGTCAATGCATGTGGAATTGGGTGTTTAATATGAAATCAAGCTAAGAGATACAATTATGTATCTAGTGAATAGGGTAGGCTGACCTTAATTTTATTTTCTATTGTCAAAATTAATAGATGTGTAGAATGAACTAAAAAATAATGAGGCTACTCTAAATCTAATTATGAATAAATGGATCAGTAAGGACACTGATGTCACTGTTTTATGTTGTTCAATTACTAGTCTTTCTTGTGAGCTAGTAGAGAAATTTTTTGATTCAACTAATAACCACATGATTTTGACAATAAGAGGAATATGCTACAAAGGATAATTAGCAATTTTTTTCAAAGTACCTTGGTGAAATATTGGTCTTTTACCTCATGTGTTCAAAGGCATAGGAAAATTGAAAGATAAAGAAGAATGGGCAAAAGAATTAGATGAGTTGATGAGCATTAGACTCAATAAGGTCATAAATGTAAAAGATAACACATAGTTTTCCAAGATGACTAAGGTAATTGTGAAGGTACAAATATTCTCTGATTCTTTTAAAAAGGATTTTGCTAAGATAGAAAAAATAGTAGACGATATCTTAGAAAAGCAACAACAAATCTTCAATTTCAATAAGTGGATGGCAAAATATGTTTAAATGAATCATTTTTTCCTAGACGAATCTGAAGAAGGTGATATAGACAAGGATGAGGTATAGATTGTGGATGCCCCTATTCAAATGGAGGAAAGGAAAGAGGAGAAGCTAACTGAAAAAATAGATATGGTTATGAAAATTGATGACCTATCAAAAGAATTGTCAATTGTAATTGTTGACATGATAGTTTAATCTGATGAATTGGAGGGAGAGCAATGACTTGTAGTTAATTTATAGATATTAGAACCAGAAAGATCATGTGCAAATTAGATGGTCCCATAGTTGGAAAGACAACAACTACAAATCAACCAATCATTAGATGAAGTAGTTTAGCAACAAATGGTTACAATAGAAGTGGTCCCACCCCAAAACGATCATTGATAAAGACATTACGTTGTAAGGTAAGGGAGCATAAGCCAAATATTCTTATGAAAATGAACTCTTTTTTTGTAAAATCTTTTCATCTTAAGGACAACCATCCTTTTTTTCTCTAGGCCTAAAGCTTGTTGCATCTCATACTATATAAATGAGGTCCTGGCTAGAGAAAGGGTCTAAATTTTGTAGAATTTTATTATCATGTTAGTTTTGTGTTCTATCTAATAAGTCTTTAGGTACAATTTTGTGATGTATTCATCTACATATCTAAGAATACAAGTCAAAATTGAAGGATAAGTTTTCATGTTTTGAAGTATTTCAGAGTTTGCATTAGTATCATATGATTTTAAAGGAGAATTAATGCCAAAAGAGAATTTTTCCATATCTTTTTCCCTAAATTTTATCTCCATTGTTATGTGTTGGCTATGTTGAGATTGTATCAGCAAGGTTTATGCAATTTAATACAACTAGGTTAGGTTTATATCAATTTACTATTACTTTTAATTCAAGGAATTAAGTAAATGCTTCAATAAATTGATATGATTTCTAGTCATATGAGAAGGATATTCATAAGAATGGGGTTTAGGGTTAATTGCAAATATAATTGATTGTAAGGCAATTAATTAGCTCAAAATTTATTGGGCAGACTCTAAATGCCAATGGATAGGGCACTGATTATTTATCTAATTGCATGTTGAAGAAATCATGGAGTTGCATGAAGCAAAAACTTTAAAATCAAATCAATTTTTACTTTATTGTATGAAGAATTTAAATTGATGGTCAGTACTTGTTTGCAATTAATCTTTGTGTGTTATGATTAGTTGTTGTAGCCAAGAATTGTCTATAAAAATAAGAAGAATTGTAACCATTATCTACTATAAGGGATAAATATGAAGAAAATATCAATGAATGAGTAAAGTGTGAAGAAAATATCAAGTATCAAGCCTTTTATCCCTAAGATGCGCTTGCTTAAGCCTTGTAGAGCTTAAAAAGTAGAAAATCCCTAAAATTCTATTAAAGTTGGATCTAGATTTGAAGATTTCTTAGTTGAGTATAGGAGGTAGCTAACCCTTAGATTGAGTTGTGTCCTCAACATCTTGGTATTAGGTCTTTGTTACCTGGTAGTTTTAAAACACCAATAGTTGGATGGTCATCACAATGACTGATCCAAAAAAAAATTTGAAGTATGTACAGTACCTTCTTGATTAGTCACCACAAACTAATACCACCAGACATGTCAAAATTTTTTGACAAAAGCTTGTACCCTTGCTTAAAGTCTTACCTAAATGTAGCCTTGTGTAACATGGAAACAACCTCCAAGTGTGATACTTGCACTCTAAGGTTAAATCAGTAGAGAAGGTTGACTTCCTTATCAGGGTGCATCTAACTACTCTTTTGAGAGGAAAAGGGAGAAGGAATGTGTGAAAGAAAAAGTACCTAATCTAATCTAGAAGAGGTGATACACCAAATAGTATAAGGGTCTACTTCCTTTCCAATGAAAGAATTAGAACCCAATATATTTCCCAAAATATACCATCATCTACACTTTTCAATCACAATATCTTTGATAAGCCAAAAAAGATAACACAATCAGAGAAGGAATACTATGGATTCACTTAATCAAATTAATTATCAGGTATGAACATAATCATATAATATTGTAATTGTCAAAATGCATTCAACAAGTGAGGCCACAAGAATACACATAGACATAGTTGAAAAAGAATGGATACAATAGGGAGAAATTCTACTAAGAAGAAAAATTATAGAGTAGCTTTGAAAATTAGAAAAGAGAGAACCCTTTGGAGAGAAACAAAACTTGCTATTATAGTTCAAGCATAAATCAAATAACTTCTACCCTAAGACAAAGCTCAACTACTACCATTAAAGGTGTAGACAAGAATCATTTACAAATATGAAGAAAATCATATCTTGGTACACATCCAGATGAATAAAAATCCCATATTTTACCAAAAGAACAACCTTGAGAAGACAATAATGGTGACCATTAATGCATGGTTGATTAGATGGAGAATTAGGTAATGAGTGTGTGATCCCTTTTATTTACTAGCTATGGATAACCCTAAAAGTGGTTGTAGATGGTCAAAAGATCCAATTTTCCATTAAAGAGCTACTCTTCCTTTGTTACCAACATGCTAAGTCAGAAAGAATCATCAAGCCAAACATATTCAACCTTGTGTTGTACCCTCCTTGAAATTTCATTGTTTAGAGACCCTCTTATTTTCCAACCTAGACAAGTAGAGAATCCTCTTTATATCATGGTTAACTTAGAAACCTATGATCTTATGATCATCAACTATTGTCAAAACCCTCAAATTGACTTTGGATTAGAATCTAACCTTTACGATCTTATGATTGCCATAAATTATAGCATCAAACCCTTCTTTTAAGATCCTTATGATCTTTCAACAACACCAAACAATATGATCTAATGATGGAACAAACTCACAACAACATCATATTGTAGGGTCATGGAACCATACATTCCTTCTCATGATATCATGGACAAGCTAATTGACCCTATCATCTTATGATCACAATCTAGTGTATCATTAACACTTGATCATATAACCCTTATGATCCTATGAGAGTATTTATCTTAATCCTTATCATGACTTTGGTGGTTTCTTCATTTTTAACTATGATCACTCGACCTTGCGTTGCTATGAAAACATGATCATACAATAACCTCCCTATCATAGCATCTCAAGCTAGAAGACTCACCCTTGTGATTTTACAATTTCTTCCTTGATTGAGCTATCTGTGATTTATGTAGGGTTGCAAGAAAATTTTGAAACCTATTGATGGAAAGCATCGACTAAATGAAATAACCCTTATTCAATAAGATATTTTTCCCTTGCAACAATGTGACCAGGAGAACTCAATATGACCTAGGGCCCGCTGAACCACACGTCCACTTGTTGCCAACTTAGAAATACAACTAGGGTTTGGTACTTAATTGACAATGTGAACAAATGGACTTTGTGACTTTTCCTCTTTGATCATGGTTAAATATTAACTTCTTTTGATCATACAACAATAAGACTTTTTGTAGTATCACCACGTTAATCACTAACCTGACTATTAACCCTATAAATGGGTGATACAGGAAATAGCCATGTTGCAATCTTGACCTTGAGTTAAACTAAACCACCTATAACTAAGTGAAAAGGGATAAACTAAACTATCATGGTTAACTTCACATGGTTATGACTTGAAAACACTTAGAACTAAAACTTCTCCTAACCAAGCAATCAAAGGGGAACTAACTACTTGAGACAGTTGTTTCACACCATCACAAGGAAAAATGATGGTTTAGCTATAACCATAGCAATAAGGTGATGAATGTAGTCACATGGTTGTGCCATAAAACTGCAAAGGGATAAAGCATGAAAATCTTGAAGACTTAAGATATAAAGGACAACCCAAGGATTTAGTTTATCTTTATGTATTATTCAAATGTTGAATTTTTTATTTTTGGTAAGATGGCATTTTTGGCTAACATGTTCAACCCCACTAGGTTTTTCCCTTGGCTAGGGTTTCCCTAGTTAAAAAAGTATGGTTTTATGAGTTCTCTTATTGCATGATTATGTCTACTATTCAACATAGGTTATTTTTACTTTCATATGCATGTTATAAGATTGTCAATAATATCCAATTTTGGGCTAAAGTTTGTAAAATACTAATTCAACCCCCACCCTCTTAGTATTTCCTATTTCTAAAAATTTGTATTCGAGTATATTTACTCAGAAGAGGCTTGACAACTTGAATAAGATCCCTATGGATATGGAATAGTTATAGAAGAAACTAGAAGAAGCTCTTGAGAATATTGATATTCTTATTGAAGAAAGAGATTCTTTGAAAGAAAGATATGAAGATGCTAAAGACTATGTTATAAAGATGAAAAATGAGATAGATCATCTCAAATCCAAGAAAGAGCCTAAAGAGTAGATCAAGGAGAGTGATGAAGTTTCTAGACTAAAGAAAGAAAATGTAATTTTGAAGCATGAACTTAAGATTATAGATCTAAAGTCAAGCTTGAAGAATGATTATGGTAAAAATAAATTAGGTTTGAGGTTCGAGAATGTAAATCTGAGATTGAACCTTAACAAAGTGACATCTAAGCTTAAATATACTAAGTTTTAGTATGAAGAACTTGAGAATTACATATCATTGTAAGAGGATAGCTAAACCAGTCTAAGTAACAACTTGAGAGATTATATTCTAGTAGTGAGAAGATTGATGAAAAATTGTCTTTTTGAAGAGCTTCTTATGATAAGGATGGTCTTGGATATTTCATTGGAGAAAAGTTAGCTAAGAAATCTAAAGCTAGAATAGAGCCTAATACTAAGATCCATCAACCTATGCAAGATAAATAAGATTTGAATAAGGTTGATTCAAATCACTCTAATAATGCACCTAAGTGTTGAAAAAAATCATTCAATTATATATTTTCATTGATGTTAAACAAATGTCAAGCCTCAATCAAACATAGTGTAAGATGAGCTTAGTTAAGGAATAAAGGAGATTCTAGTATTAGTTAAGAAGAAGTCAGATCTAATAGAGCTTGGTACGTCAATGAAGGAAGTTAATGTTAACCAGGTTTGGTCAATCATCAAAGGAAGTTTTTATTAACCGAAGTATCAGTCCAGTATTAGATGACTGTCGATATATTAATTTTGTTAATTAATTGGTTAATAGAACTTGACCAAATAGATGTTAAATGTTTGGATGGAACAGTATTCAAGATGACTTGACATGAGTATCATATATATCAAAGGTCAAGTTATGGATTGAATCAAGAAATTGGGGATAATGCAAAAGAAGCGAAATGTGAAGGATATTTGATTAAGGATAGGGCATCCGAGTTAGAATACCAAGCTACAAAGAATATTTTAATCAAGGAGGATCAAGAGGATAAACCAAAAAAATGATCTAAGTCTTCAAAGTTAGTTTCTTCAACAATCAATCCAATCATTGTTACTTTCTAATAGTTATAGCAATGAATAAATCTCTTAATACAATTGTCTTAACAATTATTTTGTAAATCCTCTAACAATGTGGTATTTCTAGTTATAAGTGTCTAAAGATATCTAATAAGGCTACTCCTAATAGAGTGATTCAAATCCTCTAATAAGGCCACACTTAACCATGTATTTTATAACCTTTAGCAAGGTTTTCTCCTAACAAGACTCAATTTAGAAGAGTGAAAAGTTGTAACAAGTTGCATTGGTGGTTTTCCCAAATTGGGTTTCCATGTTAAATCTTGGTCTCTCATGTGTTCATGTTATTTTATTAATGCTTTATGTTTCTAAAATAAGCTACCAAAGGTCAATACATAGCAATATATTAAGATTTCTTTATTAACTGAGTTATAGTGAATATCTAGTTATAACCGACCAGAGAAAGGATTTGGCTTATTAAGTGAGAAGTTTGTATTAGCATATAAGGGACTTGGAATTAATTTTGTGGTAACTAATTCACCCCTCCCTTCTCATATAATTCTTTCATTTCTAACAACTGGTATCATAGTTAAGTTCGAACCTAGAAGAGATAAAGAATGTTTGTATGCAAATGAAGAAGATGATTTTGATGAAAAAGAAGTAAGTACTAGTTATGATGAAATAGGATCTATAGCTATTAAAGAAGAAAGTCTAGAGAAAATGGCTTTGGTATCATAGGATGAAAAAAAATATGATTGGATAATAGGTATTGGTTTTTTACATCATATGACTGATGATATGAACAAGTTTGTTAACTTCAAAAGTCATAATGGAGGCATTGTCAGAGTTTAATATAATGTAACATGCCATATTAAAGGTATTGGATCTATAACTCTTGATGGTAAGACTGACACTAAGAATGTATGTTTTGTTGATGGTTTGAAACACAATATTTTGAGTGTTGGACAACTAGTGGATAAAGGTTATTAGTTATAGTTCACAGAGAAGACATGCATGATTAGAGACATAGATGGAAAGGTAATGTATTTTAGCTGAAACCAACTGAAATGACATGTTTTCTTGCTAAGGTAGATGAAAATTGGTTATGAAATCAAAGATTTTGTCATATAAACTTTGGTAACATTGTGAAAACTAGTAGTATGGTTACAGTTAGAGTTTTGCCTAAGATTGTTAAGCCTACTAACATAATTTGCAAGGAGTGTGTATTGGCAAAGCATACCAAAACTTTGTTTCCTAGCAAGAAGTTTACTAATAATAAAAAATTCAAAATTGTACATATAGATCTTAGTGGTCCTA
Organism: Cupressus sempervirens; assembly: GCA_028749045.1. Lineage (NCBI taxonomy): Eukaryota > Viridiplantae > Streptophyta > Pinopsida > Cupressales > Cupressaceae > Cupressus > Cupressus sempervirens. The sequence continues at coordinate 767,900,834 of CM053790.1, forward strand.
TGAATACTAAAGAATTATATGCTGAAAGGTATTTCATGATTTTAGCTGATGATTTTTCTAGAATGATGTGGGTTGCATTTATTAAAGAAAAATCAGAGGCATTTGATAAGTTCAAAATATTCAAGAATAGAGTTGAGAATGAATCAGCTATAAAGATTAAATTTTTAAGATTAGATAAAGGAGGATATTTTAATTCAAATGAGTTTAACATCTTTTATGAAGCTAATGGAATCAAGAGACATTCATCAACTCTGAGAAGCCTTGAACAAAATGGCATTATAGAGAGAAGAAACAAATTAGTAACAAAAGTAGCAAGAGCTATGTTAGCTAAGAATGAAGTATCCAAGATATTTTGGAGAGAAGATGTGAATACAACAATCTATACTATGAATAGAGTGCATGTCAACAAAGACACAAACAAGAATCCTCATGAACTATGGTTTGATCACTCACCTACATTTAAGTATTCCAAATTTTTTGGTAGCAAATTTTATATCAAATGAGATGATGATGTTTTAAAATTTGATGCTAGAAGTGATGAAGGTATGTTTCTTGGATATTAATTGAAAATTAGAGTTTTTAGATGTTATAATCTAAGAACTAAGACTATTGTTGAGAGTGTAAATGTAAGAGTTTATGAGAAATTTAGAATACAGGAAGAGTAGTTGATTACAATTCTAATGATGAGAATGTTGTTAATAAACCAAGGAATGATAAAGTATTCTTTGAGACAAACAATGATTTGCAGAATGAAGGAGAGAAAAAGAATGAATAAAGCTCAGAATCTTCAACAAAGCTAAGAGTTGAGATAGCAACTCATACTTTTGGTAAGAATATGATAAAGAATTGTCCACCAAAGTAGATCATCAGAAGTAGAGTTAAAGGTGTGATGACAACAAGAAAAATCAATGAAGAACTATTTTTGATATCTCAAGTACACATGAAGCATGTAAAGATGACTATTGGAAGCAAGCTATGAAAGAACAATTAGATCAAATAGTGAAGAATGAGACATGGGAATTGGTCCCTAGACCAACGGACAAGAATGTAATAGGAAAAAAATGGGTATTTAGGAACAAGATGAATGAACGAGATGAAGTTGTAAAGAACACAACAAGTTTGATATGTAAAGATTACTCACAGCAAGAAGGAATAGGCTATGATGAAACCTATGCTCCTATGGTAAGTATAGAAGTAGTAAGGTTATTCTTAGCCTATGCAACACATAAAAAATTCAAAGTATCTCAAATGGATGTCAAGATAGCATTTTTGAATGGAGGGCTTGAAGCAGAAGTATATATAGAAAAACTTGAAGGTTTTCCTTTAACATATGACAAGGACATATATGCAAATTGAAGAAAGAATTGTATCACTTGAAGTAGGCACCCAAAACTTGGTATGTAATATTGGACAAGCATTATACAAAGCCTAGTTTTAGAAAAGAAGAAATGAAGAAGGAATTTGAAATGAGCATGATAGGTGAAATGAAATACTTCCTAGGATTGAAAATTATGTAGGACAAAGAAGGAATCTTTATTTCTGAAACTAAGTATTTGAAAGATCTGCTAAAAAGGTTTAGTTTGGAAATATGTAAACCAGTTGGAACACCTATGGTAACTAGACACAAGTTATCTACAAAGGATGAGACACTTGCTATTGAGCATAAGAAGCACAAATCTATGATCAAAGGGTTGCAATATCTAACTCACACAAGGATAGATATAACAAATGTAGTTTAAATTTCTACAAGATTTCAAGCTCATCCCAAAGAAGCACATTATGTAGCAGTCAAAATGATATTTAGATACATTAAAGGAGCACCAGGGTTTAGATTGTGGTATGACCATTCTAATGATTTCACTTTATATGCTTATACTGATGTTGATTGGGTAGGCAGTATGGATGATAGAAAGAGCACCAGTGCTGAAGTCTTCTTTCTTGGAGGAAGATTGGTTTCTTGGTTAAACAAGAAGTAAGATTGTATCTTACAAAGTATAGTAGAAGAAAAATTTGTTACAATAGAAAATGATTGTAATCAAGTTGTTTGGATGAAGTAGATGCTGAAGGATATAAGGATAGAATTTAGTGAACCTATTGCCATACATTGTGATAACACAAGCATAGTGAATATGTCTAAGAATCTAGTGTTGTATTCTAAGACTAGACACATTTCTATCAAATATCACATGTTGAGAGAGAAAGTTGTAGAAAAAGAAATTAGATTGGAGTATGTAAGCACTAAAGAGAAGGTTGCAGATATTTTCACCAAGCCTCTTCCGAAAGAGACTTTTGAGTATTTGTTAGGTATGCTAGGGATTATGCCCCTTCCTACATTAGAGTAGATAATGAAAGAGTGCATCAATCTAGTGTAATAGAGCACTATTGTTTGTCTAGAGCCCAAAAGAAGCATCAAAAAGCTCTTCTAGAGCCCTATCTAGATTCTCTATTATTTTCATTAGTATTTCTCAAAGGTACATGTGTTTCTAAATCTAAAGATCTTTTATCTCTTCTTGTTTACACATTCCTACTAGTAGCTAGGGTTTAGTTTCTTACATTATGGGGGGTGTTTTTCGTTATTTTTTCTATTATTTATATTAGTAAACCAAAATTTTTTTTACAAAAAACAATTCAGCACCTAAAACAATGGCTGAGGCTTCTTCTTGTCTAGAATTTTTGACCCCTTATAGCTATCACAAATGAAAGACCTTGATGACACAACTTCTCTAGTCAAAAGGGGTGTGGTCTTGTTTAGATGTAGTGCGGCCTTTTGAGGTTATCTAATATAGGAACAAGATGGATGAGGCAATGAGTTTGATTTCTTTATAGGTATTCAACAATCTACATTTTATCTTGATGGGTGCAATACCCCTCTAGATATGTGGACCAAGCTTGATGGCTTGTTTGTTTCAAGTAATGAGTTCAGGGCACTTCAATTCAAGGCATAGCTTATCTCTCTTATACCAAATTTGTTTCCTTCTACTAAGGACTTATTGAAGAAGTTTAAACAATAGAGAACTTTATTGTAGGGTTGTGGGAAAACCAAAATTGACATTGATTATATTTACCTAATTCTTTCTAACCTTCATGGAAAATTTCACATTTTTTCTTCTACCTTCTATTTTACCAAAGATGCTTTGGGTAATAGATTTACCATGCCATCCATTAAGGTTTCTTGTGATTGCTTAATTTGAGAGAAAGCTAATATTTCTTAGTTGGATTCTCTCATAGGCTCATAGACTTATGCATCGGTAGCTCAACCATCTTCTGGAATGAAAGAGAAGATATAGAAATAACATTCTATAGAGTCTTAGATTAATTCTAAACCTCATAGTTCATTAGGGCCAACTCCTCCTAAAGGGGGTAAACCAAAGCTAGAAAGACCAAAGTGTTCTTATTGTAATAAGCCTAGTCATGATGAGTCACATTGCTATGAGAAGAATTTAGATAACTATTCCAAATAGGTTTCAAATTTGACTGCTCTCCTTTAGAAGAGCAACATTGATATTCATTCTAGTTCTCACAGATCATCTTCATCATCATCATTTTATTCAAATGGTAAAGATATAGGAAAGGGTCAAGCCCTAAGTGCAATTTCTACTCCCCATTCTTCTAGATGGTTACTGAATTTAGGTGCTTTACACCACATGGCATTTTCTCAAGATTTGTTCTCTTCTTTTGAGGCTTCTCCTACTCCACACATTTTTATGGGGAACAACACTATTATGATAGTATGTGAGAAAAGTTATATGGGTATTGATGATGGTGCATTTCATGATGTAATTTGTGTTCCATATTTTTCCTCTGACCTTCTTCCTATTTATCATATTACACATAGTGGGATAGGGAAGACAATTGAGTTTGCACAAGATTCAATGTAAATCAAAGATAGTGAGATAGACAATATTATTGCTACATGGATTGTTGATCGCTCTTCCTGCCTATATAATTTCTCTCATTTTGGTCCACCATCTCCACTATTAGAGGCTCACTCTCCTTCTTCACAAGAGACTACTAAGGTGAAGTTAGGTTGCTTGAACTTATGTATTGTTCATGAGAATAGTGTTGTGACTTCTAAATCACCACCTCATGTTTAGATTCCATCTATTGCATAGGATTACTCTTCATTATTGCTTACCATTTTAGCTCTAGTCATTGAGACAACTATTATAGTTGTTGAATATATGTTAGACACACATATCCTCTCAGATAATAAACTTAGCACACTTTTTATCCCATCTCCACTAGAGATTCTATTTCAAGATTCTCATGCATTCTCCTTTGAGCATTAGCTAGGACTTCCAGCTTCACCTTACATTTAGGGGTTTTATCCTCCTTGTCAAGTGACTTTATTTATTTTAGATTGGAGCCACATTGTTATGTTCATCGACACAAGAGTTCTACCATTTTGGGGGAGCTATGGAGTCTCAAGCTTTATTAAATTACCTTTACTCCCTTCTTAGGATTTGTCTTTATACACTTGCATTTTTATTTAATAATTTATTAGTAATAATTAAATTCCATTTACCTCTTAGGGTTTCCCTTTTAGGTTTATTGATCTCCTTATATAAGGATTGATCTTTTGTAATTGGGTAAAAGCACAAACCTATGCCACCCTTTTGTAAAGGAAAAGGCTAACAAATGCATAACTATTAACCTTAAATAACTAAAAATAGATATTATTATTTAGAATTTAAAAATAAAGTAAACTAATGAAATGTGTAAAAAAGGATGAAGTTTAGGATTTTAATTTTTAATAATTATCTGGAATAAGAGTTGATATATTTTCCTAATTTTTATAGATAAATTTTTAGTTTTTGAAAAATAAAAAAAAATAGGGGTCTAGTTCCCACCACAAAACTATATAAACTTATTTCCCTTTGATCTTAGACTATGTTAGATAACATATATAGCTAAAAGAATAAAAAATAAAAATTGGCTTTAAACCTATATTTTCTCTTTTATAATGATTTAAATTTCAACTCACCTGAAATTGATGGTTTTCATCTCCCACCACATTTTTAAAAAAAAATCTATTCTAACCAAAAGAAAAATTTTATATTCTGGAAAAGGACTCTTCCTCTAGAATGCCATATAATTTTTAAATTTTTTTGATATGATTTAATATTTTTTTCTTTCTCAAAATTGACATCTTTTTGAGTGTTCAAATACATGCTTGTAGAATTTTTTAATTCAAATATACTATATCTAATTAAAATGCTATAAAATTGGCCTATTCATGGGCTTATTAGGGATAATCAATTTCAAAAAGGGAGATGGTGTTATGGATACCTCCAAAGGAGGGATGGTTAAAAATTAATTTTGACGGGGCAACAAGGGGAAACCCAAGTGTATCAAGGTGTGCATGCATGGCAAGATACCATAAGGGCAACATGCGTTTGTAGCTAAATTCTTGAAGGATGGCACAAATAATACTATAGAATGTTTTGCTACCAAGGAGGCTTTGGGATTAGGAGAAAATATTGGATGCAAACATATACATCTAGAAGGAGATTTGGAGATCATTATAAATGGAATTAAGAGAGGAAAGATAGAGGCTTGGCATTTGGATCAAATTATTTGGAAAATCAAGGAGCTACTTCTAGACTTCAATGATTTTAAGGTTTCATAGTGCTTTTAGGAAGAAAATAGAGTGGCAGATTGGTTGGCCAATTTAGGTGCCAATTCAACATTTGGTCCTCAATATGAAATTTTTGAGGACTTCCATTACCTTATTGTTAATTTAAGAGAGAATTTTTTTTGCCATTAGACTTAATAATTTAATCATGGTACTTCAATTTGGAGTCTAAAGAGAAAGGCATCATGAGTCCAACTTATGATGACATTAATCATTCCATGGTAAGTAGAGATCTCCATGCTACCGATGTATCCCTCTCATGAGTCAAAAGGAGTTTTTAGTTTGCTTTGGTACTTCATTCCAAAGAGAGTTCTAAGGTAGTTATATTTAGGCTAAAGGTAGGTAAAGTTCATTTTCTTTCTCTAAGAAAGAAATGAAGGTAAATTTTTCTTCCAGCTCAAATTATCATATATAGACCTATGAAGGCTAGATATCCACACACTATCTGAAATGTATCTTTGTTTTTGATGACTCGAGATTTTTGAAGGGCATTCAATATATTTTAGGGCTAGACTATCTAGAAGAATTCTAGAAGAGGAGATCAAATTTGGATGTGGCATCGCTATTTGTTACACTCATGTTGATGGTGGGCGGATCAAAAGAAGAGGTTCATCAAGTTGTGGATATTAGTGTGGACAAGAAATGGCTTCTAGGATTGGATGAAATCATTGAGAGAGTTGTTCCTGGTGTTGGAATTAAGATGGGTACTAAGACTTAGAGGCTAATTGGTGGAGGGGACTCTTCCATTCAACTACTAGTGGTGTGGCCTTCTTGAAATCCACAAGGCACTCATATCCCTAAAGTAGAATAGGGTTGGAAAATGATCACAAAATTCCTGTCTAAGTACATTTGGCTAAGGCTTTATGAAGGCCACATCAAGGAAGAGCACAATGGCCCCTATGCAACAAATTCACCATCAAATTGTGAAGAAATTTCACTTGTATGATGGTGGGTCCACAATAGAGGGAGTTTTGGTTTATGCCTCTCTACTTTCTAACAAGGAGAAGGATAGTGGAAAGTGCCATAGGGTGAGCCATGGGATCTCAGTGTTGGATGACCACTCAACTCCAACTTGCAATAGTGAGGAAGTGGTGAATTGGTTGAAGAAGTAGATGACAATTGGGATGGTGGTTGTTCTTTTTGTCCTGGTTGATCGATTTAATGTATGGGTGGTTGGTTTATACTTTTGGAGTGTTTATACTCTATTTTTTGTTTATCTAAGGTCATTTGGATGGGCGGGGTAAGGGTAGTTTAAACTATAAGGCTCTTAGCCATATAGCCATAATGTACTCTCTTTATCAATAAAATACAAATATTACCTATCAAAAAAACCACTATAAAATCTATACGAGAATATTCTTAACTTTGAGCTCTATAAAATGGTGTTTATATGTTATTAAAAAATTATCTTAAAAAATAGTAAGAGTTATTGAAACATCATCTTTCTAAAATAATTTTATTTCTTTAGTAATTGGATACAAAATACTATAAAATATGCATTTAATAGACATTTCTAATTGGAAAAGTGTGAGAACATATATAACTTATCTATAATGAATTTATCTAGATCATGTGTTGGAAAAAAAAATAATTTAGATAGAAATACTTAGATTCAATCATTGTGATATGTCAACCTAAAAGGTGACACAACATTATACTTCTACCCAATTATCTCTCATCTTTTTAGTCTCACAACATAGTTCTCATATTTTTAAAGAAAAACCCTTGTCTCTTATTTTCTATTTGTTATTTGTGACAGGTTCTTTCTTGTAGGTATTCTTTGGGTTTTGTGGATTCGTATTACTAAAAACCTTCAGTTAATACTAATAGTATGGATAAAGTTATGGATAGATTTCTAGTTTCAGTAGTGTATAGGTAAAACAAAGTATGATAGAGAATTGGCTATAGAGTTAAGGGAATATTTTGTTTACAAAATAATTAATTAAGTAATTAGGGATGACATCCTAGATTTTAACCCTAAGTTAGTGAAAGTTAATTTTGTATTTTGATGATTGTATGATTAAGGCTGATTGGGTAGATGATTTGTAATTAGCAAGGTATAAAGAAAGATTGCTAAATGTGAAGTTAAGTGTGGATCAATGTGATATTGATGTAATGATATGTGATAAAAATTACAATGTATGATTAGAGGAATATGATTTTTATGATGAGCAAAGAATACAATATTAGATATACAAGATATCAACAATGGTAAAGAGGTTTTTGTATCTATCTCTTTGTATTGAAAGAACTATATTGTACATTGTGTATTTCAAGAGTGGGCTCATCTTGCACACATTTGTATTTGTATACAACAAATCCTAATAAGATTGAGGCTTCTAACAAGGCCTAGTCCTCTAACAAGGACCAAGACACTATATGGATGTAATAGAGTCCTAACAATGTTAATATCTTTCACAAGATACTTTTGATTAGTGGATCAATTTGTGGGTATGTGCCATCTCCACCAATGTTTTCCATTGGTTAGGTTTTACCTAGCTAACAAAATATGGTTTTATGAGTTCTCTTATTGCATGCTTATGTTTAATATTTTACATATTTAGTTTACTTTCTTATGCATGTTATAAGATTGTTAATAATATCTAGTTTTTGGCTAAAGTTTTTAAAATACTGATTCACCCCCACTCCCTTCACTATTTCCTATTTCTAACAATGATTCTATAAAATATATTCATACAGAAGGCTTTATAATATGTTACACATATGTTAGTACTTAAAATTGATCCATAACTTTGCATTAAAGTGCAAGTTATTGTCGTGGATGTTTGTTCAACTTCAACCATTATCGATGGATGAGAATGTTTAAAATGATTGTAGTATTGAAGGAAGATAGATACATGAGATATTTTACTCATTGTTAAGCATTATAAAACATATTAAAACTTGCATTATTAATGTTTCATGCCAAAATAAAGGTCAATTGAAATAGCAATAATTTAGTAGAGGAACATTATTAAGTAGGATAAATTAAAAAGGTCAAGTTTCATCTTAAGGTTTGAACATCCTACTAACCAATGAATTTGTACAACTTCTTTCGAGTGAGAAGTCTAGATAAAGACTTGCATAGGTATTGAATTCCTAGCATGAAATTTGCAAACCATGGATTCTTCTCTATTTGTAAATTTTTAATTAAATAATTACAATCATGGGGATATGAAAATTAGTAGGAACTTGAGTTGTAGAGTAAGAAATACCAAATCTTTTTATGGGTATCAACAAGATTGTGTGTTAATGTAGCCTATTTATCTTCTTGTTTGGTCAATATCAGAGTAATTTCCATAAAAAAATGGAATAAGTGGGAATTTTTCATTGTGGAGGGGAATAATAGACAATGTTCCATCCCCACTTGAACCATCTTTAAGGGAAGATATTTCATTCTCAAATAATCTCAGAAGGCATTTTTTAACCTTCATATGCAAATAAGTATTTCATATCTTTGATTGTTCCAATTATCTACCAACTGTAGTCTCTCTCTTATTTGTATTTTTTTTTAATTGGTGAGAGGTTGAAGCCAAGATTGATTATCATCTGTTTTGATTAATTATTATTGTTTATTTATTTAAATTGAGTAGATTCAAACCCAAGGCCTCCCATGTAACAAGTTCATAATTTTTTATGTTGTATGCTCTTGCCTTAAAAAATAAAAAATAAAAATTTAAACAAATTAGGTAATAGGTAGAAGCCAATAATTCTTTTTAACCCTTGGTTGTAAGCACTATAGGCAAGAAGCTCCCCTATCTCAGGAAGAGTCAAATTCAAAAACTCTCAATTAAGAACCATGATAGAGAGTGATCCTATGGAGACTTTAGTGCAAGGAGGGATTGAAAAGATAGAACCAAAGGAACACCTAATTGTCTAACCAACTTGTTGAGTAAACATAATAGAAGAAAACACATAGAGAGCAACACCCAAGAGAAAGAGAAAAAAAAATTATTGATTCATCAAAATATTAGCATACATGCCTAGTTGTAAGGCCATCTGATTATGAACATATAAAAAATACAAATTTAAGATCTATGATCCAGCTTCAAATTTCCAATTCTAGAAAAAGATGCTCTAAACTCTCTAAGTCCTACCCTTGAACTAAACAAAATACCTCTACTTATACTTGCCAAAATGGTTTACAGAAGATTATAGAACATTACATAATAGAAAAGTTGACCTTAAAGTATTTGTACTCATCCCAAGACAAGATCCTATCATTAAGTTCATGATTCAAATTAAATACATAAGTCAGCTCAAACTAAGAACCAATGATAGACAAAATCGATCAAAGAAAAAATTGAACATCAAAAAATATGAGGTTTACTCTATACATGAAGGAACACTCAGTCAACACTAAACAACTTTTTTAACACTGTAAGAACTCAGTCAACACTGAACAACTTAGTTAACACTATTGGAACTCAGTTAACACTAAACAACTTGGATAATACTATTGGAACTCGGTTAACATTGCTAGAACATGGTTAATATTGAAAAACTTTTTTAACACTACTAGAACTTGTTTAACACTTGACAACTTGGTTAATACTACTAGAACTTGGTTAAAACTACCAGAATAAACAAAAGAGAAATATTACAGGGCAACCCAAGATGCTCTTGCATTAGAACCATGTTTGAAAGAAATGATTCTCTTGAATCATGCAAGTGTCAAAACCTAAGCTAAATCCAACTCAAATTGAGAAATCCATGTAGCATCTTGGTTTATTCTTCCAATTCACTAAATACTCATAGTAATCTTTTCCTATTATTATTTTATGAACTCTCTAATCCAATACCCATTCAAACTCTTCAATCTACTTCTTAGGATAATAATCTAATACAAAAACTTCATCATCTAATTCATGATACTTATAAAAATTAGAAATATTAAATAGAGGAGATATATCAATGTGACCAGGTAACTCAACTTCATAAGCATTGCCACTCTCAAAATTCCTCAAGATCTTACAAGGTCCAAACTTCTATTGATAATTGGATAATAGAGATATTTAATTGTTGTCATTTATGATAACACATGATGTACATGCTAACATGAAACCTCAAAAATAAAGAGATTTACCTTTTAGTAATAAAAAAATTGTCTAAGTATAGAATTTTGTATACAATAGTATTTTTTTTATTTATAACTTGTTTCTAACATCATATTATGACTAGAAAAGTTAGATAGAGATATTATACATGTTGGTGATGATGTGTATAACCTCAAGAGTCAGTATGGACTATATAGAAAAAAGATAATCATATTTTAGTGAAATAGGATAGAGGAATTGAAGGAAAGGATTCTTTTGTTTAAAAAATAATTACTCATCCAATTAGGGTTGGCATCCAAGATATTTAATCTAAGTTGGAAAAGTGGATTTGTAGTCTTAGCCAACCTAGCAAAAAATTGTGTAAAGGCATGATATTTATGCAAAGGACATATTTCAATAAGTGTAATTATGATGTAAGTTGTGTGATGAAATGTCCCTTTTCTGATTTTTTCATGATATTTCCAACCTCTAATCAGATCTTTAAAATCAAACAACTGCTATCACAAAGATCCACCAAATTCCTTAAGAAACCCCAAATCGGGTATGTTGAAAATAGTGCTAAAAGCTTCACAACTTCACAAATTATTAATGAATCTGAAAATGGAAATTTTTACAGAACTTTCAGCAGCATAACAGCCTACAAATTGATATTTCCAGATCCGTATAGCCTTTACACAACAGCTCGAAAATGTAGGACCAAAACTATGCTCATCGGGCTCCCGAAATAGCACAAAATATGCTCGGAAACACCACAAGAACACTAATAATCTATCTCAGAAGTTTAATCACGTCCCAATATATATATTCAGATCTATTTTAACAGCTTAAAGTATAAAATACAGCAGCAACCAAAACTGATATGAAATACTCAACCGGAAACACCAAACTCTTACAAAAATACACCCGGAAACTCACAAATCTGCACTGTTCAGCACAAAGGCAAACTCTGTATGAGCATGCCCATGGAATGGCTTCAAACTCCTGTCCTTAGCCTTCCTGGAAACCTGCAAACTCCCATTCTTGGGTCTCCCTGGAAACCTGCAAACTCCCGTTCTTGGGTCTCCTTCTCCACAGGTTTGGCAGCCTCTGAAGAATAACAAAGAATGAGTGAAAAATCAAGTCTGGAATCCCCCCAAAATGCCTCCAAACCTCTTTAAAAAGGGCATAACTGTAACTCACGTCCAAGAGAGGTTAATGAAACATATTTTAATAATAATTATCATTTATTAGTCCAACGGTTTCCAAAGATTAACTCCCTTTTTCCGAAACTTCACTTTCTTGGGCCTGCCTGTCTTAGCAAAGATTATTATTTTTTAATTATTTGAAAAGGGGACATGACAAGTCCTCCCCTCCCAAACATTGCTTGTCCTCAAGCAATGGCTGAACAATAAACCAATCAATCCTCCTGGATCCCAAATGTAGTCATGAACTATACTACTACCAATTAACACAGACTCCTGCAAGATCCTCTGCAATATGACCAAGAGGAATCCATAATCAAACTGGCAATTATAGCTCAACCAAACTCCAAAATCACCATTACCACAGTCAAAAACCCATGAGACACAAACTCTTAGAATATCAAAACCCAAGTAAAGTGGACTACCAACATAGTAAATACCATCAATGCATTCCACTGGCCTATATGGAATGTACAACCCAACTCTGCAACAATGGTGAATGCTCTCAAATGAAACTATACCAAGTATGGAGAATCCATACACTATACAACTCCTGCAGTCAACACAACTCTGTAGATCATTGGCCACTGTCTCATAACCATAACTCCCATGCACCCCTGATGGTGAAAAGCCATCACAAGATAAACAACAAGAAATGGAACCCAAACCAAATTTTCCATGAACAAGTGATACAACCCACTGTGACTGATCACTAGCTAAGTTAGGAGATGTCATAGCCAAAGGAGTAGAATCAATAACAACACTTGCTGAAGCATCACTCCAAAACTCCTGCTCTAAGTCATGTATTATCAAGCTATCAACTACAAAACCTGTCGCCATGTCGTGCCCATCACAACTCTCATCTCGAGGCATCAAACTATTCCATAATTGATGATAAGCACTAGGAACCAAAGTACATCTCTGTATCATAATCTCATCAACATGGTCATCAAAGGTAAATTGATGAGCGTACCTCACAGTGTAATGCCGATAGAATGCGCCAATCTCAGTCAGTGGCTCAGACTGTAATCCAGATGAAACTAACTACAATTGATCATCAACCATGTTGGAACTGACTACTACCTCCAAAGATATCACCAAGGGAGTAGTATTACTATCAGGAACCATGCCAACTGTCGACTCACCAACATCACACATGACCTTTGATACATCTCTAGTCTCTGTGCCTTCAGTACTAGAGGCCACCACCCTGTCAGGCATACAATAATCTGCTACAATACCCAACTCAACTAAACCTGACTCTAGTGGGAATGAACCTAATATGCCAATGTTAGTATCAAGGATGGATGCATCCCCATCTCCATTGTCTCTGACAATCTCAGTCATGGACATCCTCGAATCACCAAACACCATAGCTTGTGACTGTATAGAATCAGATAAAGACTGTAGTCGCTCTAACTCCATGGTCACCTTAGCCAAATGAAACTGTGACTCCTTGAAAGCCAACTGTGTACTCTCAAGAATCTCAAAAGTCACCTCAAGCTGCTCAGTAAGCTCACTCACCTCATCTTCCTTGGCCAACAATGCATCATATGTTGTACTACCCCACTCCATAAGATAATCTCTATCAGCTACCAACTGCATATAATTCTGTCTCAAAATTTGAATAGCCTCCCATAAAGAGTGGATCTCTGTCAAGGAAAGATAACTTCCTTCCTGCTCATCACTAGTAGGAGAACCCCATCCATAAACTGCTAATAATTGACGAGCAGCATCAAAATGTTGGCAAGTGATAGCAATGTCTCGGTCACTAACTCTCAACTGATTAGACACATGATGGCATTGGCTTGACTGTCTCCTACAAACCTCCTTTGATGCACTGTCTAAAGGAGTATCCTCAAAGTTACTAGTCTCTAGAGTATTACCATCCATGTCCTGTGAATCAACTCTAAAGCTCATATCAACATACAGAGTATCAAAATTTGTAGCACTGCTGTCCAACTCCTCTGTACCCAAAGAAACTAAGTCTTCAAAATTGCCCACTACATCCTCCTGGATGTCATCGATGCCAATATGATCCTGGGACTCATCTGTACACACTGCCAAATATGAAAGATCATCAACACATTCCAGCAAGTATGGTCGACTGGATATATGAACAAAGCCCAACACCAGTGTATAAAAACTAATACCAACATCAGACAAGATACTGGCACAAGAAAAGACAACACCGTGTAATCTGCTAATCAAATCCATGATAGCACCCAAACAAACACTACGACCAAAAAGTGTTAAAGATCTCCAGTCAACTGAATCCCAAACACCAATATAACAATCTCGTGTCCATATCCGTAAACTAGAATCAACTGGTAACTCAAGCAAACTCCTCACCTGAGTAATATGACCAATACCAACTAACTCCACATACCTGTCATGATAAGGTAATGAAGTCACAATACTATCTTCACTCACCTTCAGCTGGCGGGATAAATCATGTGAAGTACTACCTGCCTCAACCTCATGTGATGAAGCATCTAACTGCGCCTGGTACTCTTTCTCAGCAAATTCATGAATGCTCAATGTCTGCTCATCTCTACTAGGTATCTCACCATCCTGCACAACAACATCCTCATAATCATCATCTGAACCCACTACACTGTAGTCACTGCCTGTTGTAAATATACCATCCTGAATACCTGTGGCATCACCCTTTGACAACCTGTAAACAATTGTCTCAATTTGAGTATCAAGTTGACTGTTACTATCAATCTGTGTAATATCCTTTCCCACCACCTCCTGTGGCAAAGTAGAATCTGAGACCACTACCTGGCTATCAGCTAGTTTCTCAAACTCCTCATGCAAGTTCTTGGGAATTGTGTCATCTGTCCTGTGAGAAAATTTGCCAAATAGAAATCCAGTCAACTTATCCACCTTAGCTGGGTCAGATAACATGTCATTTATACGGTGGTGCTCAACCAACTGTTTAGACATGTCATGGCTTATTTTCATAAGTTTATCTCGAATGTCTAAATAACCATCCTTTCTACTATTTTGACTCTGGCTATCAATTGTCCAAGATCGTTCCCTCTGAGACTCTGTACTATATCTGTCCATTCTGGATAAAGTAGAGTGTAACCCCAATAGGATATAACTTCTTCAAGCACCAAGAACTAACATGCAAATGATTAGAAGTAGCATGCAACCATAAATTTTTACATGCAGCTGATTAGAAGCAACATGCAATCATAAATTATGACATGCAAGATTTGGGTAGTTCTCAAAACTGAAATGCAATATCTGGGTAGTTGTCAAAACTGACCTGCAACTTCTACAAACCCTCAGGCTGGCAAGATCATGGCTCTGATACCACTGAAATGTCCCTTTTCTGATTTTTTCATGATATTTCCAACCTCTAATCAGATCTTTAAAATCAAACAACTGCTATCACAAAGATCCACCAAATTCCTTAAGAAACCCCAAATCGGGTATGTTGAAAATAGTGCTAAAAGCTTCACAACTTCACAAATTATTAATGAATCTGAAAATGGAAATTTTTACAGAACTTTCAGCAGCATAACAGCCTACAAATTGATATTTCCAGATCCGTATAGCCTTTACACAACAGCTCGAAAATGTAGGACCAAAACTATGCTCATCGGGCTCCCGAAATAGCACAAAATATGCTCGGAAACACCACAAGAACACTAATAATCTATCTCAGAAGTTTAATCACGTCCCAATATATATATTCAGATCTATTTTAACAGCTTAAAGTATAAAATACAGCAGAAACCAAAACTGATATGAAATACTCAACCGGAAACACCAAACTCTTACAAAAATACACCCGGAAACTCACAAATCTGCACTGTTCAGCACAAAGGCAAACTCTGTATGAGCATGCCCATGGAATGGCTTCAAACTCCCGTCCTTAGCCTTCCTGGAAACCTGCAAACTCCCGTTCTTGGGTCTCCCTGGAAACCTGCAAACTCCCGTTCTTGGGTCTCCTTCTCCACAGGTTTGGCAGCCTCTGAAGAATAACAAAGAATGAGTGAAAAATCAAGTCTGGAATCCCCCCAAAATGCCTCCAAACCTCTTTAAAAAGGGCATAACTGTAACTCACGTCCAAGAGAGGTTAATGAAACATATTTTAATAATAATTATCATTTATTAGTCCAACGGTTTCCAAAGATTAACTCCCTTTTTCTGAAACTTCACTTTCTTGGGCCTGCCTGTCTTAGCAAAGATTATTATTCTTTAATTATTTGAAAAGGGGACATGACATGTGAATATTGTGATGTGCAAACTTACTGTGAAAGTGATATATGTGAAGTTTTGTATAAGTTATTTTGTGATCCGAGATTGAGTTGAATATTAAAAATCAATAAGGGAAGAAGATATCTAGTATTT
Source organism: Cupressus sempervirens (assembly GCA_028749045.1). Classification (NCBI taxonomy): domain Eukaryota; kingdom Viridiplantae; phylum Streptophyta; class Pinopsida; order Cupressales; family Cupressaceae; genus Cupressus; species Cupressus sempervirens. The sequence continues at coordinate 767,917,078 of CM053790.1, forward strand.
ATATTCCAAAAGTTTGATTACTTGTTTGGGCAGTGAGCTCTTCTTGTAATTAGAAGTGCATGTTTGGGTAGTGAGCTCATCTTGCATCTACTGTACTACAACTCCTAACAGGGTTGGAATCTCCTTATAGGGATTCAAAGTCTCCTAATAGGGCCTCTTTATAATGAATTTTCTCATTGACTCATAATGGGGTCTATCCTCTAATAAGGATCTTATATATCAATATATTATCTAGTGGGTATCATCCCCACTGGGGTTTTCCCTTAGCCAAGGTTTCCCTAGTTAATAAAATATAGTGTTATGAGTTATCTCTATGCATTGTTACCATTACTATTCAGCATTTCTTTATTTCTTTGTTATGCATGGTTTAAAGTAATAAATAATATCCTATCGGTGACTAAAGTTTGTAGATTATTGATTCACCCCCCTCAGTATTCCTTATTTCTAACAATTGGTATCAAACTATAGTTAATTTGAAGAGGCTTAACAACTTGAGTAAGATCCCTATGGATATGGAACAATTCATGAAGAACCTTAAAGAAATTCGTGAAAAAATTGATCTCCTTACTAAAAAAAGAGATAAGACGAAGGATAGATATGAAGACTCCAAAGTATATATTGGTAATTGAAGGAAAAGATTGAACATCTAAAATCTAAGCCTCAATCTACTAAATTTGGAACTAGTGATGATGATTATTCAAAGCTAAAGACAAGTACAAGATCTTGAAGAATGAATTAAAGTTATGAATCTAAAGTTGACTTTGAGAAATTATCCTAGGAAAGTTGAATCTAATTTGAAGACTAAGAATGTAGATCTTAGAGCTAGTCTGGCAAAGAAGACATCTGAATTTGAAATACTGAAAGAAGATCATGAAGAACTTCATAATTACAATACTATTGTGAAAGGTGAATTAACTAACTGCAAATAGTAGCTTGACAAGCTTTATTATAGTAGAGAAAAGCTTAATGATTCAATGTCAATATAGAGACCTACTTATGATAAGATTGGTCTTGATTCCTTCTCCTTTCTTGCATGCATCCTAATGATGGATCATATAGTGTGATCTGAAACATTGATGTAAAAAAATTGTTCACACAATAAAATCTAGAAAAAAAATCACAACACTCATGGATTGTGGAAATTTAATAGCTCTAATATGTGATTGATCACTGACTGAAATCCAAACACACTATTCTTAGTCCTCTTTATCTTCTCTAGGTTCTCAAGTAATTGCATTCTCAAAATTTCATTGAGGTTGACTTGGTCCTTCTCTACACATATTTTATATGCTGCATAAATGAATCTGGCTAATAATTCATCAATCTTTGAGCTTGCACAAAAGGAGTAGACAATAATTCTACTCAGGAATCTTACATTAGGTTTCTTAATGGTGCTAATCACCATGGCCTTCCATTTTACATTTCTTTGGTATAACTCTCAACTTTCTTTTTGACCATTTTCTCACCTATAGGTACATTGCCTTGATTGAGACCAATTATCTCATGAATAAGGTCAGCAAAAATGTCAACTACACTATCTTACATCCATAGCTTCCCATCATGCATTCTACTTAATATGATTTGTTTACACTCATCTATGTCCAATTCTCTATATAAATGATACTTAAATAGGTCTAGTTCCTTCAAGCGTTCAAATTTGAGCTTCATAGTTATATTATGATTGAAAACTAATTCCATGTCCTTGTTCATGTATTCGCTTCTAGTAGATTCAATTTTACTATTAAGATAACTTCCTATGTCTTCCAAATATATTACATTGTCTGGCATAATGAATTATGTTAGGTTAGGGTTCCTCCAATAGGTTTCATGAAAACAACCTTCTACATAGGTCTATCTTCATTCTCAACATTGCATATTACTAACATATCCATGATTCTATAAAATACGAGAATTTACCAAATAAATTTATGAAAAAAATGATAAAATGCCTATTTTTGAAAATAAGGTTTTCTTCATAATCACTCTAATAAGTCACTTCTAAGTACTCTCTACTTTGGATGAATTTTTAGTGAAGTAGAAATCAAGTATGTACTCCATTTATTCCATCAACTTGAACTTGCATTAATTACATACTTTGGAAAAACAAAAAAGTTGTTAATTACACTTTTTAATTAAATAACTACTCAAGATCATCTATCTGATCTTTAGATGCTACTTAACATTTTCTATAGCCTCCTTTTATTATTAAAATGCTCCTCAAGACTTTGCTTCACAAAATTCTCTGTGTTATAGAATTAACATTCTCTGTTATACTAATAACTCTTAATTCCTTCACAACTTGTTCAAATAAGCTCCAAATTACAATGAGCTTAGGTGCCATCTAAACTTAACTTGATATACCTTTCCCAACTTTTCTTTCTCTAATTTAATCTATAAATGAAGCTCTCAAATTCTAGTGCTATAAAAAAGCTTAATTGAACTTAATTGAATTTAACTTGATATTTGACTTTGATCTTCCTATCTCATCATCTAACTTATCTTCTGCTATGTCTAATCCTTTTACAAATGCCTCATTGAGTTCTTCTAAAAGTTCACTAACTACATTAATTTATTCCTCATTTTCTTTATTAGTTTCAAAGTTCCTCTCATGATTCCTTCTGTCATTTCTAATGTTTTTCCCATCATTTCTTCTATTTCTAAAGTTTCTTCAATTGTTCCTTCTATCTCTAAAGATTCTAGTCATTCTTCAATACTTTGTTGTATGTATGAAGTTGTCGCATAACTGACATATTGGCGCTCTGCTTCTAGGATTATGTTGATCATTAGGTTTGTGACAATTCCTAGCTATGTGTTCAAAGTTGTTACACTTATAATACATGATCTAACATTTATCTTCATAAGATCTTCCATCTCTCGATGTCCTTCCATTAGATCTTCTATCTCCAAGGTTAGTATTTCTAGACATTCTACTATTCCTTCTATCGATGTCATACTTAGTTTCCTACAATCAATTTCTTTATGGCTCATACCATGATAATTATGAGAATAAGAATCCTTAACATGATTAAATGAATTATATGTATAATCTCTTTTCATATGGCCTATTTCATTACATAAAAAAACACTTACCTCTATATTCATACCTAGCTTTCTTAGGAGTTTCCACTTGCTCTGGTTCATCCAAAATTTCAACTTCTTTAGGTTTATCAAAAGATTGATTACATTCAATCTTATCATCAGATTTATCATTTTCTTTTGGATTTGATCTATTCTTAGGTTTCTTTAGAGACATGTTAAATAGGTAACCAAGACCAGAGTTATCATAAGTAGGTCTTTGTATTGACATTGAATCATCAAGCTTTTCTCTCATAGAATAAATATTTTCAAGTTGTTCTTGCACTGAGTTAATTCACCTTTCACAATAGTATTATATTTATTAATTTCTTCATAATCTTCTTTCAATATTTCAAAATTAGGTGTCTTCTTTGCTAGACTTGCTCTTAGATCTGCATTTTCAATCTTCAAATTAGATTTAACTTTGCTAGGATCATTCCTCAAAGTCAAATTTAGATTCATAATCTTTAGTTCATACTTCAAGATCTTATACTTTGTCTTTATCTTTGAATAATCATCATCATTAATTTTAGATTCAGTAGATTTAGGCTGGAATTTGAGTTGTTCAATCTTTTCCTTCAATTGTCCAATGCATATGTTAGAGTCTTCATATTTGTCTTTTAGCTTATCTCTTTCTTCAATAAGGAGATCAATTTGTTCAATTGCCTCTTCAAGGTTCTTCCTCAACTGTTCCATATTCATGGGGATCTTACTCAAGTTGTTAAGCCTTTTCAAAGTAACTATGATCTGGTACCAATTGTTAGAAATAGGGATCACTGAGAGGGGGGGCGGGGTGGGGGTGAATCAATAATCTACAAAATTTAGTAACTAACTAAATATTATTTCATACTTTAAACCATACATAACTAAGTAATAAATTAATTCTAAATATTAATAGTAACCATGCACAAAGATAACTCATAACACCATATTTTGTTAACTAGGGAAACCCTAGCCAAGCGAAAGCCCCAGTGGAGATGATACCCACTAGATAATATATTGATATATAAGTTCCTTGTTAGAAGATGTACCCTATTAGGAGTCAATGATAAAATTCAATATAAAGAGTCCCTATTAGTAGACTTTGAATCCTTGTTAGGAGATTCCAACCTTATTAGGAGTTGTAGTATAATATATGCAAGATGAGCCCACTACCCAAATATGCACTTCCAATTACAAGAAGAGCTCACTACCCAAACAAGTAATTAGACAATTGGAATATAGCAACTTTATCAATTTTATCTCAAATATTGAAATAGCTTCACAAAATTTTCATATATCACTTTCACAAAAGTTCACATACAATTGCTCAACATTCCTTCAAGATAGCATGATTACACACTTCAATCTACAAGATGTCCTTTGCATAAATACCATGCCTTTACACAAATTGTTGCTAGGTTGGCTAAGACCAAAATACACTTTTCCAACTTAGAGTTAACATCTAGGATGTTGGCCCTAATTGGACAAGTAATTATTTTAAAAACAAAATAATCATTTCCTTCAATTTTGTTATCTTGTTTCATCAAAACACAAAAATCTATGTTTCATATAGTTTGTACTAACTTTTGAGGTTAGACACATCATCATAAACATGTATATAATCTCCATCTAACTTTTCTAGTCATAATATGACATTAGCAACAAGTTATAAATAAAACAATACACTATTGTATACCAAATTCCATACTTAGATAAATTTTTGATTGCCAAAATCTAAGTATCTTTATTTCTAAGGTTTCCTATAAGCATGCACATCACATGTTGCCATAAATTACAACAATTACATATCTCTATTATCCAATTATCAACATAGTAGACATAGAAAATTGTCTTCAATACTTGAGTGAGCTTGGCATACACTAACTGGAAATGATATGACATTTTGTATAATATCAAAGACAATACATAATTAATCAATTGTTTCAACAATCTCCATCTTTGGCATTGATGGCAACACAACATGTCATAATGCAATTAAATTGTTAGAGAAAGAATAAAGTAAGAAATTATCCTTTGTTTCATTTTGATTCTCATCCATGAGAACTCCCTCTAATAGTGTGAACTCTTTCTTCCTTTAGTTTCTCCATCTATCAAAAAACTTCTATCTACTACAACTTCTTCTAATAGCAAGTCTGCCTTTGATATCATACCATGTTCCTTCTCCATTTTCACATCTCTTTCACTTTCTATTTACAAAATTTTTGTGAGATATGATAGCAAAATTTAGGCTCTTTGACATCTCATGTCAAAGATAATATTCAGTGAATATTAATGTACCTTAAGTATTGATTCATTTGCAATATGCTCTTGTGGCTACTACACCAACTAATTGATCTTCAAAATACTCTAGTTGATGCATCACTAAACTTCATTAAGTGAACTTTAGATAGGGGAATGACCCCTAGCTTACTTCTTAGATATAGAAATGCATCCTTAGGTAATGGCTTAGTGAATATGTCTACAATTTGTTCTTTTATATTCACATATTTCATTCTTAATTATTTATCTTGTACCAATCCTCTTAAAAAAATGATATTTTATAGCAATGTGTTTTGTTTTGGTGTACATCACTAGAGTCTTTGATATATTGATTGCATTGGTGTTATCATAGTATATAACTACTAAATCATTGATCTCTATCTTCATACCTACCAATAGTTGTTTGAACCAAAAAAAAATATAACAATTAACTATTGTTGCCACATATTCTACCTCTATTGTTGACTAAGAGATATAATTGTATTTCTTGCTTGTCCAAGACACTAGCCTTTTATCAAGAAAGAATGCTCCACCATGTTAGCCTGGGTTTTTCACCCTTTCTAATTTGTTATAACTCAAAGTGAAAAACCTTAGGGTTATGTTTAAAATTTTGTGAGTTTTTGTTAAAACCCTAGTTGAAATCTTTTAAAATTTTATAAACCCTTGTTTATTGTGCCCTAATCCTCAAAAATGATTGAAAGTAATATTTAATTAATCTCATTTGATTTTCACAATCCATTAGTAATATCATGAGAATTTATGGAGTTTGATTGTGTCGTAATTTTTAAGCATCAACGTTTTGGATCACACACAGTGATCCATCATCAGGATGAGGAGTGCAAGAGAATAGAGAAAAAATGTAAAGTGATGATGATGGATCACTGTGTGTGATCCGAAATGTTGATGCTTAAAAATTACGACAAAATCAAACTCCAAAAATTCTCATGATATTAGTAATATTTAAATGAAATTGTGCAAGACACACTTATCCTAAGTTCCCATTTTTCAATATTATTTTATTACTTTTCACAAAAATAAATCTTCTTCATTTTTGAACATACCCTAACTGTGGTTTTTTTTACTAAGCATTTTCTATGAAACATCTTAACTGTGATGGTTTGGCTTGAAGAGTCATTGATCTTTCTAGGATCGACGGTGAGTGCTTGCCCACAATTTGAAGTTGAATGACATTTAAGTAATGTGGGAAAGAAACTTTGAGACATGTAGCAATTAGTAGCATTGGGTTATGACTGCAATGCAAAGACTAGAGTTTGTCAGATCTTGTCAATACTTTTTAGAAATTTTGCAAATTTGTTAGTGCATGTTCCATTTTTTTAGCAATATCATTGGTTAAGCCATGTAGTGTGGGTGTTTTTTGTCATCATTTTATTAATTTTTTGATCTTTGGAAGATCAATAGAAGGTGTATTACCACTTCATGGAGATGTAAGGGTTTTAAAAGAAGTGGGGAAGCACCTTGGTAATACCTATGCCTAATAATGTCATGAACGATATTTCACATAGTTCAAAGGACACATGTTGTACACTGTTGATCTTTAGAAGATCAACAGATAGCACATGCCCACAATATGAAAGTAAACAATGTTTATATGATGTGGACAAGTGCCTCTTTGACATATGGCATATGATGATGTCATGGGCATGTAGCTCTTAAAGGTAATAATCCAGTCTGTACTATTGGTAGTTTTCAAACATGTTGATGCAAATGCAATGTATTTATTGGTTAGTTTGACTAACTAGATTTTAAAAGGGAATGAATTTGTAACACTATTGATCTCTAGAAGATCAATGGATAGCTCTTACCCACATTATCAAAATAAAGGAACTATTGCCTATTTTTTCACCTCCCACAAAAAAATTGAATTCAAATGCTTGCCGTACCTAATGGCTAGTTCCTAGATTTAACATTATTTAATTGCTAGGAAATACAAAATTAAACAATTAAATCCTTAGTGTATTTCCCATTTTTTCTTTGTGGGCCTACAACTTTTTGCGTTGTTAGATCTCATGCAAATCTACAGTGAGTGCTTTCTTGTATCTTGAAAATGCCTGAACTTTAAACATTGCGGGAAAGCCCCTTGGTGATACATCGTTCAAGTGGGTCCATCCTCTCTGGGCCATCGCAGACTAGATGGACAAGTGGCAGGATGAGTTGGAAATTCCATTGGTGCCTGCTCTCCCACATTTTTTTTTCTGATAGACTTTCTAACGATGCAAGCAAGCACCCTAGCGACACACATCTAGATGATGTCACAATGGATGTCCAAAGGTTTAGAAGGTGCAAGTTTTGATCACCATCAGATCTTCATAGATCCACAGCTAGTGCATGCATGGAAGATGAAGATGCAAGGATTTTAAGTATTGTGGGTATGTGCCCTTGCGACGTGTGGCTGGCGTGACATCATGGGCCTGCCCTTCTTGCAGAGTGATGTGCAAAGAATTCTCATCGGCCAATGCGAATAGATCTATGACCAAGGCTTCCCCACGATATGAAGATGTGAGGACTTTAAATATTATGGGCAAGCACCTCGATACCGTATGTCCTTGTGGGGTTAGGTCCATTCCACATGTTGCAGGGCGATGTTAGTTGTGTGCCATAGATATGCCAGATGGGGCCAAGTCAAGTTGAGTCAACTGCTGAGTGTTTTGTGGGCCCAAGAATTTTGAGAGGACAGGTGTGGTATATGGAGAATCTTCACGGTCATTGATCTTCTGGAGATCAATGATTGGTGCTTTCTTGCAATATGAAGGTGCAAGGAGGTTAAACTTTGCAGGGAAATTCCTAAGTGACACGTGTCCTAGTGGGACCGACCAAGGTATTAACATGGAGACACTAGCAGTTAATGTGACCATTGCCATTAGAATTTGAGGAGTTGGCACGGATAGTAAAGAAGGACATGGTCAAACTCAGGAAGACTCCACTGAGTGGAAGAATGAAAAAATACCATTGGCCCATGTGGCTCATCTTGGTGCCAAAATCCAGTTGACTTGCTACCCCTGTTGATTCATGAGACAAAAACATGAGAAATCGAGGTTTTTGTGCGAATCTGATCTTCATGATCGATTCCAACCACTAGAAGTGAATGCAAAGCATGCAAAGACACTCTACCACCCTGATCCAATCTATCTACCTAGTCAGAGTATAGTTATGGCACTGTTTCTATCTTCTCAAGGCCTTATTTTAGTTAAAAATTAGATTTCATGATACCAAAAGCTATACTTAGATCAGATTTCTTCAGATCCCCATGACTTTTCTTGGAAAAGCCTTGATGATGGTGGTTGTAGGATAGTTTTGTAGGGAAAATCTCAGTTATGCCTGAACTATAAAGGCAATTTTTTGTAGATTTTGTTAAGGTCGACCTTTCTCTGTTTTCTCTGTTATTGCTCTGCAAATTTTTAGTGTAAATTCCCCTGTGCCTCTAAACTATGTGATTATGTGCCTTATCTCTTTCAGCCATTGGTGTGGAGTGCAAGAACTCTTTGCCTCCACTAGTGTTTTGTGAAAATCTGTAATATGCATGATTGTATCTCCTATTGACCAATGAATGATAATATAAGTGAATCTCTCTCTCATTGAATCATTCATCTTGGTCTTCTGATCTGCATGTGATTATTAGATTAAAGAAAGTTTGAATGTGTATATCCTTAGTTTCATTCTGGTTCTATATTGCATGTATGGGAAGAGATTGGTCCTTACACTCTATTTTGGTGCATCACCTCCCTAGATTAGAGTAGTTAGATTTTCTTTCCTGCATCTCCTTCTCCCTTTTCCCTTCCAAGAGTAGTTAGGTGCACCCTGATAGTAAGAGGAACCCAAAATTCTCTAGAGACTAAACCTCACAATTCAAGTCCCAAAGCTTGGAAGTTGTTTCCATGTTTCACTAGGTTGTCCTCATGCATAGGCTTTGGACAAGGGTGCAAACATCAGTGAAATTTTTTTTTGGCATGCCCGGTGGGACATATATCAAAATATTTTAAGTCTATTGGTGTTAGAAAGAAGATTTCAAGATTAATACTGAAGAGATAGTATTGGCTTTGGTGTTCATGCCTTCAAGAGGTTCATTCTTCAAAGTACTTAGTGACTCTAAGCTTCAAACACATCTGGTTCTAGACCAAAGTTTCAGTAATTCATGCCCAAAGCTAAAACAAGGGCATCTTCTAGAGGTAATTTTCAATACCAAGAGCTTTCACTTCAAATCCTAGAAGAAGGAGGACTAGAGTATGCTCATCAACAGTTAGGAGTGCAATAGTAACAAATACCCCTGCAAGATCTATCTCTACTCCTCCTACTGTTAGATCTTAGCCTAGATTATCATCAGTACATATCAATAGATCACTTGTCTATATGGTGTTTCCTAGAGCCCATACTTTTTCCACCTTTAATGGTGGAAGTCCTCTTTTATTGGCCCAAAGACATGAAATACCAGTAGCTGCACTCAAAAGTATACTAGAGTTTACTGGTGAAACCTTCATTTCTGCCTTAGAACATATTCAAGAGGTTGCAAATATCTTTAATATCCATGGAATTATAGAAGATGATTTTGTAGTTAGGCTTCTAGCCTCATCTCTGAAAGGAAAAGCATTACAATGGTATAGAGGCTTAGCTCATGGTTCTATAACAGATTGGGATGGGTTAGGAGTAGGACTATGCAAACATTTTGAGGACAAAAGTGATCATTTGTCACTTTTAGAACAATTGACTACTATAAAAAGAACCCCCCATGAATGTATGATTGATTTCAACTATAGATTTCAAAAGACATGGGATAGAATACCTATTTCGATAAAGCCTACCCCTGATAATGCCTTCTTGCATTACCTTAGGGCCTTTAATAGTGAGATTGCTACCACAATTCAAACCATGGGAGGGATACCTTACCTAACGCTTATGACATAGCAATAAGGGTAGCAAATATATTGATACAAGGAGGTAAGTTAGCTACAAGGCCTCCTATGCCCTTTTTCCCTGATGTCCCAAACCATCAACTAGCAATGGCTCCTCCTCCCATAGCTTCCACCTCACAATCCCTTGCTCTAGTCCCTCAAGCCTCCACATCTTCAAATGTAATAGATGATATTAAGGAGATGATGCAATCTATGATGCTGAACATAGATAAGAGATTGCAAGGCCAAGAGAAGAAGCTAGAGGATAGCTTCTTTGTGACACAAAAAATGAGCAATAAGGTGCTGACTTTAGAAAGACAAGCTCAAGGTAATAAAGCTCATCAGTTACAAGGCCAAACTCTAAATAGTGGTAGGCCTCCAAATCAAAATTATGGGAACAATCCTTTTGATTAGAATAGAAAAAATAGTCGTGCTTCAACTTCAAATGTAAATCAAAGTAGGGCCATAGTCCCCCAAAACAACAAAGCCCAAGATCAAAATTTTGTCCCTCTTGCAATTACTCCTATGCTTGTGGCATGTGTCAAAAGGTTGAATCTTATTTGGTTTTGACCATCGAAGATCTTGCAATACAACCATCATACTAGGAAGGACAATTTAAGGATGCCTCATATGTGCAAGGGCAACATGATTGTTCTTTTATGAACCATCAGATGGAGGAACATTGCAATGTAAACCAAGATTTCATTGCTCCCAACACCAAGAGCAAGAGAAGAGCTATTGAAGATGCTACCCCTCCTAATTAGGCCTCAACTTCAAGTGCAATACCTCATGAACAAGCAGTCAATGAGCAATCAAATGTTTCTTAGCAGCAAAGGAAAAATAATGTCAAAAAAGATGCAAGTGATCCTCTAGTCATTCCACCTCAACCTCCTACAAGGATAGCTCCCAAGGCTTCTACCAAAGTGCCCACTATGCCATTCAGTGTGGTAGAGAAAATGAAGAAGAAAAATGTGAATAACTCTATGTGAGATGCTATTGCTACTATACCCATGCAAAAGAGGTCATTGCAGCAAGAATTGGAAAATATTGAACCAAAGGATCAGCCACCAAACATGGAAAGTGTCACAAGCCTAGTACAACCATTAGATAGGGCAGAAATAAGAAAAAAGGTTAGACCTCCCCCATTCTATGTTTCTCTAATTATAGGAAATAAACTAGTCCACAATTGTATGATTGATTCAGGGGCTAGTAGCTCAGTGATGCCTAGGTGTGTTGTCGATGCTTTGGAAATGAAATATGAGCCCATTATTAAGGATGTATTATAGTTGGATGGTAGTACTGTCAAGATTGTAGGGATCCTTAGAAATGTAGAGATGGCCCTACATGCATGCCCTAGTTGTACTGTAACTCAAGATATATTAGTGGCTAAAGTTAAGCCACACTTTTCTATTTGTCTGTCAAGGGACTTCACTACCCAAATAGGGGGTTACATATCTTTTGATTGGTCATATATGTTTTTTAGAACAAGATATGGAGCCAAAGCTTCAATTAGAGTAGAGCCTCTAGCTCTCCATCATACTGAACCCTACACCCCTAATCTCATCACCATGAATTGTACTATTCTAGAGGTGGATGAGAATGACATATTGAATGAGCCTACCATGTCCCTAGCACAAGTACCCAATTTCCTCATAGATGAATGGGCTAATGCATATCAGTTTGATTCTATATTAGAAATTCTTGAGACAAGCCTCAGTACATATTGTATATTAGAGAAGAATGCTTTAGTTCCCAATCTTGTGGAGACTGAAGAAGATGTATGTGGGATATGGAATATGTACTTTGATGGATCAAGGAATAAGAATGGATTAGGAGCTGGTGTGATTTAATTTCTCCTGCAAAAATAAGGTACTACTTCTCCTTTAGGCTCCAATTTAGTTGTACTAATAATGTGGCCGAGTATGAATCCTTGATTCAAGGTCTCCTACTTGCTCAAAAAAGGGGAATCCAAGCTTTAAGTGTATATGGAGATAGTGAGTTGGTGGTGAATCAAGTGAGAAATTAGAATATCACCAAAAATGGTTTGCTCAAGTCTTATAAACATAGGGTTTGGGATTTTCTTGAAGGTTTCAATGTATTTAACATCCAAAGCATCCCTAGAAAAGAAAATAGACATGCTGATAAACTTGCAGCAATAGGTGGATCTCATGATGTGCCAAGGAATTTTGGGGAGAAGAAAGAGCAACAAATCAGAGTGGTAGTAAGGCCTGCCATCCCTAAAAATAACACCCATTGGCAAGTGTTTGAGTCTGATGAGAAAATTGTGAGCTTCTTGCAAAATGAGGTAGAATTTTCAGAGAGAAATCAGTCAAGACTGCAAGATTAGTATGGTGACCAAATCATTAATCTCAACTCCAACAAGCTGCCTAAAGGTCTCATTACTCTAGAGAGTGTTTTTAGTCCTAATGATCAAGCAAGAAGCAGAGTCATGAACCTAGCTGATGATGAAGATGACTATACTCCAGTCATGGTTGCTAATGGAAAGTCTTTAAACATGCGGAAGGTATGTTCTGAAATTGAACAAGAAAATTTTATTCATCTATGTCAAGAATTTAATGATGTATTTTCTTGGACATATGATGACTTAAAGGGCTTTGACCCAAGGTTGTTTCAGCACACCATAGATTTAATTGATGATGTAAAACCAGTTAGACAAAAACAGAGGCCAGTGAATCCTAAAATTGAACCCCTAATGAGAAAGGAGCTATCCAAATTGATTGAGGCCAATATAATTTTCCCTATCAAGCACTCATCATGGGTAAGAAACCTTGTCCCTGTTAGGAAGAAGAATGGAGAAATTAGATTGTGTGTGGACTTTAGGGACCTTAACCAAGCTTCCCTTAAAGATCACCATCCTCTTCTTTCCATGGAGAAGATTTTATCCAAGGTCAGTGGTTCAGAGATATTTTCATTTCTTGATGGGTTCTCTGGTTATAATCAAGTGCTGGTCAAGGAGTCTGATAGATACAAGATTGCATTAACTACCAAGTGGGGTACCTATGCTTATTGTAAAATGCCATTTGGACTAACTAATGCAAGTGCTACATTTTAGAAAGCAATGGAGATGGCCTTCAAGAATATGATTGAAAGGTTTGCATTGGTTTACCTTGATGATATCACAATGTATTCAAAGAATGTAGATGACCATTTTGGTCATCTCAGGTAGGTATTCTTAAGGTGTAGAGAGTTTGCAATATCTCTTAACCCAAGAAAGTGTGTCTTTGCTACCAATCAAGGAAAATTATTAGGACACATTGTATCTAAGGATGGTTTAACCATTGATCTAGAGAGAACAAAAGAAATACTTGCCCTTCCCCTTCCTAAAGATAAGAAAGGGTTGCGAAGTTTCCTTGGTAGGATAAATTTTTTGAGAAGATTTATCCCTAATCTTGCTACCATGGCAAAACCCCTTATAGCTATGCTCAAGAAAAGTATAGTCTTTGCATGGACCAAGGAAGGGAGAGAAAGTTTTGAAAAGATCAAAGAAGCCATAGCCTCAGCCCCTACTCTCATCAATCCAAAATTTGAGAAGGATTTCATTCTTTATACCTTAGGTGGTGAGTCAAGTATCTCTCTTGTCTTGACTCAAAAAAATGACAAGAATGAAGAGCAGCCCATAGCCTTCTTTAGTGAAGGGCTCAAGGAGTATGAAGATAAGTATAGTTATGTTGAGAAGCAAGCCCTTGCAGTCATCAGAGCTTTAAAGAAATTTAGACACCTCCCATCCCATAATAGGATTCATTTGTTAGTACCTCATGCTAGTGTGAAGGAGTTCCTTTTGAGAAAAGATGTCAATGAGAAAAGAGCTGGTTGGATTACGAAGGTAATGGAATATGATGTTGACATCTAGGCCACCAAGCTGGTAAGAGAGAAAGGATTGTGTAAACAACTGTTATTATTTGAAGAATCAGATGAGGAAGTTTCCATGGTATTAACATAAGAACAAGAAGCAAGAAATGAGGGCCCAAGGAATTGGGTGGATGACATGAAGAGTTTCTTAGCATGAAATGGATACCCTCAAGGATTAGATAAAGCTAAAAGGAGACAGTATAGATTGCAATCAATCCCTTATGCCATAGTTGATGGTATCCTTTTTAGGAAAGATTTTAATGGAGCCCTACTAAGATGTATCAAAAAAGACCAAGCTGAAATAATGATCAAGGAGCTTCATGATGGTCCTAATGGTGGCCACTTCTCAGCTAGAACAACTATAATGAAGATCATGAGGGCTGGTTACTTTTGGCCATCCCTATTTCATAATTGTCATAGATATGTGAGGAAATGTGAGAAATGTGCCTTTTTCTTTGGAAAGAAAAGGCTTGTAGCTCTTCCCCTTCATCCTATCTAGGTGGATCAGCCTTTTGCTCAATGGGGATTAGATTTCATAGGCCCTATCAATCCTCCTTCTAGTTTTGGTCACAAGTTGATTTTAGCTGCTATAGATTACTTCACTAGATGGACAGAGCTAGTTGCATTGAAGGAGGCCACAAAATCTTCAGTTGTTGAATTCCTTGATGGAATTGTGACCAAGTTTGGTGCTCCTACAACAATTATTTTAGATAATGCAAACTTTTTTGTAGGAGCTCAAATTTGTGCATGGGCAATTGACCACAACATTTACTTGAGCACATCATCAAACTACTATCCTCAAGGTAATGGCCTAGCTGAGTCATCCAATAAGAACTTGATTAGAATTATTAAAAGGAAAATAGAAGATAATAAGAGATGTTGGCATAAAAAGTTAAGGATAGCCCTATGGGCTAATAGGATAACACCTAAGAGATCAATAGGGAATTCTCCATTTGTGTCAGTATATGGTAGAGAAGCAAGACTTTCAATCTCATTGGAGCTCCTAGCCCTAGAATTGGCTCATCAGTTGGAGCTAGTTGAAAATGATGCCATGACAGTAAGGATGGTAGAACTGATGGAGCTAGAAGAGGAAAGGAATCAGGCCATATAGACTCTAGAGGTACATAAGCAGCAAGTGAAAAAGAGCTTTCACAAAAAGGCTAGGGTTAGGACTTTTAGAGAAGGTGATCTAGTTTTGAAATGGGATGAAGACAGGGCAAAACCAAGGAGGCACTCAAAATTTGATGCAATGTGGAGTGACCCCTATCTGATTGAAAGTTGTAAATAGGCCAATGCTTTCTAGTTAAGTAGGCCTAATGGTGAAATTTTTTCCCATCCTATTCAATGTGATTTATCTTAAGCCATGTTTTTGATAGGGTTTGAGGTTCCATGTACATAGTTAGTATAGTTTTTTAATCTATTTGTTTCCTATTTTCCAAGAAGTGCATGAACACATGTATTTTGTAGAAGGTCTTCAATCTCTGGTTTTAGTTGCAGAGAGAAATTTTTTCTAGATTTCTAGTATTTTGTTGTTGCAGAGGTAGGGCTAGGGTTTCTCAATGCATTGACATACATCTTTCATGACCCTATAGTCCAATGGATATTTTAGGCCACTGGTCATATGTGTAGTAGGCTTGCATCCCCTTTGAGTCACCAAAAATGTTGCCCATTTTTGCCCTTGCCAAAAAATTGAATTCGAATGCTTGCCCCACCTAACGGCTAGTTCCTAGATTTAACATTATTTAATTGTTGGGAAATACAAAATTAAATGATTAAAACCTTAATGTACTTCCCATTTTTGCTTCATGGGCCTACAACTTTCTACGCTGTCAAATCTCACACAGATCTATGGTGGGTGCTTTCCCGCATCTTAAAAATGCTCGAACTTTAAATATTGTGGAAAATCCCCTTGGTGACATGTGGTTTAGGTAGGTCCATCCTCTCTGATCTATCGCAGACCAGATGGACAGGTGACATGATGAGCTGGTGATTCCATTGGCACCCACTCCCTCGCATTTAATTTTTTGATAGACTTTCTGACAATGCGGGCAAGCGCCCTGGTGACATGCATTTGGATGATGTCATGATGAATGTCCAGAGGTTTAGAAGGCATAGGTTTTGATCATCGTCAGATCTTCCCAATTCCATAGCTGGCACATGCTTGTAAGATGAAGATGCAAGGATTTTAAGTATTGTGGGTATGCACCCTTGCAACGTGTGACTGGTGTGACATCAGAGGCCCACCCTTCTTGTAGAGTGATGTGCAAAGAATTCTCATCGTTCAATGCAAATAGATCTATAGTTGAGGCTTCCCCACAATATGAAGATGCGAGGACTTTAAATATTGTGGGCAAGAACCTTGCTATCACATGTCCTTGTGGGGTCAGGTCCATTCCATAGGTTGCAAGGCGATGCCAATTGTGTGCCAAAGTTATGCTAGATGGGGCTAGGTTAGGTTCAGTCAACTGCCGAGTGTTTCGTGAGCCCAGGAATTTTGAGAGGACAGGTGCAGTATATGGAGAATCTTCACAGTCGTTGATCTTTAGGAGATCAATGATCAGCACTTTCTCACAATATGAAGATGCAAGGAGGTTAAAATTTGTAGGGAAATTCCTAAGTGACACATGTCCTACTGGGCCTAGCCAAGGTATTAATGTGGAGGCGTTGGCAGTTAATGTGACCGTCATGGTTAGAATTTGAGGAGTTGGCATAGATAGTAAAGAAGGACGTGGTCAAACTTGGGAAGACTCGATTGAGTGGCAAAGTGAATAAAGACCATTGGCCCGTGTGGCTCATCCTGGTGCCAAAATCTAGTTGACTTGCTGCCCCCACTGATTCATGAGACAAAAATAGGAGAAATTGAGATTTTTGGATGAATCTGATCTTCATGATCGATTCCAACCACTAGAAGTGAATGCAAAGCATGCAGAGACACTCTACCACCCCAATCCAATCTATCTACCTGGTCAGAGGATAGTTATGACATCGTTTATGTCTTCTCAAGGCCCTATTTTAGTTAAAAATCAGATTTCATGGTACCAAAAGCTATACTTAGATCAGATTCCTTCAGATCCCCATGATTGTTCTTGGCAGAGCCTTGATGACGGTCATTGTAGGGTAGTTTTGGAGGGAAAATCTTAGTTATGCCTAAACTATAAAGGTAATTTTTTTAGATTTTGTTAAGGTCAACCTTTCTCTATTTTCTCTGTTATTGCTCCATAAATTTTCAGTGTAAATTTCGCTATGCCTCTAAACTGTTGGTGTTTTAAAATGCACAAAAAACTACTAAGCGACAAAAGGCTTAATACCATGATAACAGTACATACACAACCTAAAGACTAGCCAATTCTTACTTACAATTGCATATGCAAAGTACTTGGACCCAACTTTAACAAAACCACAGATGGTTTTCTGCTCTTTTGGCTCTGCAAAACCACGACGGGTATACCCAGGGATGATTCACAACTGGAAAACTTGTATAAGGTTTATTCTTAGTTTTATTATGATTCTCATATCACAATCCTCCAAACATATAAATAATTCCTACTAATTGGATAAACACATCCCATGAAATAGATATGGCCAAGAATTCTTCTATAGATCTGTAGATGTCCTTAACAATAGTGGCTAACCATAGTTAAAACATTCCATGCAGACAAGTGCTGGCCAACTTTGAAGATCTACAGGAAATAAAAGTAAAATTTGATTTGATGATGCATTTGAATGACCATTTATAATAAATTTCATCTTTAGCTAAAATAACTTGATTAGTCCCTTATCCATTGGGGTTTAGAGTCTATAGAAAATTCTTAGATCTAATTTGTTGCCTTACAACAAATTCTATCAGCAATTCTTATCAGAATTTATCATTCAAAATCCTTTTCAATACTTAAGGAATCTCATCACATTCATCAAAGCCTTTATTTAATCCATTGAATTAAAAGTAATGATAAATGGATATACAACATAACTAGATTGCATTCAATTGCACAAGCTTTTACACATACAACATCAAGGTAGCTAAGTATTTATAAGGAGACAAAATTCAGAAAGAACTGATATGGGGACAGTTCATAATTTGTATTCATTTCCTTTGAAAATGGTATATCCTTTACAATAGACTCAGAATGGCCTTCAGAAAGAAACACAACTCATTCTATATTCATGTATTCTCAGAGAATTGACAGAAAAATGCATTACAAACTTTCTTTCAAAATTTGCACCAAAAACAAACTAAGCATAATACTTAGAAGAAATAGAATTTGGACCATTCTTTAGCCTTGGAATCTCACTTAAATAGTGTGAGATGCAACAAGCTTCAGGCTAAAGAAAGTGACATGTGTCTTCTAAAAGATACTGACAAATGTCTATCATAAAAGACAAAAACAAATAATAGAAAAGCTAACACATCGAACAATTCTTGGTGGGTCCCTTTCTGTTATGCTTCTCCATTGTTGAAACAAGAAGATAAGATTTAATTCTTCAATTATTCTTCATCCTCAGAGTAAATAGCCATGAGGTTTGAAAGTGATGTATCATCTTCAGTTACTTGCAAATTTATTTCAACCTGGGGATTTTCCATGTCCTCATTACTAACTACGAGGGTAACTTTTACCTTTACATTTTCCTCCTTGTCATCTTCTGACATTTGTTCTAGAAACTAGTTTTTCCATTTATTAAAAGCATCATCATCTGGCCAATCAAAACTTAGAGCTTCTCTTTGTATCATTATTAAAGAATTTGCATTTTCTTCTAAATCATCAAATTCTTTTCTCATAGCAGTATAAAATAACTGTATTTTTACTAGCTCTTCATTTGTCTTTGCCCAGAACTAGTGGCTATTTTCACTCATGATGTTTATTATTCTTTCATTAAATAACTCATCCAATTCCCTTTTCCACTTTTCCTTTTCCTTTATTGTATCAAAAGATTCTAAAGCACAAGGAAATAGGGTGAAATTTTCAGCAATATATTGGGAAAAATAGAGTGTTAATCTTTTCTGTAAAGAATCTCTTTTATCACAAAAATTTTCTAGCTTATTTAATAAATCAAAGATTTTCTCAACTTGATGATAAGGCATCTGGACTGCAGATATACATATGATTGTAATATCATTATTTCTCTCCCTCCATTTTTGTACAAGAGGAGTCAGTTTATCCTTATCTCTGTTCAACTCATCCATGAGGGTTCCAATTCTTGTCAACTAATCAAAAAAAAGTTGACCATTGTATTTTATCCCTCAAATATATCACACCCTGCTTTAATTTTTCTTCATATTGATTTCTTAATTCTATCTGCAACTCATGTAATTTTTTATTTTCTTCAAAGTCCTCTGCAGTATAGAATTGGGGCCTTTCAGGGGTATCAGGTATTTCAATAATGCGGGTTGATCCAGATCCAACCAATGACTATGAAGGGTATGCAATTGTAGGTGCACTGGATTCTCCCACCTTTCTTTTCCCAAGTATCCTCTACATTTGAGACATTTTTTTTTTCCAATGACTGTATCTATATACCCCTTTCCTCATATGCCTTCAAAACTTTTTCAAACCTAGCATTGAGTTGGGCAAACTTATCTTCTTCCTATCCAGATACAACACCACCCAATTTTAGCACTTCTGACGCCATTCCCATTATTTTTTTACTACTTACCTCTCCAGCCATGTATACTATCAATGTACTAGTATGTTTTGCAGTGGGAAACTCATGTATCCTGGTATTTTCTCTCTTATCTATGGACCAAAAAACAAGGGCTTGGTGGTCATCACTAAATTTGACCCCTCTATGAGCCTGTAGTACTTCTTCAGCAGTTGTTAGTTGAACATCCTTCTACTTCCTTATTGAATAAAAAACAATAGCATTTTCTATATCCCATTCTGGCAGAAGGAGGACTCCTGATTGTCTAACTATTTGCCTCCCAGCTTCAGGAGTAAATCGGGCAAAATCACTCAAAATCTTTGATTTTACCTCTTCCTTGATAACCGAGTCAAATTTATTTGGTTGCTTAGCCTTGATCTTCTCATAGGATTTCTCAAAATTCTTTATATTTAATCTCCATAAAAACTAAGCAAAGGCCCTAGATCTTACAAAAAATTTATCATTAATAAATCTTTCAGAAGCTTGGGCAACAATTGGGTCAATTTCCTTACCTTGGTAATCAGCAATGGTCAGGGCCAAGGAAGGTGTAGGAGGTTCTTGTGGCTCTCCAATATCTAGGTCTGTAGAAGTGACAATCACATCCCCTTCTCCTCCCATTTGTCTAAGTTGTTCCTTTAGAGATTCCTCATCATCTATCTGGATTGGAGACTGGCTTGAGGAGTATTGTTCTTTTTGAGAAGAAGAAGACCCCTGCTCTAATTTTTGTCTTTTTGGAGAGTTGGCTACAGATGGACTTCTCGACCTTGGCTTCTTATGAGGGGGTTACCTATTGCACATTTTGAACCATGACATAACTTGCCCTTTTTTGCAATGTATATTGGCCAGGAGTTACCACATTTCTACCACTCATTCTTCTTTGTATTTCTGCTGCCTTGTCTGGGTGTGCCTTAATAAACATAGCTTTCTTTTCATTCATAGTTTGAATTATTATGGCAAAATTATTCATTAATGCCTGTATTTTTGCTCCCCAGTATTTCTTATCTTTCAATGGGTCATACTGGGGGTCAAAAGCATTAATGAATTCCAAGTTTTTACTGAAAACTATCCATTTCTCTTTCCTTAATTCTTGCTCCTGCAATGTGAAAATATTTTTGATTATATCTTTCGGATAGTAAACCTGATGTACCATATGGGAAGCTCTCACCCTTTCTTTTAATAGGTCATAGAATCCTTCAGGTTCAATGAATTTGGCGTGAGATTTTTCCATGTTATATGTATTCAAAAACAAATTTAAATGCTTCCACCCCTTTTTAACAAAAACAAAATCATGCACTATAGTAACCATTGGAAATAAAGTTCCCTTCTTGACCAATTCCCTCTCATCTATAGTACCTATTTGCCATAAGAGTTCAGTTATCCCTATCTTCAAAAGCACATAAAAAGGTAACACATGAGGTTTTCCTAAGAAACCATAAACTCTTATTACTGTTGAAACATTGTAGGGAATTATATCCCCCAATTATGACTGACAAGTAGCCCTTTAGCATGGTCCTTAGGTCTGACCAATTCTAATAATACTTGTGGGATTCTAGGGCTATCTCCTCTTAAAAGCAGTCTAAGCTTTGATGCAAAATAGTTGTCAAATATTACATAACTAGCATCAGTGGCCTCTAAAGTCATATCCACACTCCACAACTGCACTGGATTCCTTTCTCCATCCTTTGTTGGATTACTTAAAAACCTGCATCTTCATTATGTAGGGATGCACCAACCGTTGATCAAGACAAGATCAATAGTGATGCTGCTTGGTAAGAAATCTTCATAGCTCTGCCAATGAATCCACCAATGATATCATGGGAAAAACAAAACATGTGCAAAAGTACTGAAAAATTTGACACACAAGAGCTTTTGCGGTGTACTGGATCTCATAAAACATCAAGGGCTATGTGTCGCAAATGCGCTTCCCCACATTGCTTAAAGACCTACAACTCTATAATGCGGGGATGCGCTGACCCTTGATCTCTAATAGATCAACGATGATTGAGAAACACTTCAACTTGGTGTCCTTTCAAACAAAATATCACAATTAAAGGTACATGAAAGGTTTACCAAAGGCATTTTGATGTAAATAAAACATTAGGATAAAAAGCCCCGCCAAAATACTTGAAGAACATACCCCTCTTTTTTAAATTTGAATATGAGGGCACCACAAAACAAAGGCATAATTTTTATTTTTTACGCACTTAGGGCATTTTCATTGATAATTTGAGAGTCAAGCCCTACAAAATTAAAAAGGAAGACACAACCCACAGAATAGGGCGTAACTAGGGTAATCAACCAATTTTCAGGACTTCAAAAAATAAAACCCTAATCTACAAAAAATAAAGACTTAACTGATTTTTCACCCAAATATTAGAACTTTTCTATACTGTGAAAAATCATACCAACAGTGGCTCTGTCTAGGGATGATAGACTACCTGAGTCTATGCAAGAATTCAGAATCTCTGGGAGAGCAGACCACATATTTGGTAAGATGACAACTTCTTCAGAGAGCACAAAGAAAAACACAGAAACAAGGAACAAGACTGCACAGGGATATTTACAAGGACTTACAGAAAAAAAAAATGTACAAAACAACAAGAAACCCTAAAACTACTATTCATGGAAGAAAATAAGTGTTTTTCAAGAAAAATACCTCTTCAAGAACTGTCCATGAATTGGCAATTCAAGAATATTGTCAAATACATCTTTGAGTATATAAGAATCTTCACCCCAAGTATTTTCAATGAGATATGGGCCTAACCAAATAGGATCAAATTTTCCATGTTTTCCTTTATCTTCAAATCGAGCATTCCACATTAAGACTAAATCTCCATTTTCAAATTTTCTGCTTACAGTTCTTTTATCATAGAGTGTCTTGACTTGCAATTGCAACTTTTGGTTCTTTAAAGATGCTTCTCTTCTAGTTTCAGTCAATCCTACCAATTCATCCATTCTTTCTTGCATTTCATCTATAGTGTCTTCATCATACACCTAGATGTAATTGTAGAGTCCCATTAAGTTGTTCTGAGGCATTTTGGCTTGAATCCCATACACTAAATCAAATGGAGCTACACCAATTGCTTCCTTTATAGTTACTTTGTCAGCCCATATTGCCAACTGTAACTTGGAATCCCATGCCTTTTTATTATCATCCAAGGTTCTCTTAATTACCTTCAATAGGCTCTTATTTGTGGACTCAGCTTGTCCATTCCCTTGTGGATGATATGGAGCAGATGATGACCTTGTCATTCCATATTTATCACAAAACTTGATGAACTCCTTAGATCTAAAGCACATAGCATTATTTGTTACAATTCTTTGTGGACATCCAAATCTAGAAATGATATTATTCAATAGGAAATTATTTACCACTTTACTTGTTGCATTTCTTGTGGGGATAGCCTCTACCCATTTTGTAAAGTAGTCAGTGGCAACCAGAATCCAAGAATAGCCAGTGCTAGACTTGGGGAAAATCTCTCCTATGAAGTCCAGATCCCATTGTTGAAAAGGTACTTGAATCTCCACTAGCTTTAATGGAGTATTTCTTGAGAACTTTAGCTTTCGAGCAAACCTTTGACAAGGATCACATTTCCTAACCATAACTTGAGCATCCTTGAAAAGGAAAGGCCACCAAAATCTAGCCCTCATTATCTTATGTGCAGTAGTTTTGGCCATATAGTGTCGCCCACACACTCCAGCATGCATTTCTTTCAAAACCTCTTTTTCCTTTTCCTTATCAACACATTTCAATAATACTCCCTCAAAATTTCTCCACCATAGGTTGCTTTAGACAATTACATACCTGATGGCTTGCAATTTAGTATTCCTCTTTTCATTATCAAGCAGATGGGGAGGAGCTTCCATATGTTGCAACTAATATATGACATTGGTGTACCAATCACATCGGTCCATGTCACATATGTCAGCTCTTGGATCATCATTTACCAGATTTATCTGATTAGCCTCTAAATTAGTTTCAGCCATGAGTTTGGCCAAACCTTGACTTCTTACTAACTTTGTTATTTGTATATCAATGTTAAATTCCTGGATTCTATTGATCCATCTACACCTCCTGCCTGATACTTCCTGTTGAGAGAAAATATCCTTGACTGCAGCACTAGGTACAAAAGTGATAACAGTAGCACCTACCAAGTAACATTTGAAATCTTTTACAGCCTTTACCAAAGCATATGCTTGCTTTTGATTTATTTCATACTTTAGTTCAGTAGGCTGCAGTGACTTACTAAAAAAGGCAATCGGCTGCTCATATCCTTCTTGATTCTTTTGCAATAAGACTGTAACTACAGTATGGAATGATGCAAAAGAGAAAATATGCATGGGTTTTGCATAATCTAGGGTCCTCAGCACTGGAGCATTTTTTATTGCAATTTTTATATCCTGGAATGCTTGTGAAGGTTCACCATTCAAATCTATAATGGCTCCCTTCTTGAGCATCTTTGAGATGGGTCTACTGATTTCAGCAAAATTGGTAACAAATCTCCTTAGAAAATTGACTTGGCCAAAAAAGGACTGAATTCCTTTCACATTTTTTGGTTTGGGGACTTTGTCAATAGCTGCTACCCTCTCAGGATCTATTTTTACCCCATCCTTAGACACTATGTGTCCTAATAATTTTCCTTCTGTGACCCCGAATGTGCATTTCTTTGGGTTTAAAGATACTCCATATTCCAGGGCTTAACAAAGATTTTTTCGAAATGTTTGTAATGATCTTCAGCCTTATTAGAATACACTGTAAGATCATCCTAGTACACAACCATAAATTTGTCAATATACTCATGAAATGCTACATCCATGGCTCTTTGGAAGGTAGCTCTCGCATTAATCAAGCCAAAAGGCATCCTTACATACACATATGTTCCCCATGGGGTTGTGAAGGCTATCTTGAACTATTCACTTTCTTTTACTAAAACTTGATTGTATCCAAAGAAACCATCCATCATTGACATTAATTTAGAGCTAGTCACTTACTGCAACATGGCTTCCATATTAGGTAAGCCATACTTGTCTTTCAGAGATGCAATGTTTAAATTTCTAAAATCAACACAAAGCCTAATATCTCCATTCTTCTTCCTAACAGGAACCAAGTTTGAAACCTAGGTGGAATGCCTAATTGGTTTGATTATCCCACCATCTCTTAGTTTTGTCAGTTCTTTTTGCATTTTTGGGGCAAGGGTAGGATTGATTGGTCTCTATATTTTCCTGAAAGGTCTTACATTTTCTATCAATGGTATGACATGCTGGAGCAGATCCTCCCTGTAAGCCTTAAGGTCATCATATGACCAAGCAAAAACATGTATGTATATTCTAAGTAGGTCAATCAATGTTTTCCTGACTTCAACAGGTAGATTTTGGCTGATATAAACCCTTTTAGGGACTTCATCAGTACCCAAGTTTATTTCTTCGGACTCCTGAGGTTTGGGGTCATTTACTCTTGATTTTACTCTATCTTGGTTATCAAAAATATTTTCCAAGACTACTAACCCTTTTGGCATCTTATTTTTTTTCAATTGCATTATCTCTTGACCAAAAATGGTTTCCTTCCCATTTATGGTTTCAATCAGTCCACTGCAATCCATCTCCTGACTGTGTTACTTGTCTTCATTTAACAAAAAATTTGTAATATCTTTGTCATCTTCAAAAACTTGCCAATTTTCAATGTTTTCAGGTATGGAAGGTCTATTTTGCACCTCAATCTAGGAGATTCCTACAAATGATATCTCTTTTGGCTTGATTGCTACATTTTCCAATAGATCAACCATCTTATTTTGGGTCCTATCTCTCCATGAGATCCCAAATGCATCAAAGAATTCTATCTGATCCTAGACTACATTTCTATATTGTTTCAATCTCCTATTCTTGGATGAATAGGTTCCTTTGATCTGAGAGATAATTAGTTTAGAATCCCCTATGACACATAATTTCTTAATTTTATGATGTATGGAAACTTTGAGTCCTAACAGCAATGCTTCATATTCTGCAATATTATTAGTGCGAGAAAATTTCAAGGTGAATGAATACCTAAAAGTGTTATTCTCAGGGGACACAAAGAATACACCTGCCCCTGCACCCTCTTTAGAACTAGCCCCATCAAAGAACATTGTCCATAATTTTGGTGATTTCATGCAACATTCAACTTCATTTTTGATGATAGCAGGTAAGTTTTCAACTTCCTGAATAATTAATTCAGCCCTGAAAGCATTAATCCCAGTATCTAAGAAACAAGTGGTATCTTTTTCAATTTCTTCACCTAAAATGTGGTTAACCCTTGGTTCCCTATTTACCCTGATAGCTTTGTCCCCTATATGAAAAGTGGCATAAGTAAGATCACATTACAAGCTTCCCCCCATGGCAACACTCCATTTTATGGAGAGTAACATTCCGTAGTGTGGTGGTATATCTACCACAAGGATAGACATGGTTAATTCTACTTCAAGATATGCAGCCAATTTGAATGGTAGGGCATTGATGGTACCTATGACTGGGACTTCCCTAGCATCCATCCCTCTGCATCTGCCCTGCTTGGTATCCACCTTCAATCCTAAGGCTTCCATTACTTTGAAAGACATTATAGTGTTGGAAGCTCCTGAGTCTATCATGCAATTTTTTAAGGTCTTCCCCTTTATGATTAGACTGAGGAAAAAGGGAACAATATCTTCTATGAATGCCACTGAGGAATCATCTAGAAACATTTGAGGAATCTGGGATATGATACCACTGGCCTCTATTACTAATGGGGTCTGTTGGGACATAGTTTGATCTACAATAATATTATTGTTTTCTATTCCACCCAACCATGACAAAGCCTTATTCTTATGCTCTTCAATTCTAAAAAGTTTAGACAACGGCACTTTTATAGTAATTTGAGATAACATGGATATCATATCAACAGGTTCAACCACAGTAGGTTTTACAATAGTACCTAGAGTCAGAATATTTTGAGCAGTAGGTACCATATTTTGCTTGATAACATCAGGTTCTGATTTGTTTGGTTGCACAACTGGTTTTGTTGCTTCACTTATCTAAAATTGAACCTTCTTCTTTGGTTCCCATTTCTTACCCTTGTTCTCCTTGATCTTAGGCACATCTACATTGAATTTCTTGTTTTGATCATTCATCTTATGAGTGATGTCTTTGAAAAATACACTAGATGGCCTTCCTACATCATTATTTATTACTCTATTTCTCAAATTATAATTACTATGGACTTGTGAAATAATTTTTGCTATAATTATGTCAATTTCCTCCTTGGAGGGCATTCTTAAACTTGTGAGACCTACATCAAAAAATGTACTGCATACCTTGTCTATATCACACCCTTCATCATCTGAAAGCACTTGCTAATGATGTAGCTGGTAAGAAATTCTTTGGCTAGTAATATCATTTTTAGGCTCTTCTAAATCAGAATCTATCAAGTCATCACACATGTTCACCATATTGCAACTTATATCATCATGGGTTTTGTCTTCAGTTTCTTCTTCAGGTTGCACTGCTTGAGCTTGGGAAAATGACTGAACAATAGCACAATAATCAGCAGAATGAGGTGATTGGCATATAATGCACCATGGTACATCATCATTCATATTTAGAGTGTTCCTTTGCAGGGGGTCTGGAGTACCCTTATCCTTCACATTGTGGGTCTGGTTGGGAACTGGTTTGCCATCTTTCCATTGAGTGGTGTAAGGGTAATTTTGCATTCTAGGCTGCCTATTGAAATTGTTGTTATTCACAAGGGGTCTTTCAGCAACATTTGGCTTATTGAAACTAGTGGGATTCATCTTCTTGAGCATTTCTAAAACTTGGCCTATAGTAGGTTCTTCGGGCTTCTTTCCTATAGGAGTTTTGTCATCCTCCCTTTTATTATTGTTCTTAGGATTAAATAGCTTAGGATCATCCCTCCTACCTAGTTTGCCATATGCCTTCCTATTATTCTCTATATTTACTGCAATTTTATAGGCATCTCTTAAAGTCTTAGGATCCTTATCTCTCAATTGATAAGCCATTTTGCTATCAAAAGCATTGAAATAGGTTGTGAGACAGACATCTTCATTTAACCTCATAACTTGAAAAAGTCTGTACATACCTTTCTGAAATCTCAAATTGAAATCAAATGTGGACTCATTTAGATTCTTCTTGATATTGTTGAACTCGTTCAACATGAATCCTGCATTAGTGTTGTCCCCATATTGCTCCTTGAACAATTTCTCCAAATCATTCCACGAGGTAATACTATCGTCAAGCAACCTCCTAAACCAATCCCTTGCATCCTCTGTTAGTGAATGCACAAACAATTTCATTACCATGTCTTCATGTTCAACTTCATAATCATTCAACATATCAATGAAAATCCTCAAATGTTCTTCACCAGTAACAACATTATTCCCAGAAAACCTAACCACTTTATCTCTTAAGTCAAATGATATGAGATGTGGAGCACTAGGAATACCAGCAAATGATATTTGTCTATACTTTTCCAGGTATATAAGTTTCTTCTGGAAACCAAGAACATTTGAAGTACTAGCTATATTAGCTTGACTTAGGGGAGCAGCTTGGGATTGTTGAGGTGGGATAAATGGGACTTGGGTGCCAATATTGGAAAATGAGGTACGAGCAGTTTGGGGTACTCCCTAAGTTGAAATTATGGGACCACTAACTGGTGCAAGATTTGTAGGTGGGATAGATAAATTGGTCCATAAAGCCAATGCAGAATTAGACTTTATGAATTGGATTTTCCTTCTAGTTTTTGCAACTTGAGCTTCATTCTCAACCTTCTCAAGTTCTTTTGCAAGATCTTCCCTCTCTTTTTGAGCCTTTTCAAGATCTAGATCTAATTTTGACATGGAGGGTTGTATAGTTTTTCTTGGTATAGCTTGAGGCTCATTTATTTGGATTCTTATAGCCTTTTCTTTCCCTTTATTTGGAGCTTTTGCAGTGGGCTCTACAGGATCAACTTGAACAGGTTTATAGGCTTGGACTTGAGCAATAACTGGTTCTTGCCTTTGATTTAGGCATTTCTCCTATTCTTGAACTTTAGCTCTTAGATTATCAACATCTCCAAAAACATCCTTATGGAGAGTTGTGGATATTTTTTTCTAACTTTTTACTTTGCTCTTTCAAAGCGGCCATCCTTCTTACTAGAGCATCTCTTTCTATTATGGCATCCAAGGTGGCTTTCTCCTTCTCTTTTTCAAGACGAATGCATTTAGCTTCTTCCTCAGCAATCCATTTCTTCAAAAATTCTATTTCAGAGTGCACTTCTTTAGGATCTGCAGAAGTTGCCTCGGAATCAGCAGGTTCATCCAGATCTATAAGGTTTGGTTCTACATATGGGGCTATTTTGGGATTAAAAGGATTATCAAATGAACTCCTAAATCCTAGCCTATAATTCATATCTGCTATAGTATCTGGTCTTAATGAAGCAATTCCCATAGTAGACACGTCTTTGTCTTGAAAAACTCTCTCATCTGGTAATGGGGTACTGAAAATGCCTCCTAAGAGTCTTGTAGTTTCAGATTTAGAGCTAAGTGAAGAAGACTCTCTTCCTATTACTGGTTGATAATGGGAATTGATGGATGCATTACCTCTGGGTTTCCAAGTGGGATTTGGATGTGTCTTTTTCTTATTTTGGTTCTTCCTGCCACCCTGGGGTAGATCAGTATACATTGATACATCGAGATTGGCTCTCATGTAAGCTCTTGTGTTTTTTCTTTTATCAACCATATTCAACTTTTTGTTACAATAAGTACTAGCTTCAAAACCTTGATAGAGTCGCCTCCCTATTTCGGGAAAAATATATAATGACACTTTTGATGACTAAAGGAGAACAATACACAAGTAGAGAGAAAAATATATGGCATAAACAGACCAATCACTAATGTCGTAAGACTGCAACTCTTGCTTGTTAGATAAGACACTTGGATAGGCTGGGTATGTCAGTGTGTAGCAATGGTACTTGGGCTCTATCTTCTTTAAAATTCTCAAGGTTTGACACTAAAAGATTCCCTTATAACCACAGGCAAAACATAGATCACATGACACACACGTACACAGTAGGACCAAAGAAACTGCAGTACTTTTCACAGATGTGTTGGATAACTCCCCAGCATAGTCACCATTTTGTTGGTGTTTTAAAATGCACATAAAATTAGTAAGCGAAAAAAGGCTTAATACCAAGATAATAGTACATACACAACCTAAAGACTAGCCAATTCTTACTTACAATTGCATATGCAAAGTACTTGGACCCAACTTTAACAAAACCACAGATTGTTTTCTGCTCTTTTGGCTCTGCAAAACCAGGGCGGGTATACCTAGGGATGATTCACAACTGGAAAACTTGTATGAGGTTTATTCTTAATTTTATTATGATTCTCATCTCACAATCCTCCAAACATATACATAATTCCTACTAACTGGATAAACACATCCCATGAAATAGATATGGCCAAGAATTCTTCTATAGATCTGCAGATGTCCTTAACAATGGTGGCTAACTGTAGTTAAAACATTCCATGCAGACAAGTGCTGGCCAAATTTGAAGATCTATAGGAAATAAAAGTAAAATTTGATTTGATGATGCATTTGAATGACCATTTATAATATATTTCTTCTTCAGCTAAAATAACTTGATCAGTGCCTAATCCATTGGGGTTCAGAGTCTATAGCAAATTATTAGATCTAATTTATTGCCTTACAACAAATTCTATCAGCAATTCTTATTAGAATTTATCATTCAAAATCCTTTTCAATGCTTAAGGAATCTCATCACATTCATCAAAGCCTTTATTTAATCCATTGAATTAACAACAATGATAAATGGATATACAATCTAACTAGATTGTATTCAATTGCACAAGCTTTTACTCATACAACATCAACGTAGCTAAGTATTTAAAAGGAGACAAAATTCAGAAAGAACTGATATGGGGACAATTCCTAATTTGTATTCATTTCCTTTGAAAATGGTATATCCTTTACAATAGACTCAGAATGGCCTTCAAATAGAAACACAGCTCATTCTATATTCATGTATTCTCAGAGAATTGACAGAAAAATACATTACAAACTTGCTTTCAAAATTTGGACCAAAAACAAACTAAGCATAATACTTAGAAGAAATAGAATTTGAACCATTCTTTAGCCTTGGAATCTCACTTAAATAGTGTGAGATGCAACAAACTTCAGGCTATAGAAAGTGACATGTGTCTTCTAAAAGATACTGACAAATGTCTATCATAAAAGACAAAAATAAATAACAGAAAAGCTAACACATCGAAAAATTCTTGGTGGGTCCCTTTCTGTTATGCTTCTCTATTGTTGAAACAAGAAGATAAGATCTGATTCTTCAATTATTCTTCATCATTAGAGTAAATAGCCATGAGGTTTGAAAGTGATGTATCATCTTCAGTTACCTACAAATTTATTTCAACCTAGGGATTTTCCATGTCCTCATTACTAACTACGAGGGTAACTTTTACCTTTACATTTTCCTCCTCATCATCTTCTGACATTTGTTCTAGAAACTGGTTTTTCCATTTATTAAAAGCATCATCATCTGGCCAATCAAAACTTAGAGCTTCTCTTTGTATCATTATTAAAGAATTTTCATTTTCTTCTAAATCATCAAATTCTTTTCTCATAGCAGTATAAAATAACTGTATTTTTACTAGCTCTTCATTTGTCTTTGCCCAGAACCAGTGGCTATTTTCACTCATGATGTTTATTATTCTTTCATTAAATAACTCATCCAATTCCCTTTTCCACTTTTCCTTTTCCTTTATTGTATCAACAAATTCTAAAGCACAAGGAAATAGGGTGAATTTTTCAGCAATATATCAGGAAAAACAGAGTGTTAATCTTTTCTGTAAAGAATCTCTTTTATCACCAAAATTTTCTAGCTTATTTAATAAATCAAATATTTTCTCAACTTGATGATAAGGCATCTGGACTGCAGATATACATATGATTGTAATATCATTATTTCTCTCCCTCCATTTCTGTGCAAGAGGAGTCAGTTTATCCTTATCTCTGTTCAACTCATCCATGAGGTTTGCAATTCTTGTCAACTGATCAAAAAAAAGTTGACCATTGTATTTTATCCCTCAAATATATCACACCCTGCTTTAATTTTTCTTCATATTGATTTCTTAATTCTATCTGCAACTCATGTAATTTTGTTTTTTCTTCTTCAAAGTCCTCTATAGTATAGAATTGGGGCCTTTTAGGGGTATTTCAATAATGGGGATTGATCCAGATCAACCCAATGACTGTGAAGGGTATGCAATTGTAGGTGCACTAGATTCTCCCACCTTTCTTTTCCCAAGTATCCTCTCCATTTGAGACATTTTGTTTTCCAGTGACTATATCTGTATACCCCTTTCCTCATATGCCTTCAAAACTTCTTCAAACCTAGTATTGAGGTCGGCAAACGTATCTTCTTCCTATCCAGATACAACACCACCCAATTTTAGCACTTCTGAGGCCATTCCCACTATTTTTTTACTACTTACCTCTCCAGCCCTGTATGCTGTCAATGTACCAGTATGTTCTACAGTGGGAAACTCATGTATCTTGGTATTTTCTCTCTTATCTATGGACCACAAAACAAGGGCTTGGTGGTCATACTAAATTTGACCCCTCTATGAGCCTGTAGTACTTCTTTAGTAGTTGTTAGTTGAACATCTTTCTCCTTCCTTACTAAATCAAAAACAATAGCATTTTCTATATCCCATTCTGGTAGAAGGAGGACTCTTGATTGTCTAACTATTTGCCTCCCAGCTTTAGGAGTAAACTAGGCAAAATCACTCAAAAATTTTGATTTTACCTCTTCCTTGATAACTGGGTCAGATTTATTTGGTTGCTCAGCCTTGATCTTCTCACAGGCTTTCTCAAAATTCTTTATATTTAATCTCCATAAAAACTAAGCAAAGGCCCTAGATCTTACAAAATTTTCATCATTAATAAATCTTTCAGAAGCCTGGGCAACAATTGGGTCAATTTCCTTACCTTGGTAATCAGGAATGGTCAAGTCCAAGGAAGGTGTAGGAGGTTCTTGTGGCTCTCCAATATCCAGGTCTGTAGAAGTGACAATCACATCCCCTTCTCCTCCCATTTTTCTAAGTTGTTCCTTTAGAGATTCCTCATCATCTATCTGGATTGGAGACTGGCTTGGGGATTATTGTTCTTTTTGAGAAGAAGAAGACCCCTGCTCTAATTTTCATCTTTTTGGAGAGCTGGCTACAGATGGACTTCTTGACCTTGGCTTCTTATGAGGGGGTACCTGTTGCACATTTTGAACCATGACATAACCTGCCCTTTTTTGCAATGTATATTGGCTAGGAGTTACCACATTTCTACCACTCATTCTTCTTTGTATTTTTGCTGCCTTGTCTGGGTGTGCCTTAATAAACATAGCTTTCTTTTCATTCATAGATTGAATTATTATGGAAAAATTATTCATTAATGCCTATATTTTAGCTCCCCAGTATTTCTTATCTTTCAATGGGTCGTACTGGGGGTCAAAAGCATTAATGAATTCCAAGTTTTTACTGAAAACTATCCATTTCTCTTTCCTTAATTCTTGCTCTTGCAATGTGAAAATATTTCTGATTATATCTTTCGGATAGTAAACCTGATGTACCATATGGGAAGCTCTCACCCTTTCTTTTAATAGGTCATAGAATCCTTCAGGGTCAATGAATTTGGTGTGAGATTTTGCCATGTTATATGTATTCAAAAACAAATTTAAATGCTTCCACCCCTTTTTAACAAAAACAAAATCATGCACTATAGTAACCATTGGAAAGAAAGTGCCCTTCTTGATCAATTCCCTCTCATCTATAGTACCTATTTTCCATAAGAGTTCAACTATCCCTAACTTCAAAGGCACATGAAAAGGTAACACATGAGATTTTCCTAAGAAACCATAAACTCTTATTACTGTTGAAACATTGTACGGAATTATATCCCCCCAATTATGATTGACAAGTAGCCCTTTAGCATGGTCCTTAGGTCTGACCAATTCTAATAATGCTTGTGGGATTCTAGGGCTATCTCCTCTTAAAAGCAGTCTAAGCTTTGATGCAAAATAGCTGTCAAATCTTACATAACTAGCATCAGTGGCCTCTAAAGTCATATCCACACTCCACAAATGCACTGGATTCCTATCTCCATCCTTTTTTGTTTCTAACTCCATACCCTTGGAGAAGAAAGTATATCCTTTGTATAAACATACATGCATCATCAATGAATACCAACAGAATGGTTTGTTTACTTTCCCCTTTGCTATTCCAACCAGACCCTTGTGAATCTCTTTTGCTAGGAAAGTGGCAAAATCCAAAATGGTACTCATTCCAAATTGAAGGGTTTGAGAAATTATAAGGACCAAATAACCTAGAATTTGATCACCCTCATCTATCCCCAAGATCTTGCAAAGAGAAAAATATAGTGCTTGAGCTCTCAGATTGAAATGTCTTCTTAACAATGGCTCTGGAGTACTGGCTGTGATCACAGGCAAATTACCAACTTTAGCAGCATGCTCCTGTAGTGGCCCTGTTCTCAAGTACATTCATTGTGCATCATATCTAGCTTGCAAATCATCCATATCAATGATTTCATGCACAACTTGGTTAGGGTTTAGGTTGAAAACCTCGCTGGACAGCTCAGGGCAAACCCTAAAAAGGTTGACCCCCGAATGATTTTTTACCCACCCCGTGATAGGATCATACTTCTTTGCCAAGTCCATCAATAAATTACTATCAAAGAAAACACTGGGGACTACTAATTTTCCAATGTCAAATTCCCATACATTACTCATAGGAGTGTCTAGTTTTTGCTCTGAAAACCATTTCTTAAACAACTCCAAACCTCCCATGGAAACTTGGGCATCTCTTATCCAATTAGCTTTATCATAAAATCCTTCTGCCACAACTAATCTAGGGTTTTTTGGAATGAGTTCCCTTCCCTTAGTTATTTCATGCATTGATAAGGGGAATTATTCGAGAAAATCATCATGCACTTTAGATAATCCTTTTGTCCAGTAAACTCTTTTCGGGGTGGCATTTTTAATGAAGCTTTGGAAAATTCACAACAATAGATGCTTCAAATTTACTCAGAATGTCACAGAGCACTTACCTACCATAATTCGCACTTTTGCACTATATGATGTCTTCTGCAATTTTACTGGAGTATTAACCAAGAAATTTTGTGCTTTAGCTCTAAAATCTTGAATGCCCTGGTGTTCTTTCTACGCTTTGGTGATTCATTAATGTTTAAATTGTGGGTTCTTTTTATGAATTAAAACCAACGCACTAGGTCTGGATCACATTTACTCTCAGTAATCATTGCCCACAATTTGCACTCAAATTTGAATCCCATCCATAGATTTTATCAGATCGTGCAGTCCTAATTTAAAAATAACAAGCTTTACAGTCTTTAAGAAAAAAGCTATGTGTCACCATTGCGCTTCCCCGCATTACTTAAAAACCTACATCTTCATAATGTGGGGATGCGTCAACTATCGATCAAGACAAGATCGATGATCAGAATAATCCATTTTGTAATAATGACCAACTATCTGAATTGACCAATAGGAAACTTCCATATTAGCTCATACTGTTTGACAACATTCAACGCTAGTGGATCCCGTATCTTCTTTTGAGCAAGCAAGTGTTTGACATCATCATAGACATGCATCACAAATGCCCTTTTTGACATTACTTAAAAACTTGCATCTTCATAATGCGGGGATGTGCCAACCGTTGATCAAGACAGGATCGATGGTGATAAGATTTCATGTTCATTAAGCAACCAAAAACCCTTCTATGCACACCTAGCATTAGACGTCATCACTCATTTGTAGTGTAGCATATTGAAATATAAATACCTAACCCCACTTTTCCATGCATCACAAATGCGCTTCCCTGCATTCTTAAAAACCTGCATCTTCATTATGTAGGGATGCACCAACCATTGATCAAGACAAGATCAACAGTGATGCTGCTTGGTAAGCAATCTTCATAGCTCTGCCAATGAATCCACCAATGATATCATGGGAAAAACAAAACATGTGCAAAAGTACTGAAAAATCTGACATACAAGAGCTTTTGCGGTGTACTGGATCTCATAAAACATCAGGCGCTACGTGTTACAAATGCACTTCCCCGCATTGCTTAAAGACCTACAACTCTATAATGCGGGGATGCGCTGACCCTTGATCTCTAATAGATCAACAGTGATTGAGAAACACTTCAACTTGGTGTCCTTTCAAACAAAATATCACAATTAAAGGTACATGAAAGGTTTACCAAAGGCATTTTGATGTAAATTAAACATTAGGATAAAAAGCCCCGCCAAAATACTTGAAGAACATACCCCTCTTTTTTAAATTTGAATATGAGGGAACCACAAAACAAAGGCATAATTTTTATTTTTTTAATGCACTTAGGGCCTTTTCATTGATAATTTGAGAGTCAAACCCTAAGAAATTAAAAGGGAAGACACAACCCACAGAATAGGGCGTAACTAGGGTAATCAACCAATTTTTAGAACTTCAGAAAATAAAACCCTAATCTGCAAAAAACAAAGACTTAACTGATTTTTCACCCAAATATCAGAGCTTTTCTATACTATGAAAAATCATACCAACATAAACTACATTATTTTCTGCCTTATCTCTTTCAGCCATTGGTGTGAAGTGCAAGAACTCTTTGCCTCCACTAGTGTTTTGTGAAAATCTTTAATCTATGTGATTGTATCTCCTATTGACCAATGAATGATAATATAAGTGAATTTCTCTCTCCTTGCATCATTCATCTTGGTCTTCTAATCTGCATGTGATTATTAGATTAAAGCAAGTCTGAATGTGTATATCCTTAGTTTCATTCTGGCTCTATAGTGTATGTATGGGCAAAGATTGGTTTGAACACTCTATTTTGGTGCATCACCTCCCTAGATTAGAGTGGTTAGATTTTCTTTCTTGCATCTCCTTATCCCTTTTCCCTTCCAAGAGTAGTTAGGTGCACCCTAATAGTAAGAGGAAGTTGGCCTTCTCTGGAGACTCAACCTCATAGTTCAAGTCCCACAGCCTGGAGGTTGTTTCCATGTTTCACTAGATTGTCCTCATGCATAGGCTTTGGACAAGGGTGCAAACCTTAGTGACAACATCAACCTTTCTCTATTTTCTTTGTTATTTCTCTACAAATTTTCAGTGTAAATTCCCTTGTGCCTCTAAATTTCATGATTTTCTACCTTATCTCTTTTAGCCATTGGTGTGAAATGCAAGAACTCTTTGCCTCCACTACTGTTTTGTGAAAATTTGTAATCTATGTGATTGTATCTCCTATTGACCAATGAATGCTAATATAAGTGAATCTCTCTCTCCTTATGTCATTCATCTTGGTCTTCTTATTTGCATGTGATTATTAGATTAAAGCAAGTCTAAATGTGTATATCCTTAGTTTCATTCTAGTTCTATAGTGCATGTATGGGCAGAGATTGGTCCATACACTCTATTTTGGTGCATCACCTCCCTAGATTAGAGTAGTTAGATTTTTTTTCTTGTATCTCCCTTTTCCCTTCCAAGAGTAGTTAGGTGCACCCTAATAGTAAGAGGAAGTTGGCCTTCTCCAGAGACTCAACCTCATAGTTCAAGTCCCACATCTTGGAGGTTGTTTCCATGTTTCACTAGGTTGTCCTCATGCATAGGCTTTGGACAAGGG
Organism: Cupressus sempervirens; assembly: GCA_028749045.1. NCBI lineage: Eukaryota > Viridiplantae > Streptophyta > Pinopsida > Cupressales > Cupressaceae > Cupressus > Cupressus sempervirens. The sequence continues at coordinate 767,954,564 of CM053790.1, forward strand.
TGAAAACCTTAGTGACAACAGGACCTTTAAGAAAAGTGAGCAAGCACCTATTTGATGTGTGGAAAAGTGGGCCATGTCATAAAGGAAACTATCAAGCCATGCCAAGGTGGAAGATGTAATGAATGGAACATAGTAATTGGCAGGATAACACATGTGTTTGCCAAGTTGGAGATGAATGTACCAGTTGGGACACTTTTTAAAGGCTTTATTTGCAATTTTTTAATGATCTTTCATAATCATCTATATTTGGAAGATCAACGGTCAACACTTCACTGCATTAGGAAAATGCTTAAAGTTTAAGTAATGTGGGAATGCACTTGTTTGACATGTGGAAAAATTTATAAAGTTTTAATGAAGCTTTTTTTAGATTTAAAAGAAGGTTTTCTAATGGTTGAGGATCAATGGTTATAATTAAAATTTTATAACATGGCACAAATTTGTGACTATGCAGTATTAATTCTAATTAATGCTACTTCATGTGAACTAAATGCTATAATATAATTTGAAATTCATCACTATTGAACCACAAAATCCTGAAATTATCAAAGTGCAAGTGTTTCTAGAGCTAGGGTATGGAATTATCTAGGTTTTCCAATGATTTACAAAATGATTCATAGAAAAAATAGGTATGTATAGGCATGTAAGTGGTCTAAAACTCTTTAAAATTGAGAAATTATAACTATGCTAGGTGAAATTGAGAAGATGCCTCCTCGTAAGGATATTTTTGGTAAGGTGGATTACCTAAAAAGATCCATTCATGAGAACTTTCTTGAAAAAATGCCTCCATCTATCAATTAATTGATGAAAGGTAGAGAATTCATTCCCAAAAACCCTAGGTTGGTGGTTAGTGAGGGTTTTTATGAAAAGGCTAATTATTTGAGAGATGAACAAGCCTCAATGGGAGGTTTAGAACTATTTTAAAAATAGTTTGCAGAACAAAATTTGGATACCTCAATGAGCAATGTGTAGGAGTTTGATATAAGAAAATTGGTTGTTATTGGAGTCTTTTTTTATAGTGACCTTAGTAGATATGGCAAGGAAATATGATCCAATTACTAGAATTGTGAAAAACCATGTAGGAGATAATCTATTTAGGGTTTCTCCTGAATTAATCAAAGAAGTCTTCAAGATAAACCGTAACCATTCTATGTATGAGAAAATTGATATCAAATAATTTCAAGATAGGAATGATGCATGGACAGTATACTCAAGGGGAGGACCATTACAACAATATTTTGTCAAAATTAGGTCACTACTCTTGGTCACATTGAATACTCGAGAGCTCTTGCTAAAGAAATATTTTAATCCTAGGGAACATGCCTTATACTTTTCTCTCTACAAAATATTTGGAATGGATGAGCAAGATTATATTCAAGGCTCTATGGTTCTCATCATAGCTCAGACTCTGCAGTTTGGAATGAACTCAATTCTTGGTTTTGCCACCTACTTGGCTGAGGAAATTCAGAATGGTTTGATTGGAATAGCCAAAGCTAAAGTTAATAGGAATTTTTGTTGGTATTATTTATTAATGTATATATGTCTATATAAATGAGTTACTTTCTTTTCGAATGAGATGAAGTTGGAACTAGAAAGATCAAGAGAAACTCCTAGTTTAGTTGTGGAGTGTTGACATGACATGGAAGGTCACAGATGCCAACTTTGTTAGATTTGATAGATATTTTGCATGAAGGCTTTAATTGCTGCTAAGAGGGGACAGCCCTAGAATACCATAACCCTTATTAAAAATTGATAAGACCTCGGGATCATGCCAAGGGGTTGTTGTAAGTCATAATTGGGGGGATATCATCCCATATCCTATTTCCACTATTTTTAGAGTTTATGGTTTCTTAGGAAAGCTCCATGTATTACCATATCAAGTGCCTTTAAACATAGGAATTGCAAAATTGTTATGACATATTAGTACAATTGATGAGAGAGATTTACTAGGTAAATCTAAAGGTACATTCTTCCCTGTTGTTACTGTGGTGCATGAGTTTGTGTTTGTCAAGAAGGGATGGAGAAGTTTGGGAAAATTTCTAGATAGATATCAAATGGACCAATCCCATTCTTGTTATATTCATCTAGAGGGATTTTATGACCTCCTTAGGGAAAGAAGTAAGGCTAAGGCTCACATACAAATTGTATACTTCCCTAAGGATATATTCAAAAATATTTTTTCATTTCAAGAGGAGGAGGTCAAGAAAGAAAAGTGGATAGTTTATAGCAAGGTTTTTGATTTGATAAATACTTTTGAGCCTAAGTATGACCCTTTGGTAGACAATAAATATTGGGGGGCCAAAATGGATATGTTGATGAACAACTTTCCTAGAATAATGAAAACTTTAAATGAGAAGAATGACATCTTGGCAAGAGCACATCCAAATAGAGCTATTGAAGTGGAAAGGAGATTAAGTAGCAGATTGGTTGTAAATCTAGATCAATATACATTGCAAAGGAAGGTTACATATATTGTGCTCAAAATGTGCAATATGTCCCTCCTTACAGGAGGCCAAGATCAAAGAGCCCATCTAATGTAAGTGCCCCCAAGAAATAGAAGTTAGAACAAGGATCATCCACTCAAGTAGTAGAGTACTCACCATCCCAAACTCTACTTAGAATAGATGATGAGGCATGTTTGAGAGAAAAATTGAGGCAAATTAGAGGGGAAGGAAATATAAATGTTACAACTACTAATATTGAAGGAGTGCCTGACGAGCCTCCCATACCATCCTTTCACATTACTCTTGTTGATTATAGAGGTAGCAAGGTAGATCCAATAATTACACAAGCAATTCAAAAATTTATTCAGGATGAAACTTTTTTAAAGTTTAAGGCTTTTGAACAATTGTTATGTAGAAGAAACATTGGCAATTTTGAGGCAAAAGGCAAATCAATAAAGGTAGAGACACCAAGTAAATTGGACTCTGAGATTGAGGAGGAGGTTAAGGCTAATTTCCCAGGTGAATTTTCATAATTGACCCCTAAGGGTGGAAGACAATTATTAAAAGAGTCAGTTTTTTTGATACTACATGAGTAGGACATAGCTAGTGCTATGATTTTTGACTCTATTAGAAAAGACAAGGATGTCCAATACAAAACCAAAGAGGAAATTTTGCAGGCACATAGAGGAGTGAAATATCGTAATGATCTCTAAGGTTTTGTGATATGGTCTATTGAGAAGAGAGATAAATTTAGGATGTAAGAAATTTCAAATGCTGAGCATATAGACACTCTCACAGTCTACAGAGTAGATGAAGTTGATAATAAAGAGACAAGGACTCAAGAAATGGTGAATTTTGGGATAGTGGTTGCTGGAAAAGAGAAAAGTAGATTCCTAGAGGTCAATGCCAAGTTTGAAAAAATAATAAAGGCATATGAGGAAAGAGGGAAGAGGATACAGTTGCTAGAGAATCAAGTATCCCAGATGGATAAGTAGCTAGAAAAGAGGAAAGTGGGAGAATCTAGTGGGCCTAGGATTGTCTATACTCGCCCCCCAGCTAAACCATTCAAGTCTACTCCAATTATAGAGCTACTCAATATGCCAAAGATGCCTAAATTTTATATTGCAAAGGAATTTGAAGAAGAAAATAGTAATCTAAGGGAATTGCAAATTGAGTTGAATAATCAATATGAGGAAAAACTTAGGAAAACAATCTTATACATAATAGATAAGAATGAATGGCTAGCATTCTATGACCAATTGGTGGGGATCCTAGATATGTGGAATGAAATAAGAAGAGATGAAGATACCCTGAAGCCCATTGTGCAAAAATAGAGTATAAGAGATAAAGATATTACTCTTATGTGTATCTTAGTCATTAATCTATCTTGTCAACAAATAGAGAAGACTTTTGATATAACCAACAATATGATAGAATTTGATGAAAAAAGAGTTGTTGTTCAAAAAAGAATAATGATTTGCCTTTCTAAATATATGGAAGATAAATCTAATCTTTTTCATGGTGCACTCAAAATGATTCATAAAATAAAAGAAAAGGAAGATTGGGGGAAAGAATTAGATGATTTTTTGTGCCCCAAAATGAATGAAGTCATTAACGAAAAGGGACATGTGTTGTGGGAAATGACTAATGAAGAGTTTGTCAAAATACAACTATTTTATAATGCCATCAAAAAATAATTTTTTGAAATAGACAAAATAGGAGGCTTTGTGATTAAAAAGTAGTGTGAAATCTTAAATTTTGATTGGCCTGATGATATAGTTTTCAACAAATGGAGGGAAGATTTTGCATCTTCAAAATAGATGGAAACAAAAGAAGAGGGTGTGGGCTAGGAAGAGAGTCACACAAATGACACCTCAATAGAAGAAGAAAAAATAGAGCAACCAATTATAGTTGCAAGCACAAAAGTCTAAACTAATGATGTGACAACTAAGGACAAGGATATAAATGTTGTTTTAATAGTACATGATGATGCAAGTGGAGATCCTTGAGTTGAAGTGAATTTACATGAATCAAAGCTAGACACATCATTGCTAACTTGATGGGTACATATTCTGAGGAGTCAAAATAATAAAAGAGCTAATCATGAGATTTTTAGCATTAGAAAGTGTAATAGAAAATAGACCACCCAAAAGAATATTATGATGTAAAGTTTTTTGTTGCACAAACTTTTTACCTTCATGATAGTAACAAATGTAAATACATTTTATCTAAAGGACAACTATCCATTCTCTATGCTTGAAGCTTATTACATCTCACCCTATATAAGTGAGATTCTAGAGCTAGAGAAAGGATCTGAGTTATTGCATAATTTTAGTTTTTACTAAGTTTGTTCTATCTAGTTTCTTGGTGTAAACTTTATGATATGTTTCTCTGCAAATATCTAACAATACATTAATATTGCAGGATCTTGAGGTCTTATTTAGAGTCATTCTAAGTTTTGTTTTAATTGTATGCAATTCTTAAAGGAAATTAATACAAAGATGAACTATCCTTGTATATGTTCTTGTCGAACCTTGTCTCCATTTTTATTACCTGATCATTTTGAAGTTGTATGAGTAAAGCTTGTTCAATTGAATGCATATATCAAGTTGTACGTCAATTCACTATTTCCTCTGATTCAATGAATTAGATAAATGCTTCAGTGAAGTTGATAGGATTTCTATGGTAATAGGAAGGATGTCTATAAGAATGATTTTCATTTCTAATTGCTAATAGTATTGATTATAATGCAATAAATTAGATCTAGAAATTGAATGGACTCTTTATCCCAATAGATGAGGCAATGATCTATTAATTCAATCAGTAGATGGAGAAGTCATGTATAAGTATCAAGCTTAAAAATCAAAACCAATTTTACTTCATTGTTTAAAGAATGTCAAAGCTAGTCTACACTTGTTTGCATTTAACCTCTAAGTCATAGTTAGTTGTTATTGCAAGAGTTATTTGTAGATCTAAGAGGAATTGTGACCAAATATATTATGAGGGATGTGTATTGTTGCAAAGTATCATGAAATGAGTGAGTTATGTATGATATATCAAATTGAAGATCTTTCATCCCTCAGGTGCACCCACCTTGGTTTTGCAAAGCCTAAAGAGTAGAAAGTCTTTTATGATTTTGTTGAAGTTGGATCCAGATATGAAGAATAAGTGACTTTTTATTGGAATTAGTTGATCCTTAGATTATTTTGATCTTTATTATCTTGGTATTAAGTATTTTGTTTCTTAAATAGTTGAAAAACACCAACACACCATTGATGCTTTTTCTATCATCAATACTTCCTACCCAATCAATATCTATGAATACTTTTAAATCCAAATTGCCTCCTATTTTGTACCATAAACCATATTCTTTAGTACCTTTTAGATATATCATGATTCTTTTGATATCCATCATGTGATTTTCTTTGGGATTTGTTGGGAATCTTGCCACCATACCTATTGCCAATGCAATATCAAGCCTTGTATGCACTACATACTATAATTTTCCAATCATTGATCTATATGTATTTGTTCAAAATATTCAAGACTATGCTAAGTTACTAAGAGGGTTGGAGGGGGTGAATTAATAACTTCTAAAACTTCTACCAATTTCAATTCTTAATCAATAAATAAATTAACACTTAATTCATCACATCTAATTTAATTGCATGCATGAGAAACTGAAAAGATGAAACCATCCATAACACTTGAACATAGAGATTTGGTGACCTAGAAACCTTCCAAATAGAAAGTAAAATTGGGGTGGGGATTATACCCACAAACTTTAGTACTATAGCATAAGTTGGCATATTAAGGCTTACATTAATCACTTTTGATGATATGCCCTATTAGGAGAAAATAGGACTAATAGATCCACCTTGTGGGAGGATTTACAAACATACAATGAAGTATGCACTCAGCAAAGAGATTTAGAAAAGGCTATTAGGTCTACCTTGTTAGAGAATTTTGATTGGTTCACCTATTAGGATGAAGCAGTAGATCTCTAATTTGCAACTGAGTTTGCTAATAGAGATTCCTTAGTGTACTAATCACCTTTTTGTGATAGATTTGTCACTATTGCTCCTTGTATTGATATGGCCTTTATAATTCTTTATCTGCTATAATCACAACACATTCACATTCTTGCACTTTCTTTCTCTTACTTAATTTTTCATATATTGGATATGATACAATACATCACATATATACCAATCCAATTTACAAAATTACAAAGCTGGCCATGAAATAATTTAACACAAATATTACAAAGTTGGTCCACATGAAGATACTCAAGTTCTAAAGACTAACTCAATGAGGTTCTAATACATGACATCCTCTATCACTACTTGCCAGTGTCATGCTCTTGGTAGATGTAGAAGCTCAGTCCATACTGATGACTTTCAAGTAGTCTTGAACTTAGTCTACACTGGTGACTCGGTAGACATTGTGCAACTTGGAAAATACTGAATCACTTGATTTTCATGAAGTAGCTCAATTAACACTAGCTTTACATCATTTGAAAAGCTAGCTTATTAGATACTACAATGGTAGATAAACAGAGACTTCACATCAAATGAATTTTGAACTTAGTAACCACTGATAAACTTGGTATATACTAAAATTCTTGATAACTACTAGAATTAGTTCAAAAGACTTGATAGCAATTGTAGAACTTGGTGGCTACTGAATTACATGGCAAATGTTGCAGACTATTCAATGAGCTTATTAGTTGTATAGAATCTAAATAAGTATGTGTCACTAATAAAAAATTTGACTAATATGTCAACAATCTCCCCCTTTAGCATTAGTGACAAAAACACTTATTAGACTAAAACTAAATACCTTGTATTCATCACCATGTAATGCTAGCCTAGTATATATTTGAGATTTTTCAAAATTGATCTTTGTAAGGTATATACAAAGTAGTTCTCCACCATAGCATATTTCTCCCCACACTATGTGATCCATTATGTACATATAAATTTTCCCTTATATACATATGATATTTATTCAATGTAACTTTTCTCCCATATCATAACATATCTCCCCTTGTAACTTTTCTCTTATATACATGTAACATTTCTCATCTCCCCCTTTTTTAGAGTAATGCCAAAGATTTATTGTAACATATTTACATGTAGACACCAAAATGAGATAAGAATTTAGAGTGTACCTTGAGGGTGATTGCCAAGGTTTTATCCTAGTTATCTTGCAAAACCTTGCATATTTGAATTGCAATTTGCACTTCAGCTGATAGTCCAATCATGTGATTAGCAATAGAGAAGTTGTTATCATGGATTAGAGTTTTCGAATATACAATGTGTTTCTGCATAGCATCCATGACTAGAAGGATCGTATTTTGTATATCAACCAATGTTGAATGGATCCTTGCTGCTTCTCTTAACAATTGAGCTTGCAAGTCTGACAAAAATTTAATCTTCTTGAAATGTGCAGAGCTTGAACTAGGTTCAAGTTGCAGCTACTAAGAACTTTCTTTAAGATCTATATCAATTTTGGATAATTTTTCCTTTACTTCCTTAGTATACTTAGTGATATCATATAGTTTTTCAAAATGTGATGATACATTTGAATAGGATGCCTCAAGATTGACCAAAATTGTTGAAAGCTCAACTTGATGAATGACTATGTGTTGAGCAATGTGCTGCAACACTTTATTATTGAATTTCTTTTCATCCTTTTCAACTACCTTTTCCTAACCTTTGGTGTCCTCATTGAACTTTTGGACTACGTCTCCAAGCTGAAACAAAATAGGTTGAGAAGAATCAACCTCAATTCCAATTTCCTCAGTCAAGATATTCTTTGGATCATCTAATATCTTATATTCTCTATCTCTTTCCTCTCTCAATCTTTGTTGTTTGGCCTTTTTTCTAGAGGAGTTCACCGAATATGTGTATTTGATCTACAAAAATATTGTAGATATCCCATTTGGGAATTTATATTTCCTCATCCAAATCTATATCTTCCTCTATCTCCTTTCCTTTCAAAAATTTTGTACTCAGTTGAACCTTAGGTTTAATTATCCTTGTACTTATTGCCTATGTACCTAGAATGAAAACAATAGTGGACATACTTGGTTTGCAGTAAAAATTGATATAGTACTAACTAATGGAATACTTATAGAAATAATTGAAGAATCCAAAATTGATGAAGTCAAAATTGTAGATTCCAAAACTAAAGTAGACAAAACTAGAGAGCTTACCACAGATGTACTCAAAACTAAAGAAGTCAAAATGGGAGAGGAGATGATTGAAGAACTCAACTTGATAGATGAAGAAGGATTCTACAACTTGGTTGATGAAGTGGAAGTCACTTCTACCAATGATATGTGGAGCTGAGTTGGTGCAAAGAGTGACTGGACATTTGATGTATCAATAGTAGTCACAACCAAACTTGTTGAAGCTATCTCCATATTTGATGTAGTCAATGGTTTTCTTGGGGAGTGAGGAAGTGAGGTAATGACTAAAATAGCTATCTTTACTAGGTTAGTCTCCTCATCATATTGTGTATCTTCCTTTTTAGCTTCTTCATCTTGATCCTCTTCATCTTCTTCATTATAAAAATGAGTCACTTCTTCAACATTTTCCTCCTCATCTTTCTCCTTATCTTCTTCTTCATCAAAATCCTTTACTTCAATTGGAAATTCACTTGGTTTATGAAGATGATAAATGTTCTTCCAAGTTTTTGTAGCATTCTTAACAACATGCTCTATATCCTTAATCAAAACTAAACAGGCATTAAACCTTAGAGTTAGTTTTTCTTCATTTTTCTTTAAAAACTCTTTCACTTTAGCATCTAATATGCTCAGTAGTAACTTCCTTAGGGTTTGTGCAAATATGTATTTGACTATTTTCATGGAAAAATCTCATCTTGGCTTGAACTTCTCGAGCAATTCACTAGAGAGGTGATTTGGTCTAGTGAGTACTTCCATTTACCCATTTTTCTCAACACTAGTTCTTCAACTTGTTTCTGCTCTACCTCTGTCCTAGTCTCATATTTCAAAAATTTAAAATTAGTTATTCCATCTCATTATTCAATTTTCTTCAATTTTTCTTGGAAGGTGGTTGGAGATTTCTTGAAAACAATGTCACATCCTTTCTTCTTTGACCTCCTTGTGAAGACTATAGTGGATGACTTTGCAAGCTTGGTCATGATCACCTTGCCATTGTTCTTTAAAGTTTCTTCCTCCTTCTCAGATTCTTCTTCATCCTCTACCTATTTCTCATCTTCACCTTTACCCTTGGTTAACATGAGAGGTGCACTAGATTTAAATTTGGCTATCCTCCTCTTTCCTTTGTTAACTGCATGTGGGAGCTTTGTCTCTAACTCTATTCTTGCCTTAGCTTCATCATAGGTTCCAAAATATGGGGCCTTAGGATCAATATGTTAATTGAGAAGGGCTTTAATGATATCCTTGGTCTCATCAATATTCACCTCATATCTAAGAAGTTTGACCCACACAACTCTAGGCTTAATTATCTAGATATATACCTTGTCACAATTAACCATGAAGCACACATCATCCTTTTAGAAAACCTATTTTTCATTTAATCTTTAAACACATTAAGTAGTTTTCCATGATTCTACCATAGTTCTCACCCATTTATGTAATATATTCATTTATTTGGTATAGTACTGGTACATCTTTTCTCCAAACTATAGTGCCTTTAGAAGGGAAGAATTTTTGGACATAAAAGAATAAATAGGTTAACAAAGAACCAAATTTGAATGCGTTATTCTTGGAAGTTCTAATACTTTCCATATTCTTATTGAATTTTCTCAATAAAAACTTGGCAAGGTCATAAGATAAGTTTTTATTCACCACTTTATATGCCAAATCCACTACTTCACATGATACACTATTAAGATGGCTTGAACTATATATCTTATGAGCTATAACATGAATTCCAAACTTCAACTCTACATTAGTAACACTAGTTATTTTCATATCTTTGCATTCCACTCAGCTAGGGTTTTCTTTTCCAACTCTTCCTAACCTAGGGTTTTAGTTATTTTGGCTTTTATGAGCATGGGAAGGCTAGTGATTTGATGAATTATTTTCTTGGTTATCAAAATTGGTTGTTCTAACTATAGTTGTTCATTATGCACCTAGATAAGAATATACCTAATCCCCTTTATTTGAAATTCTTGGGGCATATGAGGAATATGTGTTAACCCTTTTTCTTCCAAATGTTGTTTCTCTAGTTTTAGGGTTCCATCAACACATGATTGACCTAGGGCATCATCCATCTCCAAATTACCAATTTCTTGAATAGTACATTTAAAATGATTTTGAATGTCATAAATAAGAAGTACCTTGGGAGGGATTTGAGATTGATCTCTACTTGGGTCTAGGGTTTCAAGAACCATGGGCATGAGCTTGAAATCTAGCACTTTCTATTCAACACCTCGAACCAACATGTCAAAACCTTTCTTGACCTTACTACTACTAGATGCCATTTTCACTCAATAGCTTGAGAGAACTTCAAAAACTTTTGCAGGATGATTTGCCTTCAAAATAAGTTCAAACCCAATATGATTCCCTAATGGTAGTTTTCCTTATCAACAAAAATAGTATTCAAAGGATTTTAGCTAAAATAGGTGGTGTATTTGAGGTCTCCTCATTGCATTATCGTAGGGTTTGAAGTAGTTTAATGTTAATTAGTGTTATGAAGGAGTATTTTTTCAAATGAAGACAATTAAAATGAAGTGATATAATTCCATTGAAAGTTTCAAAGTGCAAAATTGTGAAGTCAAAATAGCTATAGTCAAATAATGCAAGAGCATCCTAGGTTTCACTACTATCCTACATGTTTTTAGTTTTCCTAGTCTGTCAAGTTGCAATGTCTTGCATTACTGAGTTCTCAATAGGTGTTGAGCATTTAGTGGATGTCAAGCTTCTTGGATGATGCCAACTTTGCAATTGTTTCCAAGTGTTCTTTGGTTGTTGAGTCATCCTCTAGATGTAAAGTTTGTGTGTTTTTCAAGTTCATTTAGATGCCAAGCTTGTGTGTATTTTGAGTTCATTTTATGTCGAGTGTCAGTATTTTGTGAAGCATTTTTTTGCCAAGTTTTCTATGTTTGATTTCTTATTGAGACTGACCTTTGCATTTAATTTAGTGTTAGATATCTATTATGAACTGACTTGTGGCTTATCCTAGCATTTAATATGAGAGTTTATTTAGTTGAATTTGTAATAGGCCAACTTGTGGTTGTGCATGTATTTAAGAGGTCTTGGTTTGAGTCTTAAGAGATAGATATTAGAGAGGAGAGAAAGGATGTGAAGATTGTAATTGATTTAAGATATGTGGTCGTAACCTTGTAGGCCTTATAGCTAGACATGTAATTAATCATTGATTAATATATGAATGAATGATTTTCTTCCTCTATCTCCTACATTGCTTGTATCTATTATTATTTCCACTATGTTAACTCTATGTAGGTGATTTTGATAGTCAGGTGTGCCTTTGGCCCTAGTTATTCATCCCTCCCTACATTAGCTAGTATTAGAGAAAATGTTTGTCCTTGTGAAGTTTGGATCATGTAGAACCTAATTGAATTGGTTGTAGGGTTGAAAATATATGTATTTAACCTATAGTTTGTAGAGGGTTATGATCTTGCAAGAACCTAATTCATAAAGATGGTTTGAGGTAGAGGAAATGTTGAAAATGCAATATTAGATACATTGAGACAAATTGTAGCCAGATTAGATACTATGGAGATAGCTCAAAGGAGATGATCATTTCCTAATGATGTAAGTGATGATGAAGTAGTGGCATCAAACCCTAATCCAAAACCTAAAGAAGATCAAAATGAGGCAAGGTTGTTAAGAGTGTTGTGTAGGGAAAATTTAAAGCCTATTATAGAGGTTGTTCCTTATGATGGAAAATTGGACACCAATGTTGTGTTGGTTTGGATCTCTAAAATAGAGAAGTTCTTTTAAGTATGAAAACACTCTTGATAATAGGAAGGTGAAAATTGCAGTTACTAGGTTGAAGGGTCATGCCTCACTGTGGTGGGAGTATTTGCAAACTGATAGAAAAAGGAGAGGAAAGGAGAATATTAGAACTTGGGTAAAAATGGTGAATAAGGTAAAGAAAAAATTCCTTCTTGCTGATTACCAAGTTATCTTGTTGAGAAAGATGCAAAATTTGAAACAAAGGGACATGACTGTGAAAGAGTATACTAAAGAATTTTATAGATTAGACATCAGATCTGGACATGTGGATGATTATTTTAAGAAAAGTACAAGGTACCTAAATAGATTGAGATATGGAACTCAAGATGAGATAAGTTTTGTGAAATTTGAAAGTGTGGAAGAAGTATACCAATATGCCTTGAAAGTTGAGGAGATCTTGACAAGGAAGTATGAGCAAAGAGAAAGAGGTCTAGGTGGTAGATTTCAGAGAGGCAAAGGTAGCTCTTATTGAGAAGGTGATAGATTTGATATTTTTGTGCAAGATAAAGGGAAATTTGAATGAAAGAATGATGAAAAAGACAAAAATAAGTGGAAAGGTGGTGATTCTTACTAAGGAGGAATTGGTTCTTAACAAGGAAGAGGTAATTCTTATTTTAGAGATGGTTTTTGTGGTAATTGTTTTAAATGTGGTAAAGAAGGGCATAGATCCTTTGAATGTAGATCCTCTGAAAGTGGGTAAGGTAACAAAAAAAAATTGATTCAAGGAGATGACGAGGGTTTGACAAGGTAAAAGCATAGATCTATGTCACCATTTATGATACCAAAACTTGTTTTGGTCAAATCTTATTTCTCTATCAAAACTCTCTTTTTAAAAAAAAACTAAAAATATCCTTTTATAGATCTCAGATTCAATATCATCATTATATAATTTTTTGTGTGTTTTCATTAGTTATAATATGTTATAATCTCAAAATATTATAAGTCGATATTTCAACATTTTAGAAGATGCACCCTCAAAAAAGGAAAAAAATAGTAAATCATATCTAAAAAATTAAAAATTAATATTTATCTCTAGAGGAGAGAATCCTCTTCAAGAATATATAATTTTTTTTAAAGAAGGTATAGATTTGATAGGGAAGTTTTGACAAGAGAAAAAAATTATTAGATTCTGATAAGGTTGAACTTGAGTACTTATAACAAAGAAAATATACATCAATAATAATAATAATTGTTCACTATCTATACATGTCATCTATAAGATATTTTCAAATTAGAAAAAAAAAAAAAAAGATGATTTGGATATACTTGTTTGATGGGAACTACACCCTATATTTTTTATAGTTAAAAAAGGGACTTCAAAATAAAATAAAATGAATAAATTCTTACTCAAAAAAATTACAAAAATTAGAGGCATAAAATTTATTGAATTCTACACATTTCATTAGTTTACATCATCTTCATATTTTAAACATAAATACCATATCTTTTGTCATTAATGTTGAACTATCATATTCTAATATCTCATTTCTTTATAAAAGGTGGCATAAGTTTGTGCTTTTACCCTTCACCAAGAGGACTTGAGGCTAGAGAAAATTTGATGGTGAGAAGAACCTTATGTAATAAGGGAAGTGATGAGGAGCTTGTCCTTAGGAGAAATCTTTTCAAAATCACATGTAAGGTGGCCAGAAAATGTAACAAGGTGATCATTGATAGTGGAAGTTCTACAAATTTGGCATAAGAAGAGTTGGTTACAAAGTTGTAGTTGCAGAGGCTAAAGCATCCTAAACCCTATCATGTTTCATGGATCAAAGATGAGCATAAGATATTGGTAAGTGAGCAATGTATTGTGAAGTTCAAGATTGGACATTATTTTGATGAAATTTTGTGTAATATTATGCTTATGGATTATCTCCATATTTTTTTGGGTAAACCTTAGAAATATGATAGATATGTTATACATGATGGAATATTGAATCAAGAAACTCTTTGGGTGAATGGGAAGAAGAAAATATTGCTGCCATTGATTGAAAGTCAAGATGAGGTTAATTGTACTAGTGTGAGAATTTACATGGTTAATGGGAAACAATTTGAAAAGGAAATAAAAAAGAATCAAGTCTATTTTTCTATAATTCCAAGGGGACCAAGTTATGTCAATAGCAACTGAGTGCCAAAAAATAGTGTTAATAGAGTGTTAGTCAGTGGTGACTGAGTGACAACTAATACTATTGATTGAGTACTAGTAGAAATCAAAAACTTGTCGAACGAGTATAAAGAGATTGTTATAGAGGATATACCTAATGGTTTACCACTAGTAAGGAGTATAAGTCATTATATGGATCTAATTCTTGGAGCTAATTTGTAGAATAGAGCACCATATAGATTAACACCTATACAGAGTGAAGAACTTAATAGAAAATTGCATGAGTTTTTGTAGAAAGGTTTGAGCAGAGAAAGTTTGAGTCCTTGTGTTGTACCTATTGTATCAGCACCGAAAAAGAATGGAGAATGGAGAATGTGTACTGATTCCAGAGCTATTAATAGGATCATAGTGAAATATAGGTTTCCTTTGCTGAGGATGGATGACATAATGGATTGTTTGAGTGGAGAAAAGTACTTTAACAAGACTAATTTTAATAGTGGCTATAATCATATCAAAATCAAAGAAGGTGACGAGTGGAAGACTTATTTTAAGACAAAAGATTGTTTGTATGAATGGTTGGTTATGCATTTTGGTTTGATTAATGCACCTAGTACTTTCATGAGGTTGATGAATAAATATCTAAAAAGATTCTTGGATAAGTTTGTGATTGTTTATCACGATGAAATTTTGATATTCAATAAGACTAAGGAAGAAAATCTTGGACATGTTAGACAAGTATTGCAAAGATTGAAAGAGGAAAAGTTGATGATTAATCTCAAAAGGTGTTCTTTTATGCAAGAAGAGATTTTGTATTTGGGATTTCTGATTTTAGCTAATGGTTTGAAAATAGATCTTGAGAAGGTAAAAGCAATTTTGGAATGGCCTATACCTAATAATGTGGGTGAGGTAAGATCATTTCATGGTTTGACTAGTTTTTGTAGGAAGTTTATAAGGAATTTCATTTTTGTTTGTAATGCTATGACTAAGAAAATGAGAGGAGATAAAAAGGAATTCAATTAGATACATGGAGCTAATAAGAGTTTGAGACTTTGAAACAAAAGTTTTTTGAATTTCCTATATTGGCTTTGCCTGATTTCAGTAAGGTATTTCAAGTTGAATGTGATGTAAGTGGTAGTGCAATAAGAGTTCTATTGAGTCAATAAGGTAAACCTATTGCTTTCTTTAGTGAGAAGTTGAAGATAATAAAAGGAAATTTTGTGTGTCTGTTCAAGAGTTTTATGCTATTGTTCAAGCATCGAAGAAGTGGAGACATTATTTGATTCCTAAAGAGTTTGTGTTGTATATTGATCATAAATCTTTATAATACTTGGGAAGTTAACATAAAATGAATTAAATACATATGAAGTGGTTTGAGTATTTTTAGAGTTTTACATTTGTTATTAAGCATAAGAGTGGAATTACTAACTGAGTTGTTGATGCATTGAGCAAAAGATATTCTTTGTTGACTGAAATCAAGGTTGAAGTTCTTTTTTTTGATGATATGAAAGAGTTGTATGATAATAATCCTAATTTTTCAAAGGTATGGAGAGAGTGTAGAGTTCCCAATCTAATAGATCACATAAGTATGATGAATATTTCATTAAAGAAGATATGTTCTTCAAATGTATTCAGTTGTATATCCCTAGAAGTTCCACAAGAGTTAATTTGATTAAGGAAAAGCATAGTGGTGGATTGGCTGGACATTTTGGAACTAATAAGACATTGAGTTTGCTGAAGGAGAAGTATTACTAACCATAAATGTACAAGGATGTTTAGAAATTTGTAAGGAGTTGTCAAGTTTGTCTAGTTACAAAAGGAGCAAGTCATAATACTAGTTTGTATACACCTGTTACTATTCTTGAGAAAACTTGGAGTGACATTAGTATGGATTTTGTTCTTGGATTGCCTAAAAAATTGAAGGGGTGTGATTCTATATTTTTTGTAGTGGGTAGATTTTTTAAGATAGCTCATTTTATACCATGTAAGAAGACATTAGATGCTAAGCATGTTATTAAAATTTTCATCAAAGAGATTGTGAGATTGCATGGATTACCAAGAAGTATTATTTCTAACAGAGACAATAAGTTTGTTGGTTAATTTTGGAAGACTTTGTGGAAGATGGGTATTGAGTTGAAGTTTAGTTCTACATTCCATCCACAAACAAATGGATAGATAGAGGTTGTGAATAGAAGCTTGGGAAAATTATTATGATGTTTAGTCAGAGATAATTCAAGAAATTGGGAGATGGTATTAGCACAAGCTAAGTTTGCAGATAATAATTATATGAGTAGAAGTACAAGGAAAACACCTTTTTAGATTGTTACAAGAATGAAGCCTAGAGGAGTATTAGATTTGTGGGATGTTGTTGGTTAAGAAAAGAGAAGTGTTGTAGGGGAAGAATTTGCTAACTTTATAGAGTCTTTCTATAAGTAAGTGAAGTTGAGGTTGGAACAAAGTAATCAAAAGTATAAGGAGAATATTGATAAGTCTAGAAGGCATCATGTTTTTGGAATTGATGATGAGGTGATGGTTCATTTGAAGAAAGGAAGATTTCTAATTGGAACATATAGTAAGCTGAAAATGAAAAAGTTTGGGCCTTGAAAGATCTTAAGGAAGTTTAACAATGGTAATGCTTATGAGCTTGAGTTACCTGATAACATGGATATATCTCTTATATTCAATGTTGTGTATTTATACAAATATCATGAATTAGAAGATGAAATGGATATATCAAATGATTATCCTAAGAAGAAGTTTAAAGAAGTTGAACAAATACTAGAGCAAAGAGTTGGTAAGAGCATGAGAGAAAAAGAATACTATGAGTATTTGGTAAAATGGAAAAGAAAATGTAGTGAAGATGCTACATGGATTTCTCAATATGTGTTGGATTTAGCTTGGGTTGTGACACTTGCATAATTTAGGAGAATCATTTCTTTCTACCCTGGTTGTCTAATGAGAAGCATCCTAGGTTACACTACTACTCTACATGTTTTTAGTTTTCCTAGCGTCTACTGAGTTACAATTTCTTCCATTGCCATGTTCTCAGTGGGTGTTGAGAATTCAGTGGATGTCAAGCTTCCTAGTTGATGTCAAGTTTTCAGTTGCTTCTAAGTGTTCTTTGGTTTTCAAGTCATCCTTTAGATGTCAAGTTCATGTGTTTGCTAAGTTTGTGTGGTTTCTGAGTTCATTTGGATGCCAAGTTCATGTGGATGTCAAGTTAGTTAGATTCCAAGTGTCAGTATTTCATAGAGCCTTCATTTGTTGAGTTATCTATGTGTGGTTTCCTATTAAGGCTAAACCTTTTCATTTAATTTAGTGTTAGATATCTATTATGAGCCAATTTTTTTCTTAGCCTAGCATTTAATATGAGATTTTATTTAGTTGTATTTGTAACAAGCTAACTTGTGGCTGTGCATGTATTTAAGAGGTCTTGGTTTGAGTCTTAAGAGATAGATCTTAGGGAGGATAGAAAGGGTGCAAAGTTTGGCCATTGAAGATTGTAATTGAGTTAAGATAGGAGCTCATAACCTAGAAGGCCTTATAGATGGGTATGTAATTAATTATTGATGAATATATGAAGAAATCATTTTCTCCCTTTATCTACCAAGTTTCTTGTATATATCATTGTTTCTTATATGTTGACTCTATGCAAGTGGTTTGGATAGCTATGTGTGCCTTTAACCCTAGTTATTTTTCCCTCCCTACATAATCAAATTCAATGATTTCTGTAGTGTTGCATAGAGTTAAGAGAAACCCTGGGTCAAAGTGGCAAAATAGAAAATCTCTTTTGGCATATCTTCGCAAGGTTAATAGATGGGTTAAGAGTTAAGGCTGTTGTAGAGAAACTAGTAGTTAAGGATTTTTTCACACCTTCATAGGTCAAATGGTCAATGAGGAAATGAGGTGGCAAAGTTGCAAAAAATGAAGAACTAGTCAAGTTGACATTCATTGCAACATCACATGGTTAAATCATGAATAGAGGTTTCAAGTTGTGAAGTTGCAAATAAGAATATTACAGTAGTTAGCAAGTAAAGTGCAATATTGTAGGGTTTTCTTCATAGTTAGGAATTTTGGTTGTGATATTATGAGGTTTAAAGGTGTTAATAGTTATAATCTCATTTGTTAGATCTTGTTAGATCGACGACTAGCATATTCCCACTTTCTAAAATTGCATAAAGTTTAGCCAATGTAGGAATATGAGAAATGAACATGTGTCCCAGTGGACCCCATTTCATGACCATCTTCTATCACACAATTGCATCTAGTTCAAGTCAACCTAAGGTTTAAGCTACATAGTGGTGATTTCCTTTGTTGCACTCTCACAAGGTTAAAGGGTGAGTTAATGGTTTAGTTGTGAAGCTATTATATGAGCATGAAATGGTAAAAGTAGTTGTTGGTGCAACATCATGTCTTCTAGATAATATTCATGTCTAGCAATTCTAATAGGGTGATGTAGTTAAAGATATAGGCATCCCAGTGTTGCATGGTTAAAGAAGTGTTATGCCCTAGTGGTTGCAAGGATGTGGAGTAGTCAATTTCATGGTCATCACAGGGTCGCTATAGTTATTGTGTTAAGGTAGTTTCAAGTTGCAAAGTGGTGATAGAGCATAAGAGGAGGTCACAATTTTGCAAGGTCACAATGTCGTAGCTATAAGGATGCTATGACATTCAGTGCCCCAATCTTGTGATAGGATCTCATCAGAAAGTAATAAGGGGATCGAATTAGTGGAAGGCCCTTAGCCAATGAAATTCAAGAAAAGGTACCAATAATGCAAAGTTGAATAAGTTATTGATTTTTCTATTAAGGTGGTGCAAATAATATGTAGGAACTAGAAATGCATTGTAGTATCTATTCCATGGATGGTAAAGGGTACCAATCCTTCAATGATGCTCTATTGAGATCTCTGAAATCAACACACAACCTTATTTCCTCATTCTTTTTCCTAACTGGAACAAGGTTTGATACCCAACTGGTATGTTTGATAGGAAAAATTATTCCACTCTCAATAAGTTTGAACACTTCCTTTTGCATTAAAGGTTCAAGCTTTGGGTGGATTGGTCTTTGCTTCTATCTTACATGCTTAGAGTTTGGCTCTAAATCAATAGTGTTTTGGGAAAGCTATGGATCAAACCACTTAAGATCTATGTAATCTAATGCAATGATATCATTTAATTCTTGAAAGAGATGAACATAAGGTTTCCTTTCTTCAACAACAATTACTTTTCCAAACTTTAAGTTCATTCCCTTTGCAATCTTAAGGTCTTCATAATGATCTTGTTGGACCAGAAAGTTGGTTTTGTTCTTTCTGACTTGATCATCTATGTTGAAGATGGATTCAAGAGTAACCAATCCCTTGGGTAGCTTATTTGACTTTAGCTATCTAATTTGATCACCATATTGCTTCTTTAGCTTATATTGGTTGGATGTTGCAAACACATTGTCTTCTAGCAAGAAATTTAGAATTTTCTTGTTAGTATCACACTTGCTAGTTAACATCATTATCAAGTATAGAAGGCCTAACCAAAATTTTGATATATTGTCATACATTTTCCTATTATTATTTTTAGGTATATCAAACTGTGCTCCTACAATAGCCAACCTATCAACATGTTGATTTAATCTTCTAGAGATAGCAATAAGGTCGAAAGCATCATTTAGTTTTCAATTTCATCCCAAACTCCATGTTTGTAGCTTTTTAGTGTTTCATTTTTGGTCATATGTACCCCTCTAACTTGATTGACAATTAATTCACTATCTCCAAATAGTTTCAAGCATTTGATACCCCTCATTCTAGCCCCTAAATTAACCCCTCATATTTAGTTGTGTTATTTGTATATGCAAAACTGAAATGAAAAGTTTCATAGTATTTACTTCCTTAAGGAGATACCAACATGCAAGCTCCTCCACTTTAACCATTCTTTCTTATTGAGCCATCAAATTAAAACTCCCAAACTTTATCTTGCTCACCATCAATCTCATTTAGACTTTTGAGAAGGTTTAGTAAAACTAAGCCAACTTCTTAGAATATATAATTTCCTAAACTAACATCTAAGATAGTGTTTTCTTGAATTCTCAAAGCACCTTCTGTTGCCCACTCATCAAGGAGTATATTAAGAATATTCTCTACTTGGGTACTTGTCTCTAAGATAGTAGTGTTTTCATGTTGATCAAATCTAACACAATTTTCATTGATTACATTCGGTATATATGGCTTAATGTGGTTCTTTGCAAGCTCTTTTAACTCGATAGCCACTTTGGTCCCATAACAGGTTCTAAATAACATGTGAGAGAAATCTAAGGAAATATATCCTCCTATTTTGTACTAAATTCTCTTGAAAACCAAGGAAAAAGTATGGAGGAAGGCCAATTACAAAAATATCTTGGGGGATGGAGAAGTTGGGACATGCATGGAGAGTCAAACTAGCATTTTTAATCATTCATAAAGTGTTTATAGTAGAACCATCTAACTGCACTACCCCCTTCTCTACAAGTTGATAAACCAAACCTAGTTGATCAGCTATTTTCTTTGGCATTATAGGAATGGTAGCTCCACTATCTACCATATAGTTATGCACTACCTTATCTCCCATGGCTAAAGATATATAAAAAGGAGGTGGTTTCACATTCTTATCTTGAACACTATTGTTGTTTGGAGAAGTGACCTTTAGAAAAAAAAATTTCAAGACCACCTTAGGGTTCTCATCAACCATCAAAGAATGATCCTCCTCCTTAGATAAAGCTTTCTTTAAAAAATTAGTCTACCCTAGGATAGCTAGAGAATTCCACATAGACATTGTGACATTCATCTTTTTCATGTTATCCACTATGTTGCAAGGCATAAGTAGAAGTATCTTAGGGTGTGCCTTGACCTCAACTTGATTTAATTTTGGATATGGTTACTCTTTAGCTAGATTTGTAGGATTTATCTATGACATATGTGCTTAAATAGATGGTTCCTTATTGGTTATAGGCTCCTTACCTTTTCTTGTAGCTTATTCTACTTACAAAGCTCTTTTCTTTGCTCTAGTATAAACTACAATTGGTGTATCACTATCTACCCCAAAAAACTCCTCTATTTGCCAATTCATGAAACCAGTGTTAGCTAGACTTGGATCATGTTGTTGCTCAATTGCATCTCTAGCTACTACTGGTTATGCACTTGCAACATTTTGGACCATCAACACTTGATTGATCACTCCATTAAAGCATGTTGCCTGATTATATAGCCGATTACATGGATAGCACCATTCATATTCAACAACTAAATTATTTTGAGCTAGTACCATATCTTTGACAACATTCAATGGTACTGGTGCATATGTTTGAAAAGGCATTGGGTTCACATTTTTTTTGTTCCCTTGATAGTTATTGTAATAGGGTGGCCTCACACCATGATTTTGTTACTATTGTCCCTCCATCTACTGTTGATAATATGGATCATTTTCTATTGATAATATGAATTTCCACCTTGATTCTATTGTTGTTAAGGTGGCCATCCTTGGTATTGTTTCTTCTTGAGGCTTACCAACTCATTTCCTTTAGTCTATAAGATATTCTCCATCTTCTATTAACTACTTTTAATCTCTTGTAGTTTCTGTGATGGCCCTATAGTAGCTAAATCACTTGTTGTAGTAATTTGTAAGGCTAGAAAAATAGGTAATGGTTTAAAAGGAGGAATGATTAGTGGTGTATTTGATTGAATATCTACAAAAAATAGGCATTGGAGGTCTTGGTGCTATTTTTCTACTTCAAATTAAGCAATTTTTTACTCTCACAGCTAAGTCTTATGATTATGGCAGTGAGATATTGAGATAATGGGTGTTGCAAACATTGCATAATATTGTTATTTTATTATTTTATTTTATTATGTAATGTTGTTCCTAGATGGACGTGCAACATGTAAAGATTCCCATAGAATATTCTTGATGAGTTGTATTGTAACATTGTAAAAATATTTCATGTAATTATTTAATATTGGGGAAAAGAATTAAATGCCCAATATTAAATGTGGGGTCAGTGGGTTAGGTAGCACATGGCTTATGTAATACCATTTAGTAGTTTTGTGGGACTTACTACTATATTAGCAGCCACAAGGGTAGTTTTTGTAGAGAGAGTGACAAGGAGAAGACAAAAGGCAAGAGTCGAGTGGGACAAGGCTTAATAGGTTAGCCAAGGGAGCATTTGCGAAGGTTGGAAGCATGGCATGGGATGTGTGGATTCATGCTTGTTCACATAGTTTGCTCGGTTGTGGCTATGGCCATGAAGGCTTCCATGGTTGTATGGCAATGGTATTTTTGCTAAATAATACATGGTGATGGATGCTTTTGGAGGCTGGGTTTTTTCCCCTCAATGAGGGTTTCCCAGGGTATATCTTGTGTCACAATTTTATGGGTATGTTGTCTATTCTCTTGCATGTGGATTTTAATTCTGTATTTATTTCAGATCTATTATGGGTTATGTGGAAACAGTTATATTCTTTATTGCCAAGTTTCCTTACAAGTGGTATCAGAGCTATGGTTTTATTATTGTAACCCTAGATTGAATCCATGGAAATGCATGAGAGGATAAAAAAAAAAGAAAAAAGGGCAAGATATATGAATGATTTATTGCAGATCTAAGGGTTTTTGGATTTGCTATTATGATGGGATGTTAAAAGATTTGGGCATGTGAAATTGTTGGAGAAAAGAATTTTTTTGGATGTTTCATTTAAATAAGGGTTTTAGGGGGTAGCATGCAGAAATGACCTCTTGGGTAAAAATAGACCTCGCCATTGGATCCGGGTCGACATTTCCATAAATTTTGATATATAATATGCCCTAGTTTGGCCATGTTCAGAGGAAATGAAAGAGTTCTTTGGTTTCAGCCCATGATGGTCGTCAAATTTAATCCCGTCAGAATTTTTGTCACTAAAAAAATAAAAAATGAAAAATCGTACTGAAAATGGTAAAAAGACTATCTTAGTAAAACGGCCATAACTTTCTCTCAGAATATCAAATTTCAGAGTTCTTATAGGCGTTGGAAAGCTAATTCAGAGATCTACAACATGGCATAGGTTTGGTTCTGTGATTTCAAAAAAATTTCAAGTTTTAAGAGCCCTAACATCAGATGTAGTTTATTTTGAGCAGAAATTGGGGCATAACTTGGGCATACGGAGTCAGATTTTGGACTTCGAGTAGTCAACGGAAAGCTCTTGGAGAGCTCTACAAATTGGTTCAAATTTGGTGTAGGTTTGGCATGATTTATTTGGTGATATATTGATCTAAATAGTTTATAGGTATATTTTTACTCTGGTAACACTGTGAGTTTATGGCATTGGAGATTTAAGATTTGGTGTCATTGTATACTCATTTCATATTTGAGATTGGTCTCATGATGATATGGTTATTAGTGTTTGGTTTGGATATGCATGATGACTTGTTGGGTCTACAAGTTGTGTAGTGTTGTAAGCGGTCTATACTTACAGGTTGCATTTATAGCTTGGTTATGGGTTGTCTTTGCCCATTGATATTTCATTATTGATGCATATTCAAATTGGTGGATTGAATTTGGGTTGTCTATGCCATAAGTCACATGATTTACTATCTTCTTCATGTAGAAGAGATGAGATGTTGTTACTAGGTACAGTCATGGTGGAGGATTGTGGTTGACTATTTTATATTGATAGGTTGGACACGTTGAGAGACAAATGCTCAGTTCATGGATGTGATCATGGTGCCATGGATTTTTGGCATGACATGATTGGATATACAGGTACATCTTTGATGTTCATTAGCTTTGATTTTTGATTTGGTTATGGTGGTATATCTTCTTGGTTGAGGATCATGGTTATTTGGTTTCTTTTGAGGAGCTCATGATGTGCATTTTGAGTTCTTTGACGGTTTGATGCCTTGGTTGATTCTCATGGTTAGAGGATGGTTTTTCATCATGATGTCATGGATAGCTTGGATACACAATTTAGTGGGAGCTTGTGGCAGTGATGGGGTCATAGTGCAGGATTAGTTCCTGGTTTAGTTTGGATCTTCATGTAGGAGATGGATTTTATGATGCCATAGGTGACTTGGTACCACAGTTGAGTGGGAGTTGTTGGCATTGATATATTTATTGAATGTTTGCAGATGTTGGAGGTTTGTCTTAGATCCTGTCACTGCAGAAGTGTCTTTGACATTTGCATGGTGCACTTGTTATCTTCATGGTGTGTGGAGATGGTTCTTCCTGGTATGTGGAGATGGTTTTCTTGATGGTGTGTGGAGATGGTTGCATCTTGAGGACTCAAAGGGTTCTTAGCAAAGGTGTGGTTTATGCTTTTATTTGACATGTTATCCTTGGTATGAGGATGGTTTCATTATTATGTCATGGTATACTCTTGATACACATTTAGAGTTGTGACATGTTATGGTGTGTTCATATGGAGCATGTTATCTCTTTAGTTGAGATGGTAAGATCATGTTGTCATGTTTATGTTCCTGAGGCCATGGTTGGAACTTTGACATTGATCTTGGTTTAGTTTCTTGGTATTGAGTACACTGATCATAAGCTGGATACTTCATGATATTGCTATGTTGCATTTGGAGTTGGCATGAATTGATTGGTTACAAGTGCTCATGGATACTTAGAGATGGTGGTGATACTGATTTCTCTTAGATTAGAGAAGTGTTTGTTGGGATGGTTGATGGTTTCAATAGGAAGTCCGAGGGGCAGTCACCTGATATGGACTTGAGAGGAGATTGTTCTTAGATAAGTCTTGGTTGGAGACTTGGGTATCTTGATGAGAATTCTCATTCCCCACTCTTGTTCTACTCAGTGGTTTGCTACTTGAGAGGTATAGCCCATTATTTCTCTCAATTGCATTATATTTATGCTTGTTTGTCATGGATATGGATCTTGAGCTATGGTACATGAGTTAGTTCTAGAGGGTTCATTTGAGAGATGGTTTAGCATTGGTTATCTCCATGTGTATATGTTGTTATGCTGGTTGAGTTTGGGAGATGGTTTTGTATTGGGCATTTTCCTTGGATTAGGAATGGTTATTCCTTGGTTTAGGAATGGTTTTATTGAGTTTGATCTTCTTGGGAGAGGCTTACATCCATGATTAGTTATAAGATATGGTTTGGGTGTTGTTGAGGCTTCTTGTTGGGGTTTTATGGAGTAGATCATACTTGCACAGTTTACATCTAAAGGTGTGTGTAGAAGGACATGATACAGGTTATGATTTGCATGGTTTCTCTGGTCTTGGTTATCTTCTTGGATATTCAGTTTTGCTTACATTGGATTTGAGATTGGTTAGAGATTATGATCACTGGTTTGTGCTCATGTATGTCATGTGAGAGATGACATGGTTATTCCTTTATCTCTTTCCTCTATTGGTTGTGGTGAACTTGGGAGAGCATTAGAGACTTGTTATGAGAGTTGTTCTTGTAGGATATCAGTTTATGTATTGTGGATGTCCTTGATGCTACATGGATTCAGTTCTTTGAGATGTTGTGAGTGGATTGGTTATAGATTTGACATTATCTTTTGTAGTGGGATCTTCTTGGTATATATGTGGCAGGTATTGCTCTTGAGGCTTATGATTTTAGGTTGCAGATTGGATATGTTGGTGATATGAGATTCACTTGTTATACCTTTGAGGTATGGATAGTTGGATGGGTTTGGCGCTTGCTGTGGGTGCTATTTCAGCTATGGATATTTTGACAACTACGGATACATGTGATTACCTTTGGATCAAGTTTTTTTTTTGTGCTTGGAATTTTAGTTGGTAACGAATTTTATGATCTTCTAATGTGACAGGTTGGGTGGCTTTCTCTTTGGATGGCTTCTATGTATGTCCAGTGGGAGTGGCATAATAGGAGGTGAGATCATTCATGTTTGAGATGCTAGATACTTTGATTTTTTTGTGGATACCAAGATGGAGCACTTGGTGTATTTTGATCCATGATGGTGGATGTGCTAGGAGGGATTGTTCTCTTGTTCATTTTATGTGGCTATGGATTGACCCTATGCAATGTATACAACAAGTGGGAGATTGTTGAGATAATGGGTGTTGCACACATTGCATAATATTGTTATTTTATTATTTTATTTTATTATGTAATGTTGTTCTTAGATGGACGTGCAACATGTAAAGATTCCCATGGAATATTTTTGATGAGTTGTATTGTAAAATTGTAAAAATATTTCATGTAATTATTTAATATTGGGGAAAAGAATTAAATGCCCAATATTAAATGTGGGGTCAGTGGGTTAGGTAACACATGGTTTTAGCACATGGTTTATGTAATACCACTTAGTGGTTTTGTGGGACTTGCTACTATATAAGTAGCCACAAGGGTAGTTGTTGTAGAGAGAGTAACAAGGAGAAGACAAAAGGCAAGAGTCGAGCGGGAGAAGGCTTGACAGGTTAGCCAAGGGAGCATTTGTGAAGGTTGGAAGCATGGCATGGGATGTGTGGATTCATGCTTGTTCACATAGTTTTCTTGGTTGTGGCTATGACCATGAAGGCTTCCATGGTTGTATGGCAATGGTATTTTTGTTGAATAATACATGGTGATGGATGCTTTTGGAGGCTGGGTTTTTTCCCCTCAATGAGGGTTTCTCAGGGTATATCTTGTGTCACAATTTTATGGGTATGTTGTCTATTCTCTTGCATGTGGATTTTAATTCCATATTTATTTTAGATCTATTATGGATTATGTGAAAACTTTTATATTCTGTATTTCCAAGTTTCCTTACATGAGACTCCTCCCATAGGATAGATTAGGACTAATATATCACTATTTAGACTTCTCAAATAATACAAAAATGCATGTTCTATAGAGAGTATGACCTGGATTGAATTCTAGTCCAAGTCCTTTGGAATCTCAAGTTGAAATCAGTCATTTGTTCTTGAGGGGTAATTTTGATAGTAGTTAACTGCTCCACCAAGGACAAATAATTTGACTTTTCTTCAAAATATCTACTCAAAGCATCCCCTAAGCCATCCCACATGGTGATAGAACCCATTTTTAGTCCTTTGAGCCATTGAATTGATTTTCCTCTAAAAGAGGCTACTAGTAGCCTTATAGCTACATTATCTTGTGTGACATGATGAGCATTACATTGGGTTGCCACATCTCTAATATGCTCCAATGCCATAGATTTCCCTTCCTTTGTATATTCTGGTAAAAATTTTAGTGCTACATGGGAATATAGTCATGTTGAGCTAGATTTAAAGGCCTTCCTTGATTAAAAGACACAAAGGTGAATTGCCTTGCCACTACTACTGATGGTAAATGTACTTTTTGATTTGAAACTACTCTGACAACAATTGTTGAATGTGTAATAGTTTGTGTTGTTGTAAATGATGTAGAAAATAAAGATAGAGATCTATCCTAAAAGATGGTGAGGCTGAATAACTTCTAACCTCTTTATTTAAATGATTTCTTCTCCTTCTGTTAGACAAAAATGATCTATCTCCTATGGAAAGTAGTGTAGATTAATTTCTCCTTGAAGGAGGGGTCCTTTACAGTGTTCTTCCTCTTATTTTTGGTGAAGAAAAATCTAAATATTCAAAAGACTCTGATCTTTTAGTCTCAATTCTTCTCATACAACACTACTCTTCAAAACCATGAGACTAAGTCACTAGTTATGAAACAAAATAACCTCTAAATTATTATTTTTATTGATAACATATAAAAATTATTAAATATCAATAATTTTTTTAGTAAAAGGTTATTTTTAAAAGAACTTAGTGAAAATAGTACCACCAAGCATGCCTAAATTATTATCTCTAAAAGTTGTACCCTGGCTGAATCCTAGAATTCAGTCACTTCGAGTAACATGGAAACACTCCTAGGTAATGGGTATACCAGGATTAGGAGTGAATCTCTAGGGTCTAGGCCAATTCCTTATGATGCTTCACCTATTTTCTCTTCAAACATGAACTTTACAACTTTGGATGGAAAGGGATAGAAGAATTACTTGCATGAAATATGAATGCTAAAAGGTTAAATTGACTAAACTTAAGGTGATGCACTAAACATTAAGATGAGAAGTTTGTTGACCTAACATAATGAATATTTTTTGAATGGTTAGAGGTACGCACAATCTTGACCTTAGAAAAATCATATATAAATATTTTACAAGAAGATAAATTTTAAACAAGATGCTAAGGGGAATGATGACATTCACTATTTAACAACTTGAAAAGAAGCACAACCTCGCAAATTGTAACCTATATAAATATTACAGAACTCACTTGCAGATAAAACTAAGACAAGAACTTAGGGGTTAAAAATAAATTACAAGAGTTATATCAAATTAGTTGTTTACACAACAAGATGAACATGAGAAGTGCTTTTAAACTGCTCCTTTATTCAAGCCTCTATGGTAGCTCAACAACAATTCTTGAAGTGGTTACAAGGTAAACTATAGAAAAATATTATGAAGGACTCCTGAGAGATCATGATAAAAATGGTTTTTTTGCAAAAAAATTGAACCTCTCCTCCACATCCTAGAAATCCTTAAATAGAGAAGGATTGCAACAAGCCTCAGATAGGAGGACACATGTCAAAATATAATTGAAAGAATCCACACAAGGATATCAATGATGTTGCATTTAAAATATTCTTTGTATTTAGATGAAACCAGGACTATAACCAAAAAATTGGTATGGTGACACTTGTTGTAGGAGTCTTTTATTTAATTCTACCCGTCCTCTATTTCCTTGTCTATCAAGATCTTCAACTGCTTCTTTCATTAGGACCTCCATTTCTCCAATTAACCTCTAAGTTGTTTACTCTTCTTATGATGGGCCATTTAGCATATGTGATTTCATCTATGTTTCCTACAATCATACTCCATCTAAAGATCAGGTCTCCATCATGCCGTGTAGCTTGAACATGAATACTCATCTTTCATGGTTGTTTAGTGCTGACTTTTCCCCTACAGGCTAAAACAGAGTATTTTTCACTCTATGATCGTTACTTAGGATATAACCAAGTTTTGGTTAAGGAAGAAGATCAATTTAAGATTTAATTTACCAAAAATGGGGTACAATAGATTATAGAAGGATGTCTTTTGGTTTATCCAATGTAGGAGCAACATTATAGAAGGTAATGGGCATGGCTTTTCATAATCTGATGTACAAATTCATATTGTTCTATCTTGATAATATGATACACAATTTTTTCAAAGATATAGGGATTTTGGTATATATCTTAATCCTAGGAAGTGTGTATTTTTTGTCTAGGAAGGTAAGTTATTGGGCTATGTGGTATCTAAGTAGGGTATCAAAATAGATCTAGAATAAGTTGCAGCTATCTTGGAGCTTCCCTTACCACATCATAAGAGAGACCTACAAAGATTCATAGGAATAATAAAAAAAATTATATGCTTCCTACCTAATATAGCCACTCTTTTGAAGCCACTGACGGCAATTTTGAAGAAAAATATGGTTTCACCTCGAATAAGGAAGGAAAGAGCAATTTTTTGGAAATAAAAGAGGCCTTAGCATCAACACCAACACTAGTAAATCCTAATTTCAAGAGAAACTTCATATTATATTCTTATGGTAGCCATAATGTTATGGTAGCCATGATTTTATTTCTTATTGAGCATCCTATTACCTTTTTTGGTAAAGGTCTGGAAGATTATGAGAAAAGGTATAGCTTTATTGAGAAGCATGTGTTGGTTTTTGTGAAAGGTTTGAATAAATTTAGGCATATGTTGTCTCATAGCAAGGTACATATCATGGTAGCTCACCCTACCATCAAAGAGCTCTTATTTAGTAAGGACTTGAATACAAAGAGGGTTGATTAGATAACTAAAGTAATGAAATATGACATGGATATCTAGATTACCAAGCTATTTAGAGTAAAGATACTTTGTGAGTAGTTTGATGATGTAACTAACATAGAAGATAAAGAAATAGCATTAAAAAATCTAGTTATTCATGGAGAAGCTACAAATGATTAATCAACAAGTTGGGTGAGGGAGACTACTTACTTTATTCAAACTGGAGAGTGCCCACCTAATCTGGATAGAGCCAAGAGAAGGTATTTTAGACTTCAATCTATTCCTTATGTATTAATATATTTTTTTTAGGAAGGATCACAATGTTATGTTGTTCAAGTGCATAGATAATGATTGGTTTGACATGATCCTATTTGAGTTCCATGATAGACCTTTAGGAAGTCACTATTCACCAAAGACAACAACATTTAAAGTTATGAGGGTTGGATATTATTGTCCAAGTTTGTTCAAGGATGCCCATTCTTGGGTAAGAAATGTACCATTTTTGTTGGTAAAGAAAGGTTTCCATCTTTACCATTATAGCCCATCCAGATTCAACAACCCTTAATCAACTGTAGAATAGTTTCCATTGGAGCAAATAATCCACCCTCAACTATAGGAAAAAACTAATACAAATCATTTTACTAGCTAGATAGAAGTGATCACCTTGAAGGAGGCTAATGAATCAATTGTGTTCAATTTTTATGAAGACATTATTTGCATATTTGGAATACTTGATTCTATTATCTCAAATAATGCCCTTGCTTTTATAGAGTTGAAGGTAAGTAATTGGGTAGTAAAAAATGGCATTTACCTTAACACCTCTTCTAATAACTATCCATAAGGGAATGGATGGTAGAATTTGCCAATAAAAATCTGATAAGGATCATTGAAAGAACGTTGTAGGACAATCAACAAGATTAGAATTCAAAGTTGAAGAATGCTTTATGGGCACATACGATCACCCCTAAAAGAGTGATTGGGAATTCTCCTTACATGTTGATCTATGGGAAAGAAGCATGACTACCAATATCTACTAAGCTACTTCTATTGGACCTTGCCAATCAGTTGACCTTATTTAAGCCAAGTGATCCTATGGCAGTAAGGTATGCCCAACTTTTGGAGTTGGAAGAAACCAAAAATAGAGCAATGCAAACCGTGGAGTATTAATAGTTCTAGACTAAGAGGGTTTTTAATAAAATGGCAAAGTCAAGAGTTTTTAAAGTGGGGGATCTAGTGCTTAAATGGGATGAGTTCAAAAACAAGCTAGGTAAACATTCCAAATTTGATACTTTTTGGAGTGGTCCATTCATCATTGTAGAGTGAAAAGAGCACAATGTATTCTATCTTTCAATGATGAATGGATACATTTTACCTATCTTGGAGAATAGGATACACCTCAAGACTTTCTTTGAGGTATGATCTATCAGTCTCACCCTTTTATATAAATATTTTAGGTCTTATGCTTCCAATAAGTATTGTTGCACTAGTTTTCTATTTTTTGCTCCCTAAGTATTCTTCCACAATAGGCTTGCTTTAATTAGTTTTCTTGTTTTCAATAAAGAGTTCTCAAGCTTCTAAAGAGTTGAGCAAACTAATTACTCATATTCCACACCTTTGAATTGACTCTATGGCCCAATGAATAGTTAAGGCTACCAGTTTGATGTCTAGCAAGTAGCTATGTAGTAGAAGTCGCCAAAGATGCTACAAATTTTTACCACTATGGAAATTGGTAGAACTATTGCCAGTTAATCCTAGCTAGGTGCCTTTGAAAAGATATAGTGTATGCATGTGTTTCACTTCTAAGGGTACTACCACCTTTTTGAAATTTTTTAGGGGTGATATCCATGACCACACTCTTTGAATTATTCATAAGTTGTAATGCATGTATGATAGGGATACATAAAAACTTTAGTCTTTTCTTTTATATCCCTTAGTTTTTAATTTCTTCACATTGTACATTATGTTTTGTGAATATTCCAAATCATGATCATGTGACTACCTTTTGTCACCCTATTGTTTTGTTTTGTCACTTAACCATCAGATGGGTTGTAGAAGCATGATGTAGTCAAGTTCATAGTTGTCATGGCTTTACAGTAGTTAAATGTAAACATCCACTTTCAAGGTATGAACGTCAAAGGGCATCTGTAGTTATTCTTCCTAGCCATCAACTTTCATCATATCAACATTTGATATATCCCTACATTTTGAAACTATTCAAAGTTTAACCAAAGTGGGGAAGAAACAAGCTATCGCATGGACATAGTGGGATTGGATTTAGTTTGTGGGCCACAAAAGAGATTTGTCAGAGTAGGTGATAGATTGGCATGTTCTGGTTGGTTGAAGGTGCTGACTATAAAAAGAAGTGGATGTTGAGTTGGAGCAATGGACACAAAAATTTCTAGTAAACATAGTAATAGCTAGGATTATTTAGGATCATCAATCAAATGAGAATTGACGATTATTGCTTCTCCAGATTCTGAAGACATATAATGTTTAACCAATGTGGGGAAGTAAGGTGATGATGTGTATCATGGTGGGTTGGATGAATTTGATGTCTCTTCATCACATCATCATAGGGTTTGAAGAAGTTTAATGTTAATCAATATTTTGAAGGAGTATCTTGTCAAATGAGGACAGATAAAATGGATTGATATCATTCCATTGAAAGCTTCAAGTTGAAAAGTTGTGAAGTCAAAATAGTTGTAGTCAAATTTAGTGATTTTCACAATGTCCCATGGAGTTAAGGGAAACCCTTGGTTAGAGTGGTGAAGTAGCAAATCCCTTTTGTCATAGCTTTGCAAGCTTAACAGATGGGTTAAGAGTTAAGGTTACAATAGAGCGACGAGTAGTTAAGGATGTTTTCATAGCTTCACAAATAAAATGGTCAACAAGGAAATGAGGAGGTGAAGTTTTGACAAATGAAGAAGTAGTCAAGCTGATAGTCATTATGGAATTACATGGTTAAATTGTAAATGGAGGCTTCAAGCTACAAAATTGTGAACAAGAATATTATAGTAGTTAGTAGCTAGGTGCAATATTTGAGGGTTTCCTCTATGGTCCAAAATTTTAGTTGCAACATTACAAGGGTTAAAGGCATTAATAGTTATAATCTTAACCATCAGATTTTGTTTGATCAATGACTAGCATATTCCCACTTTCTGAAATTACACAAAGTTTAGCCAACACAAGAATATGAGCAATGGACACATGTCCTAGTGGACCCATTTCATGAATGTATTTTTTGCACCATCACATTTAGTTCAAGTTAACCTAAGGTTTAAGAGAAGCGAAAGAAGAAGAGAAAGATAAAATATGTATCTAGTGACAGTGATATAGATGAGGAAGATGTTGATAACTAAAGCACTACTGGCAAAAAGATTTCATAGAGGTGAAGGCAAGTACAAAGGTAAGTTACCCATCATTTGTTTTCATTGCAATGAGGTTGGTCATATTGCTGCAAGATATACACAGAAGAAGAACTATAGAGGTGGTGACAAGTACAAGATTAGAAGAGAAGATGACAAAAAAGATTACAAAGATAAACATAAAAAGTCATGGTACATTGTTGAAGAGGAAACAAGGGATGATTCTAATGAACATGATGATAAAGTGGTGTATGTTGCAATGAAGATGAGGCAACTGTACTTGTGACTTATGTGAATAGAAATGAGAGATGGATCATTAATAGTGGATAATCACATCATATGACCGGAGACAAAAGTAAGTTCATTACCTTAAATTATTATGATGTAAATAGTGTAAGATTTGGTAATGATGCACCATGTTTGATAAAAGTAAAAGGTTCTATCAAACTCACAAATAAGGTTTCATGTGACAATGATTACTACGTTGAAGGACTAAACTATAACTTGTTGAGTGTGTTACAATTGAACAATTTGGGATGCAAGGTTGAATTTGAAAACAAGATTGCTAAGATATATGACACAAATGGGAAACTAATTGGAAAAGGTGATCAAACTAGAAGTAATCTATTTTATCTTGATATAGAGGATACTACTTGTCTTGTTGCAAAATTTGATGATAAATGGCTTTGTCACAAAAGGTTATGTTATGTTAATTTTGATAACTTAGTTAGTATCGGTAACATGAAGAAAGTTAGAGGTTTTCCTAAGTTGAAGAAGCCTAACAATGTAGTGTACAAACAATGTCAACTAGGCAAAATGATAAAGTCAAGTTTTAAGAGTAAAACCTATACCTCTAAAGGAATACTAGAGATTGTTCATGCTCGCTTGTGTGGACTGATTGAAGTACAAAGCTACAAGGGAGATAATTGTATAATGCTATTTGTTGATGATTATTCTAGGATGATGATAGTTATGTTTATAAAATAGAAATTTGATGTTTTTCAAATGATTAAGTGGTACTTGGTAAGAGTTGAGAAAGAAATAGTTAAAAGTCTTAAATATTTGATATCTAACAAAGGAGGAGAATTTACATCAAGTAAATTTTAGATGTTTTATAATGATAAAGGAATAAAAAGATAGACATCTACCCTTAGGACCCCTCCACAAAATGGAATAGCTGAAAGGAGATAAAAATTTATAATGGACTATGCTAGAACACTCATGATGGAGAAGAATGTTGCTCTAAAATACTAGAGAGAAGCTATAAGTATAGCTATATATACCTTGAACTATGTGAAAATCAAGAAAGGTAGTCATTCAACACCTTTTGAACTATGGTATGGATATCCACCCAATGTAAAATATTTTACGGTATTTGGAAGTAAGTGTTACATTCTTAAAGATGTTAGGAATGGAAAACTTGATGCAAAAACTAAAGAAGGTATATTCCTAGGATATTACACAAGAATTAATGTTTATAAGTGTTTGAATATTAATGCTAACAAAATTGTGGAAAGTGCAAATGTGAATTTTGATGAATATAGAGAAGTAGATAAGGCTAAACCTACGAAAAAGATAGAAGAATACAAAATCATTTGTATACCTTTATGAAGGAATACCTACCAAAGAAGATGTTGCAAATAAAGTTATAAACCAACAACAAGTTTTAGTGACTGCCAAGTTACATCTTGTAAATGTTGAGTTGCATTGAGGAACTAGCTACATTCAAATGCCAAGTAATAGAATGAAGTAGATGCACATTATTATTCTAAGATTAGTACACATGAAAGAGATGTTGAGATACTTGATAGAGATATACATAGTGATTCTAATATTGAAAGACAAAATGAAAAAACAAGAGCTGACCCAAGATTATCCAAATATGTCAAAAGACATTATCCTATTACTCAAATCATTGGAAATAAAGATGTCATGCCAATGACAAGAAATAGATTGAGAAGTAATCATGTTTTTTGAGCATGAAGGAGCTCAAATTAGTAAGAGATGCACTAGAAGATGTTGACTGATACAAATCCATGGAAGAAGAGATTGAACAAATAAAAAAGAACAAAACATGGAGTCTAGTTCCTAGACTAGAAGACAAGAATGTGATTCGTACAAAGTGAGTATTTAGAAACAAGCTAGATGAGAATGGTGAAGTCACAATAAACAAAGCAAGATTAGTTTTCAAGGGAGATGCACAGGAAGGAGTTGACTATGGGGAGACATTTGCCTCTCTACTTGCTTATGTTGCATACAAAGGTTTCAAAGTTTATCAGATGGATGTTAAATCTATATTTCTGAATGGCATATTAGAGGAAGAGGTTTACATAGAACATCCAAAAGGTTTTTTTGATGATAATAATAAGAGCATGGTATGTAGGTTGCACAAAGCTCTATATGGTTTGAAACAAGCACCTATAGCATGGTATGAGAGACTTCATAATTATCTTGTGAAGATTGGATTTGAAAGGACTAATAATAACAACAATCTATACATAAAGATAGAGAAAGGTAAAGGTATTTTTTCATCTAAAATATTTGTTGATGATATCATATTTGGATGTCAAGATTCTTTATGTAAGGATTTTACAAATTAGATTAAGCAAGAATTTGAAATTTCTGTGTTTGGAGAAATAAAAAAAATTGTGGGTTTATAAGTATATTAGATGAAGTATGGTATATACATCACTTAGTCAAAGTATGTCAAGGAGATATTGAAATTTTTTGGATTAGAGGATTTCAAACTAGTAAGTACACCTATGGTGACAAGACACAAGTTGTTAAAGAATGATGATTTTGCTAAGGTGAACCAAACCATGTATAGGTCTATGATTGGAAAATTGCAATATGTAGTACATAATAGACCTAATATTGCATTATATGTAGGGATTTTTGCAAGATTCTATTCTAATATCAAAGAAAATAATTTAATGGTTGTGAAGAGAATAATGAGATATCTAAAAGGAACAGAAGAATTTAGCCTATACTACAAAAAGAATAAATTTTTTGAATTGAGAGCCTAGGCTGATGTAGATTGGGCTAGAAACATTGATGATAGAAAGTACACTAGTGGAGGAGCATTTTTCTTAGGCAAGAGACTAGTTATATGGACTAGCAAGAAATAGAGTTGTACTTCACAATCTATTGTTGAAGCTGAATATGTTGTTGCTACTATAAATTGTACAAAAAATTAATGGATTAAATAGCTACTCAAAGGAATAAAAGAAGAAATCACAAAATCAGTGATACTTTATTGTGATAATAAAAGTGCTATCAATATATCAAAGAATCTAGTGATGCACACAAAGACAATGCACATTACAATCAAGTATTGTTACTTAAGAGAGTTAGTTCAAGATAAAGAGATGAAGATGGAATATGTTAACACAAAGGAGAAAATTATTGATATCTTCATATAACCTTTACCTAAGCATGCTCATGATTATCAAAGAGGTAAATTAGGGGTGATGCCCCTATCAAATGTTATCTAAGTAACAAGAGGAGTGCCCTACATAAATCAAGCTTGTATTCATATGTTACACATTGATACAAAGGATCTTACTTTAGGAGCTGCCTAAAGTAACCACAAAGCTAAAACTTCAAATAAATCATAAACAAGGTGATAGAGGGAGAAACTAAAGAAACTACAAAAGCCTATATCTACATGTTTGAGATGTTAAGATGATATGTCTTTGGAATTATTGTTAAAGAGGGAGATATTCTATTGATCAAGAGTCAGAATAAGGAGTTGGAGATATTGATCAAGAGTCAAAAAAGAGGGAGAGATTTACTAATCAAAAGAGAGATAGATCAAAGCCAAAATGTATAATCACAAAGGGAGATATTCTATTGATTAAACCAGTATAAATGCTAAGGGAGAAATCCTAATCTAGCTAGAAAAAGGAAGATATATGAAGGAATTCAAAGAGAGTCATAAGGAGTTTTGTAACCTAATCAGAAAATGGAAGTTGTTGATAGAGGGAGAAATTTTAATACAAGTTTTTCTTTTTGGTATTGTCTTACTATTTTAACCTAGTTAGTTTGGTTGAAAAAGATGTTCATCATTTGATTGCATTAGTTGATCAATTTTGTTTGCCATCAATGCCAAAGAGGGAGATTGTTGAGATCTAATTGAAAGAGACCATTGAAAAAGGGAGATTGTTGAACAAGACTATGTGTTTCATTCATTGTTTTGTCACTAATGTCAAACCTACTATTTGCTAGTAATACAACTACTTATAAGATTCAAGTACTATCACTTAGTTGATTGATGAAGAGGATTTGATCAATAAGATGTTAAAAAAGAACCTAGAGGAAAGGTTGAGTTATGATTATCTAATGAAGTACAAGGATTAGTTAAGATAGTGATGACATGATGTATGATAATCTACTTCAGGTTACAAATGTTGGCTACACTTAGAAAGTTTAGAAGAACAAGTTACATAAAAAAAATTTGCCATGCTTGACTAAGTATATAGTAGGTTCCGAGAAAAGATAGTGCAAACCAAGTAGAAAGTTAGTTGGAGTCGAGTGAGAGAAAATTATAGTGGATGCCAAGAAAGACAATTGATACTGAGTAAATTTTAGGTGATGTCGAGCATCAACAAACTTTATTTGATGTTGAGTGAATTCATAATAGATGCCAAGAAATTTAGTATGTGTCAAGTATCATAAGGTTGATAATGTCAAGTTGCTGCATTATTTTAAAGATTGAAGATTGACTGAATCTGAGCTGACAAGTTTATTTTGTTGAATTTTGTGAACCAAGTGGAAGACAAGGTTGATGAGCTGAGGCACAAAATTCGAGGTAAACTACTTTTAGGTGAATTCAAATGGATTCTAGGAGAATTTTCTAAAAGAGATATAAGATATGGGGTAGATACATTGTATCCTACCTAATCCATCCAAACCCTAAATTTTGATGATGGAAAATGAGTGGGAATATATCCTAATTTCCTACTTATAGAATGTTTGGTCATGAAGAAAATCTGTCATATATGAGAACCTAGGGAATAGGAGTTAAGGGTTTTTCTTTATCAAGTGACCTAATAGGAGAATCTAAAATGGCATGTTAAGCAAGAAGGCTTAAGGAGATGAATGATTGAAAGGTGAACAAGCTATTAGAGCTATAAAGTATGAAGGTCGAGAAAAATTGAGGACTGAATAGAGATCTATAATCTACAAGAGAAGTTGTAAGTTGTATTTGATCAAAGCTCTACTATTACTCTCTAACAATTGTATTAGTCTAGGGTAAATCCTTTGGAGTAAGGTTGACCTAACAATCATTTGTAAATCCCTTAACTGGGTGGCATTCCAAGTGAATGGCCTAAAGTCATCTAACAAGACTCACTTCTAAGAGGGTGATTGAAATCCCTTAACTAAGTCACATTTAACAGTGTGTATTGTAACCTTTAACAAGGTTGGCCTTTCACAGAGCATCACTTTAGAAGAGTGAAAAAGAGTAGCATGTTACTAGTGGTTTTTCCCAAATTGGGTTTCCACATAAATCATTGTATCAAATGTGTAGACGAATTTTTTATGTTTAATGCTTTACATTTATGCATGTTGATTTGATAGTAAACTATAAGTTTTAGTGATTGCATAATCTTATGGATGTAAGCATGGATAAGAATGGGTTCACTAAGCTGTAAAAATTTTTATTTATACATCTAGACCTTGGATAACTAATTTACCACCCCCCCCCCCCCCCAACCAAGTTATTCTAAAAGTATTCCAACATTTATAGAACTTATGTTATCACAATAAAGTATCATAGGTTTAATGATTTCCTCCTTCATACCTTTGAGTAGTTGTTTGATCCATACAATGTTTGTGCCATTTACTGTAGATACAACATATTCAACTTCAATAGTAGATTGAGATATGTAGTTTTGTTTCTTACTATTCCATGTAACCAACCTTATTCCTAAGAAACATTATCCTCCACTAGTGCTCTTTATGTTGTAAATATTTCTAGCCTAATTAGCATCAGTGTAGGCTCTCAACTCAAATTTTTCATTTTTCTTGTAGTATAGACCATTGTCTTATGTTGCTTTCAGATATCTCATTACTCTCTTAACATCCATCAAATGATTCTCCCTAAGATTAGTAAAGACTCTTACAACTATCTCAACAGATAATACAATATTAGGTTTGTTGTGTACTACATATTGTAATTTTTGAATCATAGACATATAAAATGTTTGACTCATCTTAGTTGAATCATCATTCTTTGATAATTTATATCCAATTACCATAGGTGTGCTTACTAGCTTGGAATCTTCCAATCTAAATTTTTTTAGTATTTCCTTTACATCTTTTGACTGAGTGATGTATATACCATATTTCATCTGATGTACTTGCAAACCCACAAAGAACTTGATTTCTCCAAACATAGACATCCCAAATTCTTTCTTTATTTCATTTGTAAAAGCTTAACATTAAGTGTCTTGACCTCCAAATATGATATCATCAACAAAAAATTCAGATAGTAAAATACCTTTGCCTCTCTCTATCCTTTCATACCATGCTCTTGGTACTTTCTTGAAACAATATAAATCTTTGTGTAGTCTACATACCATGTTTTTGTTGTCAGCATCAACAAATCCTTCTAGCTATTCTATGTAAACCTCTTCTTCCAATATTCCATTTAGAAATGTAAATTTAACATCCATTTGATAAACTTTGAAACCAATGTATGTAGAGTAAGCAAGCAAAGTTCTTACTCTTTTTGGTCTTGTAATAGGAATGAATTTTTCTACATATTCTATCCCTTCTTCTTGTGCATACCCCTTGCATACTAATCTTACATTATTCCTTGTGACTTTGCCATTTTCTTCTAGCTTTTTTCTGCACAATCACTTGGTGCCAATCACATTTTTATCTTCTAATCTAAGAACTATAGTCCATGTCTTAATTTTTCTCAATCTGCTCAATCTCTTCTTTGATGGCTTTACACTATTCCACATCTTCTAAGGCATCTTTCACTATTTTAGGTTCATGCATGCTAAGAAAACATGTATCATTTCTCAAATTATTTCTTCTCATTGGTCTTGCATCTTTATCTCGAATAATTTGTGCAACAAAGTAATGTCTTTTGACATACTTTGAAAATCTAGGTTCTGCTCTATTTTTCTCTTTTGGTCTCTCAACTTCTAAATCACTATGTACTTCTCTATTAGGTAATTCAACATATCTTTCATGTACATTTAAAATCTCAGATTTTCACTTTCCACAACTTTTTTACTGTTAGTATTCAAACACTTATAAGCTTTACCTCTTGCAGAATAGCTAAGGAATATACCTTCTTCAATTTTTTCATCTAATTTTCCCTTCCTATAATCCTTGAGAATATAAAACTTGATTCCAAATACCTTAAAATATTTTACATTAGGTGAATATCCATACCATAGTTCAAAAGGTGTTGAATGAGTACCTTTCTTGACTTGCACATGGTTCAAAGTATAGACAGTTGTACTTACAACCTCTCTCTAGTTTTCAAAAGAAACGTTTTTCTCCATCATGACTGTCCTAGCATAGTCCATTATAAATTTGTTCCTCCTTTTAGAAATTCCATTTTTTGGAGGGGTTATAGGGGCAAATTATTTTCTTTTGATTCCTCTATCATTATAAAATATCTCAAAGTCATTTGATGTAAATTCTCCTCCTCTATTAGATCTCAAACATTTTAGACTTTTACCTATTTCCTTCTCAAATCTTTCTAAGTACCACTTAAATAGTTGGAAAACATCAAAAAAAAATTTAGAAACATAACTGTCATCATCCTAGAATAATCATCAAAAAATAGCATAATTTACTTATCACCTTTTTAGCTTTGCACTTCAATTGATCTACACAAGTCAATATGAACAATGTCATATTACTCTTAAAACTAGACTTTGTCATTTTTTCTAACTGAAATTGTTTGCAAATTATATTGTTAAGTTTCTTCAACTTAGGCAAACATATTACTCTTTTGATGTTATTGATACTAACCAAGTTATCAAAATTAACATGGCATAACCTCTTGTGTCACATCCACACATTATCAAATTCTACAACTAGACAAGTAGAATTATCCATATCAACATAGAATAGATTACCTCTAGTTTGATCAACTTTCACCATTAGTTTTTTACTAGTATCATTTATCTTAACAATCTTGTTCTCAAATACAACCTTACAACCTAAACTATTCAATTGTGCCACACTCAACAAAGTATAGTTCAGTCCTTCAACATAATAAGCATTTCCACATAAAATATTTTCTATGAGTTTGATAGAACCTTTTCCTTTTATCGGATAGGGTGCATCATTAACAAACCTTATGCTATTCCCATCATAATAGTTCATGTTAATGAACTTAGTTTTATCTCTAGCCATGTGATGTGAATACCCACTGTCAATGATCCATCTATCATTCTTGTTCACACAAGAAAATAGTGTAGTTGCCTCATTCTCATCAAATTCATCCTTCAATGCAACATACACCACTTCAACATCATGATCATATGATCCATCTTTGGTTTCCTCAGCAATGTAGCAAGACTTCTTTCCTTTGTCTTCGTAATCTTTGTTATCCTCATCTCTTCTACTTTTGTAATTGTCTCCACCTTTGTAGTTCTTCTTCTCTAGACATCTAGTAGTAATATGACCAACCTCATTGCAATTAAAACACATGATAGGTAAGTTTCCTTTGAATTTTCCTTTACCTCTATGAAATCTCCTTGTTATTAATGCTTCAAGTTATTCTACATCCTCTTCATCTATATCACTATCAGTAGAAACATATTTTAACTTTTTCTTTTTCTTCTCATTAGGTTCCTGTTGACACCAAAGTTTTCACCCTTGCCTAAGGAACTACTTCTCAGATGACCTTTTGTAACATAGAAATAGCCTCCAAGTATTGGACTTGAACTCTAAGGTTGAATCTCTAGAAAAGGTTGGTTTCCTTACTATTAAGATGCACCTAAACTACTTTTGGGAAGGAAAAGGGAGAAGGAATGCATAAATAAATTGTAGAAAGGGAAAGGGGGTGATGCACCAAGATAGAAATAGTGGTTACAAATTTTCCTATGAATGCACTACACACCAATGAAACAACTAGAATACACTAATCTTAACTCTATTCTATGTTCTAAGAAACCACATGCAAGTTTGGATTTGGTTAAAGTTCTAAAAGGAAAAGAATCTCATTATACAACAACTGCTAACAGACTTAACACAACACATATATTCAAAAAAATGGAAAAGCAACATTCATTGTAAGGTAAATACATGGACTAGATAGTAGAATGGCAAGAATAGGTAACAGTAAGATTTTTTCATTTATGGAAGGCAAAAATGCAGAGCATAATGGTGCTACAAAATACAAATGGAGAAAAACCTAGAAAAAGAATTTACAACTACCTTTTAAAGAGTTCAACCATAACTTAGATCTAACTTGAAGTTCAAATCCCATAAGATGGAGTCAAGTTGTAGAGAGTAGCAATAAATGAATATCAGGACTAAATTTGATCTTGAAATCAATTTATTGTAATGAAGTGATAGGTAGGACAAAACAAATGCACCCAATTGTAAGAAATCAAATCCCATGAGATTTGATCATTACAATAATTAATGTGGCATGGAGATTCATAGATGTCATGAAAACAAGGCCAAAGAATGTCATTCAACATTAAATTAAAATCCTTGTAATGTGTCATGGCTACAAAAAATAAATTTACATTGCTATTAAAAAATGTGGGATGGGATAACACACAATGTTAACCCACCATAAAAATTACAAAGTTGACCCATGTGGAATAAGTATAATTTTCCTCAAAAAAGATGAACCATCAATGTAGATCTTCATTTTGGAATGATGGCTCAGATGTTGCAAAAATCTCCTCGACAAGTGATAAAAACCCCAACCATAGATCAAGATCTTCTTGAAAAGAATGGATAGCCTAGATGCATTTGGAGAGTATCCAAAGATTTGTAGCCTAGCACAAGAAAGATCCACCATGTGGTATAAATCTATTGGTCAACATATTTCATGAATATTTTGTTCAAGAGGCAGCAATGATTACATGATTTTACAAAAGAAAAAAGGTAAGCTTTTTGAAATAGCAAATTTTACTATTTTAGAAAGAGTAGCAAAGTCATTCTCCAAAATGGCAAAAATGGTTAATACAAAATGTTAACCCTGGTAAAAAATGTGTGTTAACCTATAACTCAGCACATGAAGGAAATTGAGCCAACTCGTTCAATGAACTAGCTGAATTGGCTCAATCAATGAAGGAACCAAGCCAACTTAGCTCATGAAGAGACTGAGTTAACATGAGATGTTAACATGTTAACCCACATCAAAGAATCCATCCCATTGAGGATCTCTCAAATTGGTTATTAATGTTTGGGCTGAAGGAGGGGGGGGGAGGGAATGGCTAAAAGTTCCTTAAATAATAGTAGATTATCTTTGAAATAAGATTCAACATTTTTAGATTTGAAGTTATCAAAATTAGATAGCTCAAAAATAGTGACTCTACCTACTAGACCTTCAAGAGTCAAATTAGAACCTGGTATACATCTTAGTTCTATTAGAGTATTCAAATATGGAAAGAGTACTTATGAGAGAGGGGGGGGGGGGGTGAATCATAAGTATCACACTTTAGACGATAAAACTTTTAACTGAAAGTAAATTGCATGCATGCAAATACATTAAATAAACATGTAACAAAACTCATACATCAATAACTCATAACACTGAAATTTGGTAATCTAGAAACTCTCCAGGAATAAGAAGGTAAAACTGGGGTGGGGATGATACCCACAAAAATTACTACAGCAATATTGTTCAACCACTTGTGATGGTTTGCCCTGTTAAAGGCTTTACACTGTGTCAATAGTGACCTGGTTAGAGGCTATCAAACACTTAACATGAAGTGTTACCCTATTAAAGGATTTCATCACCTAGTTAAAGGATTTATCGAAATAGCTATTAAGCTAACCTATCACCATAGGATTTTTCATTCTAATACAATTGCTAGAGACTATTAGATACAATAAACCTGACTGATTACAATCCTTGATTGCTGATTGTAGGCACTTGTTCTACTTTCTCTAATCTGGATCCTTTTGTGATCTGATAATCCTCACTTCTGAAAATAGAATTCCTTGCAAACCCTTGTATGTCTTCTCATACCTCTCATCTCTCTTAAATTTTACAAT
This sequence comes from Cupressus sempervirens, assembly GCA_028749045.1. Taxonomy (NCBI): domain Eukaryota; kingdom Viridiplantae; phylum Streptophyta; class Pinopsida; order Cupressales; family Cupressaceae; genus Cupressus; species Cupressus sempervirens. The sequence goes on from CM053790.1 coordinate 767,999,430, forward strand.
AAAGTTTCATCTTCCTTATAAAGACATTTGAAGATTTAGGGTTAGGTATGGATCTACGATCCATATTCAATCCTCATTTTCCACTTAATACTTATCTTTTGCTGATTGGTTGCATGCCTTTAGCATTTTTCTTATTGGCTGCTTGCAAATTGCATAGGGAAAATAAAAGATTCAATCTCATCATTAAATACTTCGAGATTTACCTTATGTCAGTTGTAAAAACTATTTGCATCATAGTTTGTGCAATTACAAACTCTTATGCTAATATACTGAGTTACTCGGCTCCTAAAGTATTGCTGATGCTTAACACATGCTGTTTCCTGGATAGCTCGGCACCTTAACAAAATTTTATTACTCGGCAAGTTATGTTACTTGGCACTTGTTAACACTTGGCACTTGTTAACACTCGACACTTATTAACACTCGGCACTTGTTAACACTCGACACATGAAGATCACTTGGCATGCATGATGTACTCGGCATCCAATGTGGAATATGATTAAGTGTGTTGGTACTCAAGTGTCAAAAACATTATGATGTTAACAATCTCCCCCTTTGACATGAGTGACAAAAACACTTAACTGACCTTATAAGTACATTTACTAATCTGATTGATATGTACATATTGAAAACTTTGATCAAAATTTGTGACTTTCAATCTTACAATATATACCTCAAAAATTTTGTAACTCCCCCTGAGGTGATTGTGCCTTATCTTTATATAAATGCTCCTCCTTTTTATTTGTTTATATCTGTTCTCTCCCATTAATTTATCTCATATCTGTATCTGTCCTTATTAATCTGTTTCTCCCTTATTAATCTATTTCTCCCCCTTTTTGATCTGTAGCTCCCCCTTTTTGACACTTATGTCAAAGAATGTTTAAGGGTTAAGACCATATTTAGCCAAAAATGTGCTATTTACCTCCATAATCATTCTAAGAGCTGCATCCCAATTGTTCAAAGTGATTTCTAGTGACATATGCTGGATAGCAGTCTCGGCAGCAAGTTGAATAAGTCCATCTAATGTAGAAAGATTTGGATCTTTCTTGAGTACATTTTCAGCATATACTTGCTCTTTATGGAGTATCTCTAAATGTGGGGTAATGGAGGACTGGAGCTGTATTACTTTGGCCTTAATATTAGCCTCATCTACTGTTAAGATAGCTATTTCTTTGTGAATGTGAAGCGATTGAGCAAAATTCTTCTCACTTTGAGCTGGATCACTTGGTAGTTGCATGCTTGAAATGTTTAAATTTCTTTCCAAGCTCAATATCTTTTGGCTTGTTTCTTGTGTGAAGTATGAAAAATCACACAACTTTTTATACAATGAGAATATATTCTCAAGTACCTTCTTCACCTTATCAATAAGCTTTTCCAATTCTACTTGTGAAAGTGCGATTTGTCTTGATATTTTCTCATTCACTTTCCCTTGAAATTTTCTTTCTGACCATTCCATAAGTTTTGCATTGGTTTCTAGGTCTTCATTTGTCACCTGGTCAACAATATCTGTTAGTTACTCTGTGATATGCTTTGACTCATTCGGTGATTGCAAACTGAAGGCATCCATAAAGATGTCCTTGATCTCATAAAGTGTTTGCTTATTTTTATACTCTTTCCTGAGTATTTCCTGTCTTTTCCTTCTATTTAGTGCATCCTGCACCTCATTGATTTGATCAATGGTTATTGATTTTGAGTCATAGCTCGGTATGACTATCTCTTCGTCTAATTCAGGGTCTCCATAATGAAGTACCCTTGCAACTCTTGTAGTACTGGATGATGGTACTGAAATCTGCAATGGCTAGAGTGAAGGAGTTCCCGAGGTAGGAAAATTTATTAATGTTTGAATTGCCTCCTGTTCTTTAGGGGTTTTTACTATTTCCTCCTCCTTCTGTCTACCATGATTAATTATTGTTATCTATGGAAGTGCACTTTGTGTTTGTGTTGTAGGATCAGATGTAATAGTCTGTCCTATTTGTTCTGTTCCTTTTTCTATAGCTGCACTTTGCTTTTGTCTTGCAGCATCAATTATACTTGTTGGTATTTCAAATTGACTACTAGTAGTTGTGATAGAAGGTGGTTCTTGTGTATTCACCTTATCTTTAACTGTACTTTCTACTAGTTTCTGTAACTCATCTATACTGACCAATACTGGATCTGCACATAATATTGCTTGTTGTGTTGATTGGTCAAGAATTCTTTTCAGATCTTCTATAGTTAGTCGATTGATATTTTGGCCAGAAGTATTAGGAACATCAGTAATTGTTATAGTATCTGCAGGTGGGATGGATGCTTGTGGAGAGCTAGGGGGTGGCAATTGTGTGTCTTGCACACTCTGATCTGGTTTCTCTTCTGGCTCAGTTGTTGCCATTGTATCATGTTTTTGTGTCTCTTCCTCCTCTCCATCTCTCTTTTCTTCTTCTTCTTTCCTCTCTTGTTCTCTTCTCTTTTCTTCTTCTTCTTTCCTTTCTCTTCTCTCCTCTATTGGTATAGCTACTTCTTCCTTGTATTCTAACTCAAGAAAATCCTCAATCTTTTTGTACAAATTCTTCCACGATTTCATTATTCTTTGAACAATCTCTTCCATTCTATTTTGAAGTATAAAGAATGCCCTATATTTGGATGTAAACCTGCTATTATTCCTTTTGACTACTTTGCTGACTTGTTCTCTGGTCAAATCCAGCAATAGACTGGCTAGGGTTGATTCCCTCATCCCCTTCTCCATTTTTAAGCAAAAATGCCATCTGTCTTCTACAATTTTTGATAGCTCCTTTGGGAATTGACCATCTAGTTCAAGTGGAGTGTACTTGAACTGTGCCATCATTCCATACACTGTTTCTTCTATTTTTTTTTTTCTTCTTTATTAAATTTACTAAAATCAACTTTATTTAAATTATTCAAGTGACCATTTGCAATCTTTTTACATAAGGTATCAATTGATGAATTTCTTACCTTTTTTGTTTGTTCTTCATCATCAGTGTCAGGTTGAGCCACATATCTTCTTCTTTTCCTCAGCTCGTCCTATGATTCCTTGACTTGTTTCTTCTTAGTAATTTCCTCTTTAGCCTTTTGAGTAGAGGCTCTTGTTGATGCTCGTGTTGTTGGCTTTTGAGGTGATGGAGTGGCAGCTTTCTTCGATCTAGGCTTGGCTGAAGGCTATTTTGTTGCCTTTCTCTTCTTTGGCTTGGCTTCAGTTGGTGATTCCTTGGCTTCTTCTTCCTCTACACCTTCCTCCTTGTCTTCTCCAAGACCTTGAGTTAGTTCCATTGGCCCTTGTTCCTGTTCATCTTCATCCTCACTATCATCTTCTTCTTCTCCTGCCTCAGCCTCAATTTCTTTGCCAAACTTCTTCTTGATCTTCTTGATTAATTTATCTTTCTTCTTCAATGTAGAAGAAATTTTTAATTCCATGTTTATTTTTGATCTTACCACATCATAAGTTCCAAAATGTGGTGCATTTTTATCTGCTTCTTCTGCCAATAATGCAGTTATTGCTGTTGATGCCTCATCAATAATGATTTCGTATCCAAATGGCCTTAGCCATCTTACTCTTGTTATTACTTCTTGAATGTAAGTAAAATCAATGTCAACTAAGAAACATATATCATTAGTATGCTTTTCCACTAATGAAGCTGGTATCCTTGACCTTTGTTTCATGGTTTTCTTGAAATCTTCAAAATAGCTTGTCATCAAAGTATCAAAATTTTCTCCCATTTGCTCTATATATTCATTAATTTGTACAATGATGGTTTTGTCATTCCTCCATGCTATTTTACCAAAAAAGGGAAATTCATTCTATACATAAAAGAATATGCAAACTAGGATTGCTCCAAATTTGCATTGTGTGCCCTTTGTTCTGCAAGATCATAAGTATGATCCTTTTTCACCAATTTGTAACCTACATCTACTGCAATGCATGGTACACTGTTGAGTCTACTAGATTGATAGAATTTATGGGCAATGACTCTAACAAAAAACTCAACTAGAGGATCCTTTATAGTATGAATTGTCATTCCTCTTTTCTTCCATTGTGCACCAGTATTCCTTTCAATGACCTCCTTTGATTCACTTCTTAGGGTCTTGTACCAATCTAGGGTTGGGTACCCTATTACTCTATGTATAATTTCCTTTGTCAATTTGATGGGCATATCTTCTAATCACAAGTTTCCACCATGGATTCTGCTCAATACAAGTCTAATCCATTCAGTTTTGAATACGATGGGAAAACTTAAAACTTGGGCCAAACCCTTTCTTTCAATGATTTTAAATCCTTATTTCAATGCTCCATTTACACATAGTTTATCATAAGCTTATCTAATTTCCATATCTCCTAGAGCTCATATTTTGCAATTGTAACATTTTCTCACATCTTGAACCATTACAACTTTTGGGGGAATGTGGGAGAGAACTCTGGTTGGGTCATTTTTGTAAGAAACTTCAGGGATAGGGTGGAAATCAGGTTGCTTCACTTCATTTGAAACTAACTAGACTTCAAAAGACTCTTTCTCCCCAACTTTCTTTGAACTTGACGCAATTTTTGTGAACTAGGGTTTATACAATAAATGGGTATAAAAATACGTAGCTTGACACAAATGAAAATACCTTTAGATTGATGAAAAACATGTTGAATGAGGTTGCAATATACTTGAAATATTGGATTCTTGCTATGAAATCGCTCATCTCTCTTTCTTCTCCTTTGCTTCTTGATCGCGATGCAAAAAATTGATTGAAATCGTGATAATATACCCTAATTTCATTGCATTGAATGCTCAACTTCCCACTCGGCTTCTAAAGAAATTTTGACCTAACTAGGCTTCCATTATTTCCCTTTTACTCGGCTTCCATTACAGTTATCCAACTCAGCATCAGTTATTAGCTCGGTCGCTATTGGGAGCTCGGCATCTATTTTAACTCGGCATCCAAAGGTAGTTCAGCATCAACATTTAGTTTTTATCTTGACATCTTGTTTCATGTAGATTTATACTTTGCTTAGCTTCTTTGTCTTGGGATTGATGTATGATATAGCCTTGTATATCAGTACTGTGTACTTTTTTTTGTGCTTAGTTTGATGAAGTATGATCTCTTGACCCATTGGGTGAAGTGATCCCTCCACTTGATGTGTTGCACTCTTCCTTCTTTTTCCAAGTCTTATTCATTTGCCCTCTTATCTTTTCAATGTCAATCTTTTGTTTTCCTTTGTTATCTTCAATCTTGGGTGCCTTTGATCTTGTAGGACAGTTTCTGCTAATATGACCAGTCTTCAAACAACTAAAACATGTAGTTTGATTCAACCATCTTTTGTAGTTTTCTTTGAAATGTGTTCTTATACAGTTCTGTGGTATATGTCCATATTCTTGACAATAGTGACAACTGTATCTGGTGTTGTAATCCCAATGATAATGACTTCCATTTCCTTCTATTTTTGCTAGTTGATTTGATGTCCACATAGGTTTTGATCTGCATTCAAATGCCTTATGTCCATACCTTTTGCAATTATAACAATGTCCATCAAATTTTTGAGTCCTTGTGACATTGGATCTGCAATTTTGTGTCATATGTCCTTGCATGTTGCACTTGTGACAAAAACTTTTGGGTATGTTTGATTGATTGAATCTTCTACTCCTACACACATTAGCTGTATGTCCCTTCTTATTACAGTAATGACAAGTGGGTTTTGAATTCTTACCTTTTTCATTTCTTTGTTCAGCACTTTTTGATGATTCTTCAACTTCAGTGCTATTGTATCCTAGTCCTAATGTATCATGGGCAGATTTTGGTGATTTTAGCAACTGTTCAAAATCTTTGATGGCTTCACTTGATTTATTGAGATTCTCTGCTACCTCTTTTTCTCTATTCAATTCATTTTGCATCTTCAAGGTGGAGATCTCAATATCTTTTACATTGAGTTCATGATGAAGGTTCATCATTTGGGCAAGTGTATCTATCTGCATGTTTGAGATCCTTGTCAGTTCAGTACATTTTTCTTCAAGTCTGTTTGCAAGATTTCTTTTATCATTTTCCAACATCACTTTTTCTTCAACTGCTCTTTTCTTGTGTTCAGTAATTTCACATATCATTATGGCCTATGATTCATGTTCCATCTTGAGAGATCTTATCTCCTCTGCTTGAATTTTGTTTTTCTCCATCAGTTCTGCTATTGCTGCATCAAACTCTTTAGTGTCTCCACTAGAAAATATGTTGGTGGTATCAATCTTCTTGTAGTGTATATCATTTTCAGCTATGGCTAGATCCTTCCTCTTTTTTAATGAGTTTCTCAACTTATTTCTAAATTCCTCCAAGCTATGCAAAGCAAGTTGCACATCTATCACCTGATTTTCAATGATCTTTCCAAGTTTGAAAGCTTCCATCTTTAGATCTTTTCCTCCAAGCTGTTAGGATTTTCCTTGTGGGAACCTGGATTAAGCTCTGATACTAATTGTTGGAATATTCAAATATGGAAAGAGCACTTATGAGAGGTGGGGGTGAATAATAAGTATCACACTTTAGACAATAAGACTTTTAACTGAAAGTAAATTGCATGCATGTAAATACATTAAATAAACATGTAAAAAAACTCATGCATCAATAACTCATAACACTGGAATTTGGTAACCTAGAAACCCTCCAAGAATAAGAAGGTAAAACTGGGGTGGGGATGATACCCACAAAAATTACTACAGCAATATTGTTCAACCACTTCTGATGGTTTGCCCTATTAAAGGCCTACCTTGTTAAAGGCTTTACACTGTGTCAATAGTGACCTGGTTAGAGGCTTTCAAACACTTAACATGAAGTATTACCCTGTTAAAGGATTTCATCACCTAGTTAAAGGATTTATCAAAATAGCTGTTAAGCTAACCTATCACCATAGGATTTTTCATTCTAATACAATTGCTAGAGAGTATTAGGTACAATAAACCTGACTAATTACAATCCTTGATTGTTGATTGCAGGCACTTGTTCTGCTTTATCTAATCTGGATCCTTTTGTGATCTGATAATCCTCACTTCTGAAAATAGAATTCCTTGCGAACCCTTGTATGTCTTCTCATACCTCTCATCTCTCTTACATTTTACAATGAAGTTTCATCTTCCTTATAAAGACATTTGAAGATTTAGGGTTAGGTATGGATCTACGATCCATATTCAATCCTCATTTTCCACTTAATACTTATCTTTTTCTGATTGGTTGCATGCCTTTAGCATTTTTCTTATTGGCTGCATGAAAATTGCATAGGAAAAATAAAAGATTAGATTTCATCATTAAATCCTTCAAGATTTACCTTATGTTGGCTGTAAAAACTGTTTGCATCATAGTTTGTGCAATTACAAACTCTTATGCTGATATATTGAGTTACTCGGCTCCTGAAGTATTGTTGATGCTTGGCACATGCTATTTCTTGGATAGCTTGGCACCTTAACAAAATTGTATTACTCGACACCTTATGTTACTCGGCACTTGTTAACACTTGGCACTTGTTAACACTCGGCACTTATTAACACTTAGCACTTGTTAACACTCAGCACTTGATCTTTACTCGGTATATGATCTTCACTCAGTGTCTAAAAATTACTCAGCACATGAAGATCACTCGGCATGCATGATGTACTCGGCATCCAATGTGGAATATGATTAAGTGTGTTGGCACTCAAGTGTCAAAAACATTATGATGTTAACAAGTTCTTGTATATTAGAAACTATAATAGTATATTTGGGCAACAATATCCTCAAAACTTTACTTAGTATAGTCACATCATCTATATTACTAGTAGATCCTCTTATTGCATTAACAACATGTTTTACCCTAGAGCAATATTTAGCAACATTCTCACCTTCTTACATTCTCATATCATCAAACTTAACTCTAAGACTTTTAAATTTGGCTCTTAGAACATTTGTGTCTCCTCCATTAATAGTGTGAAAAGAATCCCACATTTTCTTTGCACTTTCATGACCCTTGATATCATCTAACCTAGCATAGCTTCGTGTAGAAGAAATCTCCAACATTATCCGGTTGTGTTCTTTCTTATTTTTTAGATCTTTGACAATTAGGGCTCTAGGAAGATTGTCATGCTTTGTGATGATGGTATATTGTTCATGATATCCAAGACCTCCTAGGTGTAGCTTCATCATACTTTTCTATAAAGGAAAATTATCTCTATTAATCTTGGGTACCTCTCTTTTTGACATCTTGATATCTTTACTTCTAGTACCTTCGAACTAGTCCTCTTAAGCAGATGGCTCTGATACCAATTGTTCAAATTCTTTAGAATGACTAAGAGGGGATGAATTAGTTATCCAAGGTCCAAATGTACAAATAAAGCTTTTCACAGCTTAGTGAACCCATATCCATAAAACATGTTCATCATGTATCCATCCATTAATTTATACAATCACTTAAACTTGTAGGTTATTGTCAAATCAACTTTGAAGAAAAGTAAGTATGAAACATAATAGATTTACTAACACATTTGACACCAATGATTTTTTTTGGAAACCCAATTTGGGAAAAAACACCAATAACATGCTACTAATTCTCACTCTTATGAAGTGATGACCTATGAAAGGCCAACCCTATTAAATGTGACCTAGTTAGAGGATTTCAATCACCCTATTAAGAGTGAGCCTAATTAGAGGAATTTATATCATTCACTTAGAATGTCATCTAGTTAAAAGATTTATAAATGGTTGTTAGGTCAACCTTAATCCAAAGAATTTACCCTAGACTAATACAATGATTAGAAAGTAATAGTATGGCTTGATCTGATAGCATCTTATAGCTCACATTATAGATTACAAATCTTTGATTCAATCCTCCATTCTACTTGGATTTCACATAATTTAGCTCTGATAGCTTGTTCTCCCTTCAAGCATCCATATTGTAATCCATCTTTCTTTGCTTGTAAATAGTAGTCTGCCCTAAACTCCTTGTCTTTCTTATGTTCTCACACTTGACAACCTTTGCTTCTGACAAGCCATCTCTATAAATAGAAAATTAAGATCTTTTGTCATTCAACCTCTGTCATCCATTTTAGGTTTAGGTAGGATTAGGTAGGATTCAATGAATCTACCCATCTTTTCATTTTATTCCCTTCTTGAAACTTCTTTTTCAATCCTCTTTAAATTCACCTCAAAATGGTTCATCTTGAATTCTATAGCACCAACTCATTAAGATTATCTTCCACATGCCTCATAGAATCCAAGAAATCAAACTTGTTGACTCAGATTCACCAAATTCATGATCTTTATCATAATATTTTCACTTGGCATTAACTTTTTCTAATGCTCAACACAAACTAAATTTCTCAGCATCAAACTAAATTTCTCAGCATTAATAAAATCACTCAACACGAACCAAACTCTACTAGTACTTAACATCAACTAAACTTTACTCGGCTTACACTATATCACTTGGCATACACTAAAATTTGACTTTACTCATCTCCAATTGATTTTCTACTTAGCTTACACTAGAATTACTCTGAACCTCATGTATAGATTGTTTAGCTTAGTAGATTCAATTCTTCTTACTTGTTCTTTCAAACGTTGTCAATGTTGTTAGAAATGATTTAGAATAAGTAAGAGTGGGTTGAATCAGTTATTCAAGGTCCAAATGTCCTAATAGAACTTTTTTTCACCAAGTATAGTGAGCCCATTTAAACTAACCATGCATCCAAGCTAAACATTCTTCTTAGCAAGTTACTAGTAAATCAACATGCAAGAATAAGACATGAAAAATCAACACATAACACAATGATTTATATGGAAACCCAATTTGGGAAAAACTACTAATAACATGCTACTCCTTTCTCACTCTTATGGAGTGATGCCCTATGAAAGGCCTACCCTATTAAAGACTACAAAATGCATTATTTAATGTGACCTAGTTAAAGGACTTTAGAACATTCACTTGGAATGTCACCTTGTTAAAGGATTTCTCAATGGCAATTAGACCAACCTAAGTCCATAGGATTTTTTCTTAACTAATACAATTTCTAGATAGTAACAATAAAGGCTTTTGATCTGATATAACTTAGAACATAACTTACAAATTTTAGATCTCAATTTAGTTCACAAATTTTCTTGTCTTTCAGTCTCTGTAGCTCTGAGAGCTTGTCCTCCTTTCAAGTTTTGTCTCCTTGAGTCTCCATGCTCATTGTGCCAATGCAATCACCTTTGTGGTCACCTATCGAAGTAGAGTCACTATACTCTATTCTTTCCCCTTAATACCTACTCCTAACACCACACACTCTCTCCAAATATTTCTTTGCTTCTTGACCTGTAACTCCTTAAATAGGAGTTTGGAATACTTTTCCCACTCTTGTTTTTGGTTTGAATGAATTAGGTAAGATACGATGTATCTTCCCCTTATCTTGTTTCTTCTAGAAACATAATGTGAAATCCACTTGTATTTTCCTAAAAATGATTAACCTAGAATTTTGTACCACCAACTCAACATCCTTATCTTCCATCTAGTTCACAAAATTGTAGGTAACAAACTTATTAGCACAAATCTAGTGAATCTTTGACTTTTCAAATAATGTAGCAACTTGGCACTATTGACTTTCTGATGCTAGGCACATATTGTGTTACTCAGTAGCTACTATGGATTCACTTGGCATCAACTAAGTTTTACTGATGCTTGACACCTATTACATTTTATCTAGCTCGACACTTGAACTTGCTCAAAACCTTCTATTTCACTTGGCACACACTAGATTTTACATTTTCTCAACACTTACTGATAATCTACTCGGCATGAACTAACTTGCTCGGCACCCACTAATGAATTTAGTCAAGCTTTGCAAATAGTTTTGTTATAACTTATTCTTCTAGAGTTTCTAAGTGTAGCCAACCTCTATATCTTCAAAATTTATTATCAATACATCATTTTACTATTATCTTAATTGATTCTTGTACTTCATTACAAAATCATAACTCAATCTTTCCCGTAGGTGCTTTTGTTACATCTTATTAATTAAATCCTCTTCATCAATCAACTAAGTGATTGTACTTAGATCTTATAAGCAATTTTTATTCTAGCAAATAGAATGTTTGACATCAATGATAAAACAATGATTGAAAATATCTGTTATCAACAATCTCCCTTCTTCAATAATGATCCCACTAATGAATTTATTCAAGCTTTGCAGACAGTTTTGTTATAACTTATTCTTCTAGAGTTTCTAAGTATAGCCAACCTCTGTATCTTCAAAATGTATTATCAATACATCATTTTACCATTGTCTTAACTAATCATTGTACTTTATCACAAAATCATAACTCAACCTTTCCCTTAGGTGCTTTTGTTACATCTTATTGATTAAATCCTCTTCATTAATCAACTAAGTGATAGTACTTGGATCTTATAAGCAATTATCATTCCAGCAAATAGTAGGTTTGACATCAATGACAAAATAATGATTGAAAAAATTCTTTACCAAAAATCTCCCTTCTTCAATAATGATCTTTTCAATCAGATTTCAACAATCTCCCTCTTTGGCATTGATGACAAACCAAACCGATCAACCAAGTTATCAAAATGCTAACTAGGTTAAAATAGTAAGTCAAATACAAAAAAGAAAACTTTGTATTTGAAATAATTCATTCCATCAGAAAATTTGATTTTTTTATGACTCCCTCTAAATTTAGTAAGACTCCCTCTTTCAAAGTATTAGGGATATCTCTTTTGCTAATGTACTATCTTCTCCTTTTTGTTCTACTCCCTCTCTGATCTTGTCAACCTAATTTATTTCTATTTGTGCTATTTTCTCTCTCTTATCTACTATTTCCCTTCTCCTTCCTTTCTATTATTTCTCCCTTTACACATTTGATCCTATAGATTTAATCAATTTCTACTATTTTCTCCCTTTTTGGCAACAATGCCAAAGAAATATTATTTCAGCATCTTATCATGCAAGTGTAGCATTCGTAGAAACTCAAATTTCTCCCTCTGTCACCTTTCCTATGACTTGTTTGAAATTTTAGTATTTTAATTACTTTAGGAAAAACCTAAAGTATCCTCTACATCAATTTATATCATTTTAGCAATCAACTCATTTGATGTAGGGTACTCTTGTTGTTACTTAAACAATGTTAGATAGGGGTATCACCCCTAACTTACCTCTAAGATACTCAAATGCATCTTTAGGTAATGGTTTTGTGAATATGTCAGCAATTTGTTCCTTTGAGTTGACATATTCCATCTTCACTTGTTTTTCTTCCACTAGTTCTCTTACATAGTGATACTTAATTGTAGGGTTCTTTGTTTTGGCATGCATCACAAGATTCTTTAATATGTTGATGGAACTTTTGTTATCACAATAGAGTATCATAGGTTCAGTTAGCTCTTCCTTCATACCTTTCAATAGGTGCTTGATCTATACAATATTGGTGTAGTTGATGGAAGCAACAACATATTTAGCTTTATTTGTGGAATGTGAGGTACAACTTTTCTTTTTGCTAGTTCAAGTGACTAATCTTTTTCCTAAGAAGAGCGCTCCTTCGCTGGTGCTTTTTTTGACATCAATATTACTTCCCCAATCAGCATTAGTGTAGGCATTTGATTCAAACTTTTGAGTCCTCTTTTTGTATAAGCCAAAGTCATCTATTCCTTTTAGGTACCTCCTTATTCTTTTTACTACCATAAGATGATTTTCTCTTAGGTTTGCAGAAAATCTTGCCACTATTCCAATAGATAATGCAATGTCTGGTCTATTGTATACAACATACTATAACTTTCCAATCATTGATCTATACATTGTCTGATTTAATTTGCTTGATTCATCATTCTTGGATAACTTATGTCCTATTACCATTGTTGTACCAACTGGTTTTGAATCCTCTAAGCCAAATGTTTTGAGTATCTCCTTGATATATTTTGATTGGGTCACAAATATGCCATGTTTTAGTTTATATACTTGCAATCCAACAAAGAATTTGATTTCCCCAAACAAAGAAATCTCAAACTCATGTTTCATTTGATCAACAAAATCATTGCATAATGCATCTTTTCCTCCAAATATTATATCATCAACAAAGATTTCATATATCATAATGTCTTTACTTTTTTATGTCTTGATATATAGGTTGTTGTTATCATCTATTCTCTCAAATCCTATCTTCACAAGATATTTGTGAAGTCTCTTATACCAAGCTCTAGGAGCTTATTTAAAACCATAGAGTGCTTTATGTAGTTTGTAAACCATATCTTTGTTATTGTCATTAACAAATCCCTCTAGTTGTTCTATGTAGACTTCCTCTTCGAGTATACCATTCAGAAAAGTAAACTCTACATCCATTTGATATACTTTAAAACTTTTATAAATAGCATATGAAAATAGAGTTCTTACTCCTTCCATCCTTTCAATAGGGGCATATGTTCCCCCATAGTCCAGTCCTTCTTCTTGAGCATAACCTTTACAAACTAGTCTGGCATTATTTCTTGTGATCTCACCATTCTCATCTAGCTTGTTCCACCCATTGATACCAATCACATTCTTATCAGTTGGTCTTGAAACTAAAGTCCAAATTTTTTTCTTTTCTATCTGCTCAATCGCCTCTTCCATAGCTTTACACCAATCATTGTCTAGTAATGCATCTTTCACTGTTTTGGGTTCAACCTTGCTTAGCAAACATGATTCATTTCTTAGTTTTTTTCTTGTCATTCATCTAGCTTCCTTGTCACCAATGATTTGTTTAGCAAGGTGATGTCTTCTCACATATTTGGACAGCCTTGGTTCTTTCCTTATTTCTAGGTTTTGGTCTTTGAGCTTTAAAGTCACTATGCACATCTCTTTTAGGTAGCTCATCATCTCTTTGATGTGTATTGATTTTAGAGTCAAAATGTGCATTATCTTCATTCTGCAATTTAGCTTCTGAATGCAACTTGGTATTCATTGGTTGTGACTAAGCTGATACTAAAACTTGTTGTTGATTCCCAACTTGATTGGTAATTTCTTCTTCAATAGGCATTCCTTCATAGAATTATACAAAAGATTTGTACTCTTCTAGTTTCTTGATGGATTCATCAACTTGAACTTCTACATGCTCATCAAAGTTTACATTTACACTCTCCATAATTTTGTTAGTGTTAGTATTTAAACACATATACTTTACTTCTAGTGGAGTATCCAAGGAATATACCTTCATCACTCTTTGCATCAAACTTACTATCTCTAGAGTCTTTAAGAATAGAACACTTACAACCAAACACTTTGAAATGTTTTACATTGGGTGAGTGACCATACCATAATTCAAAAGGTGTTGTATTTGTACCTTTCTTGATTTGTACTCGATTCAAGGTGTATATAGCTATACTTATAGCTTCTCTCTAGTACTTTAGAGAAACATTCTTCTCCATCATTAATGTTCTAGTATAGCCCATTACTAATCTATTCCTCCTTTCTACAATTCCATTCTATGGGGGAGTTCTAGGTGTTGATGTTTGTATCTTAACTCCTTTACCATTGCAAAATATCTCAAATTATTTTGATGTGAATTCTCCTCCTTTGTCTGATCTTAGGCACTTTAGACTCTTTCCTTTTTCCTTCTCAACCCTAGCCAAGTGCCACTTAAACATTTGAAATGCATCAGATTTTTTCTTTAAGAACATGATAGTCATCATCCGAGAGTAGTCATAAACAAAAAAACATTATATATATGTCTCCTTTTTAGCTTTGCACTTCTATTGGGCCACATAAATTAGTATGGACTAACTCTAGTACTTCTTTGGAAGTATAGGTTTTGCTTTTGAAACTTGACTTGGTCATATTTTCTAGTTGACACTATTTGCACATTGTATTGTCAAGCTTCTTTAGTTTAGGCAATCCTTTGACTTTCTTCATATTGATGATGCTAATTAGATTATCAAAGTTGACATGACATAGCCTTTTATGCCACAGCCACACATATTCAAATCTTACAATAAGATAGGCAACATCCTCCATATTGAGGTAAAATAAATTATTCCTAGTTTGGTCTCCTTTTCCTATTAGATTTCCATCTCTTGAGATAATGGGTGTTGCACACATTGCATAATATTGTTATATTTTATTATTTTATTTTATCATGTAATGTTCCTCCTAGATGGATGTGCAACATGTAAAAATTACCATAGAATATTCTTGATGAGTTGTATTGTAACATTGTGATAATATTTCATATAATTATTTAATATTGGATAAAAGAATTAAATGCCCAATATTAAATGTGAGGTCAGTGGGTTAGGTAGCACATGATTTATGTAATACCACTTAGTTATTTTGTGGGACTTGTACTATATAAGCAACCACAAGGGTAGTTGTTGTGTGACAAGAAGAAGAAAAAAGAAGAAGCAAGAGTCAAACAGGACAAGGCTTGACAGGTTAGCCAAGGGAGCATTTGTGAAGGTTGGAAGTATGGCATGACATGTCTGGATTCATGCTTGTTCACATGGATTGCTTAGTGGTGGCTATAGCTTTGAAAGCTTCCATGGTTGTATGGAAATGGTATTTTTACTTAATAATATATGGTGATGGATGCTTTTGGAGGCTGGGTTTTTCCCTCAATGAGGGTTTCCCAAGGTATATCTTGTGTCACAATTTTGAAGGTATGTTATCTATTCTCTTGCATATAGATTTTAATTCCATATTTATTTCAGATCTATTATGGGTTATGTGAAAATGATTATATTCTTTGTTGCCAAGTTTCCTTACAAGTGGTATCAGACATATGGTTTTATTATTGTAACCCTAGATTGAATTCATGGGAATGCATGAGACGATAAAAGAAAAGGGCAAGATATATGAATGATTTATTGCAGATCTAAGGGTTTTAAATTTGCTATTATGATGGGCTGTTAAAATATTTGAGCATGTGAAATTTTTTGGATAAAAGGATTTTTCAGATGTTTCATTTAAAATGAGGGTTTTAGGGGGAGCTTGCAGAAATGACCTCCTGGGTAAAAATTGACCTCACCATTGGATCCAGGTCGATGTTTCCATAAATTTTGATATATAATATGCCCTAGTTTGGCCATGTTCAGAGGAAATGAAAGATTTTTTTAGTTTCAGCCCATGATGGCCATCAAATTTAATCCCGTCGAACTTTTCATCACAAAAAAAAAAAACATGAAAAATCACACTAAAAATGGTAAAAAGACTATCTTAGTAAAACAACCATAACTTTCTCTCAAAATATTGGATTTCAGAGTTCTTATAGGTGTTGGAAAGCTAATTCAAAGAACTACAACATGGTATAGGTTTGGTTCTATGATTTTGACATTTTTTCAGGTTTTAAGAGCCCTAAAGTCAAATATTGTTTATTTTGAGCATAGATTAGGGCATAACATGGGCATACAGAGTCAAATTTTGGACTTCAAGTAGTTAACGAAAATATCTTGGAGAGCTCTACACATTGGTTTAGATTTGGTGCAGGTTTGGCATGATTTATTTAGTGATATATTAATCTAAATAGTTTATAGATATATTTTGACTATGGTAACATTGTGAGTTTATGGCATTGGATATTTAAGATTTGATGTCATTGTATACTCAAGTTTGGTCTCATGATGATATGGTTATCAGTGTTTGGTTTCAATATGTATGATGACTTGTTGGATCTACAAGTTGTGCAGTGTTGTAAGTGGTCTATACTTACAGGTTGCATTTATGGCTTGGTTATGAGTTGTCTTTGCCCATTGATCTTTCATTATTGATGCATATTCAGATTGATGGCTTGAATTTGGGTTGTCTATGCCCTAAGTCACATGATTTTCTAATTTTTCCTTCATGTAGAAGGGATGAGATGTTGTTACCAAGTATAGTCATTGTGGAGGATTGTGGTTGACTATTTTATGCTGATAGGTTGGACACTTTGAGAGATAGATGCTTGGTTCATGGATGTGATCATGGTGCCATAGATTTTGGCATGACATGATTGCATATATAGGTACATCCTTGATGTTCATTAGCTTGTATTTCCAATTTGGTTATGGTGGTATATCTTCTTGATTGAGGATCATGGTTATTTGGTTTCTTTTGAGGAGCTCATGATGTGCACTTTGAGTTCTTTGATGGTTTGATGCCTTGATTGATTCTCATGGTTAGGGGATGGATTTTTTTTTTCATCATGATGTCATGGATAACTTGGATACATGGTTTAGTGAAAGCTTGTGACAGTGATGGGATGATAGTGTAGGATTAGTTCCTAGTTTGGTTTGGATCTTCATGTAGGAGATGGATGTTATGATGCCATGGGTGACTTGGTACCACAGTTGAGTGGGAGTTCTTGGCATTGATATATTTATTGAGTGTTTGTAGATGTTAGAGGTTTGTCTTAGATCCTATTGTTGTAGAAGCGTCTTTGACATTTGCATGGTGCACTTGTTATCTTCATGGTGTGTGAAGATGGTTGGATCTTGAGGACTCATGGAGTTCTTGGTTATCTTCATGGTATGTGGAGATGGTTCTTCCTAATATGTGGAGATGGTTTTCTTCATGGTATATGGAGATTGTTGCATCTTGAGGACTCACAGGGTTCTTGGTAAAGGTACAATTTATGCTTTTATTTGGCATGTTATCATTGGTATGAGGATGGTTTCATTATTATGTCATGGTATACTCTTGATATGCGTTTAGAGTTGTGACATGTTATGGTATGTTCATATGGAGCATGTTATCTCTTTGGTTGAGATGGTAAGATCATGTTGTCATGTTTATGTTCCTGAGGCCATGGTTGGAAATTTGACATTGATCTTAGTTTAATTTTTTGGTATTGAGTACACTGATCATAAGCTAGATACTTCGTGATATTGGTATGTTGCATTTGGAGTTGGCATGGATTGATTGGTTATAGGTACTGATGGATACTTAGAGACGGTGGTGATGCTGATTTCTCTTGGATAAGAGAAGTATTTGTTGGGATGGTTGATGGTTTCAACAAAAAGTCCAAGGGGCAATCACCTGATATGGACTTGAGAGGAGATTGTTCTTAGACGAGTCTTGGTTGGAGACTTGGGTATCTTGATGAGCATTCTCATTCCCCACTCTTGGTCTACTCTGCGGTTTGCTACTTGAGAGGTATAGCCCATTGTTTTTCTTAGGTGCATTATATTTATGCTTATCTTTCATGGATATAGATCTTGAGCTATGATACATGAGTTAGTTCTAGAGGGTTCATTTGAGAGATGGTTTAGCATTGGTTATCTCCATGTGCATATGTTATTATGCTGGTTGAGTTTGGGAGATGGTTTTATATTGGGCATATTTCTTGGTTTAGGAATGGTTTTATGAGTTTGATCTTCTTGTGAAAGGCTTACATTCATGATTAGCTATATGGTATAGTTTGGGTGTTGTTGTAGCTTCTTGTTGGGGTTTTATGGAGGAGATCATACTTGCATAGTTTACATCTAGAGGTGTGTGTAGAAGGACATGATATAGGTTATGATTTGCATGGTTTCTCCGATCTTGGTTATCTTCTTGGATGTTCAGTTTTGCTTACATTGGATTTGAGATTGGTTAGAGATTGTGATCACTAGTTTGTGCTCGTGTATGTCATGTGAGAGATGACATGGCTATTCCTTTATCTCTTTCCTCTATTGGTTGTGGAGAATTTGGGAAACTATTGGAGACTTTTTACAAGAGTTTTTCTTGTAGGATATCAGTTTATGTATTGCGGATGTCCTTGATGCTAAATGGATTCACTTCTTTGAGATGTGTTGAGTGGATTGGTTACAGATTTGACATTATATTTTGCACTAGGAGCTTCTTGGTATATATGTGGTAGGTATGTCTCTTGAGGCTTGTGATTGTAGGTTATAGATTGGATATGTCAGTGATATGAGATTCACTTATTATACCTTTGAGTTATAGATAGTTGGATGGGTTTGACACTTTGCTATGGGTTTTATTTCAGCTATGGATATTTTGACAACTGTAGATACATGTGATTACCTTTGGATCAGGTTTTTTTTTGTGCTTGGAATTTTAGTTGGTACAAAAATTTATGATCTTCTAATGCGACATGTTGGGTGGCTTTCTCTTTGGATGGCTTCTATGTATGTCCAGTTGCAGTGGCATAATAGGAGGTGAGATCATTCATGTTTGAGATGTTGTATACTTTGATTTTGTTGTGGGGACCAAGATGGAGCACTTGTTGTAGTTTGATCCATGATGGTGGATGTGCTAGGAGGGATTGTTCCCTTGTTCATTTATGTGGCTGCGGATTGACCCTATGCAATGTATACAACAAGTGGGAGATTGTTAAGATAATGGGTGTTGCACACATTGCATAATATTGTTATATTTTATTATTTTATTTTATCATGTAATGTTCCACCTAGATGGACGTGCAACATGTAAAGATTTCCATAGAATATTCTTGATTAGTTGTATTGTAACATTGTGATAATATTTCATGTAATTATTTAATATTGGGGAAAAGAATTAAATGCCCAATATTAAATATGGGGTAAGTGGGTTAGGTAGCACATGGTTTATGTAATGCCACTTAGTGGTTTTGTGGGACTTGCTATTATATAAGTAGCCACAAGGGTAGTTTTTGTGTGACAAGAAGAAGAAATAAAAAAGCAAGAGTCGAGTAGGACAAGGCTTGATAGGTTAGCTGAGGGAGCATTTGTGAAGGTTGGAAGCATGGCATGGGATGTGTGGATTCATGCTTGTTCACATGGATTGCTCGATGGTGGCTATGGCTTTGAAGGCTTCCATGGTTGTATGGCAATGGTATTTTTGCTAAATAATACATGGTGATGGATGCTTTTGGAGGTTGGGTTTTTCCCTCAATGAGGGTTTCCCAGGGTATATCTTGTGTCACAATTTTGTGGGTATGTTGTCTATTCTCTTGCATGTGGATTTTAATTCTGTATTTATTTTAGATCTATTATGGGTTATGTGGAAATGGTTATATTCTTTGCTGCCAAGTTTCCTTACACCATCAGTGTCATAGATTTTGGCAATTTTATTTCCAAATTCTACTTTGCATCCTACATTGCCTAACCATGACACACTCAGTAGATTGTGGTTCAATCCTTCAACATAGTATGCATTATCACATTAAATTTTCTCTGTAAGCTTAATGGAACCTTTTCCTTTGATTATACATGGGACATCATTTCCAAATCTAACACTATTTCCATCATACTAAGTTAAGGTAACAAACTTACTTTTGTCTCCTATCATGTGATGTGAACACTGACTATATATGATCCACTTGTCATTCTTGTTTACATAGGTTACTAGTGTTGTTGCCTCATCTTCATCTAACTCATCCTTCATGGCTACATAGACTACCTCATCATCATTTTCATTAGAATTATCTTCTTCAACAATGTAGCACTTTTTGACTCTGTCTTTGTAATCTCTGATATCATCTCTTCTTTTTTGTACTTGTTGCCTTCTCTATAATTCTTATACTATTTACACCTTGCACTAATAAGTCCTACTTAATTGCAATTTAAAAAAATGATAGGTAGCTTACCTTTGAATTTACCTTTGTCTCTGTGAAATCTTCTAGCCAGTAATGCTTCCAATTGTTCCACATCTTCATTTGTGTTGTTGTCATTGGATGCATATTTTATCTTTCTTTTCTTATTCTTCGGTTTCACCTCTTTAGTTTCTTTCAACAACAACTTGGCCTTTAAAGTAGATTCAAGATTCTTAGGTCTGTAGTTATCAAAGTTGGATAACTCAAATGCAGTATGTCTTCCCACTATACCTTCAAGAGTTAGTTTGTTTCCTAGTATGCATCTCAACTCTTGGATGGATGATACTCTAATAGCATAGATGGGAAGCAAGGTTTTTAAAACATTTCTAATAACATTTTCATCATCTAAATGACTAGTCACACTTCTTATTACACTTACTATTTCCTTTATTCTAGAGGCATATTGAGCAATGTTCTCACCTTCCTCCATTCTCATGTTATCAAACTTTCCTTTGAGGCTTTCTGGTTTAGCTCTTTAGATGTTCTGATCTCCTCTATAAATATTTTTCAAAGCTTTCCACATCTTGAATGGAAAGGTACATCCCTTGATGTCATCAAATTAAGCATAGTTGAGGGTAGAGCCAATTTCCAACATTACCTAATTATGCTCCTTTTTCTTCATATCTTATGTAGTAGGGACACCAATTGGATCAACATGTTCAACTTTGATTGAAGTTTTTGCATGATCACCTATTGATCCAAGGTGCAGCTTCATTAAAATTTCCCATGCATCAAAGTTATCTTTGTTGAGCTTGGGAACTTCTCACTTAGACATCTTGATCTTTCTACTTCTAGTACCTTTAAACCAAATCAGCAGATGGCTCTGATACCAATTGTTAGAAATGCTTTAGAATAACTAAGAGGGGGGTGAATTAGTTATTCAAGGTCCAAATGTCCTAATAAAACTTTTTTTCACTAAGTATAGTGAGCCCATTTAAATTAACCATGAATCCAAGCTAAATATTCTTCTTAGCAAGTTATTGATAAGTCAACATGTAAGAATAAGACATGAAAAATCAACACATAACATAGTGATTTATGTGGAAACCCAATTTGGAAAAAACTACCAGAAATACGCTACTCCTTTCTCACTCTTCTAAAGTGATGCCCTATGAAAGGCCTGCCCTATTAAAGGCTACAAAACACACTGTTAAATGTGAGCTAGATAAAAGACTTTAGAACATTCACTTGGAATGTCACCTTGTCAAAGGATTTCTCAATGGCGGTTAGACCAACATAAGTCCATAGGATTTTTCCCTAACTGATACAATTGCTAGAGAGTAACAATAAGGGCTTTTGATCTGATATAACTCACAACATAACTTGTAGATTTTAAATATCAATTTAATTCACAAATTTTCCTTGCTTCTAGTCTCTACAGCTCTAACAGCTTGTCCTCCTTTCAAGATTTGTCTCCTTGAGAGTATTTTCTACTTGTCTAGGTTGGAAAATAAGAGGGTCTCTAACCAATGAAATTTCAAGGAGGGCACAATGTGAGGTTGAACATGTTTCACTTGATGATTTTTTCTAACTTGACATGCAAGAAAAAAAGGTAGAGCAAATCTTTAATGGTGAATTATATTTTTTTACTATCTACAACCACTTTCAGGGTTATCCATACCTAGTAAATAAAAGGGAGCATACACTCATCACTTGATTATGCATCTACTCAACCATGCATTAATGTTCAGCATTCCTATCTTCTGAAGTTTTTTCTTTTGGAAAAATATTGGATTTTCATGCATCTAACTATGTACCAAGATCAAATTTTCTTTAAATTTTTAGATAATTGTTCTTTGCAACTTTAATTGTAGTAGTTGAGCTTTGCCTTAGGGTAGAAGCTATCTAAGTTATGCTTGAACTATAAAAGAAAGTTTTGTTTCAATCTAAAGGGTTCAACCTTTTCTAAGTTTTAGAGCTACTCTATAATTTTACCTTTTCTCAATAGAAATCTTCTCTATTGTATCCATTCTCTATCAGCTAGGTGTGTGTGTATTCTTGTGGCTTCACTTGCTAAATATATTTTGAAAATTACAATATCATATGATTATGTTCATATGTGATAATTTATTTGATTAAGTGAATTCATTTTATTCCTTCTCTAACTATGTTATCCTTTTTGGCATATTTAAGATATTGAGATTGAAAAGTGTAGATGATGGTATATTTTGGGAAATCTATTGGGTTCTAGTGCATTTATTGGAAAGGAAGTAGAACCTTATACTATTTGGTGTATCACCTCTTCTAGATTAGATTAGGTCATTTGCTTTCACACATTCCTTCTCCATTTTCCTCTCAAAAAAGTAGTTGGGTGCACCTTGATAGTAAGGAAGCTATCCTTCTCCAAAGATATAGTCTCAAAGAACAAGTCCCACATGTGGAGGTTGTTTCCATTTTACATGAGGTAGCCTTTAGGTTAGACTTTAGGCAAGCGTGCATATTTTGTGTCAACCGTACCCACAAAATGATCCACTAATTAAAAGTACCTTATAAAATATGTTGACCCTATTAGGAGTCTATTACATCCCTAAAGTGTCTTGTTCCTTTTTAGAAGCCTCAACCCTATTAGGAGTTTTTATATACAGATGCAATTGTATGTAAGATGAACTCATTTCCCAAACATGCAATAAACAATATGGTTCCTTCTAAACAAAGAGATAGATACAAAAACCTCTTTACCACTACTAGTATGTTATATATATGATATTGTCTTTACTTCTCATCAAAAAAATCACATTCCTCTAGAATCATACATCAACATTCACATCACAAATCATTACATCAATATCACATTGTTCCACAGTTAACTTCACATTTAGAAATCTTTCTTTATACTGTACTAATAAAAATTATCTTCCCAATCAACCTTCATACAATCATCAAAATACAAAATTAAATTTCATTGACTTAGGGTTAACATCTAAGATGTTGTCCCTAATTAGTTAAGTAATTATTTGTAAACAAAAAAATCTTTAACAAAACAATATCCAATTTGATGTCATACTTTTGTATGCCTATTTATTGTTGAAATTGGTAATTTGTCCATAACTTCTATGGACTTGAACATGTCATCATCACTATCTCAAGTAGGTGTACCTAACTTTTCATTTGTTAATTTTGCCTCTATAAATTGTGTTAATCAAAATTCTATCTATTCTACTAGATATACTAAGTAATATTTAGACAATTTTCTAAGTACAATTGCCATGCCTTCATCTTCATTGACTTCCGTCTTCACTCATCTTATATGTTTTCATAAATAACAACATCAAATAATATAACCTAGTCAAATTTCCAACAATCGTATTAGCCTTCAATCAAATCTTAAATATTCCAATTGTGAGGATGTCAACTCTCTCAAGACTAAGTGGATCTTTAGTACTGTGATGAAGATTATCTATTGATATTGATTCTTTCTTCCTCTTATGATATAAATATTTGAGCTCCTTTCTTTCTCCCCCAACCATGTGGAGGATTTATACATCCATTAAGCCCTTCTCTTCCATCTTTCCTTGGGCCAAAGTGCATTAGCAAATTCTATGACTGACATTTTCATAATAATAGTTTTATTTGATAGGCCACATGTCCTTGAATAATTTGATGACATCAATTTTTTGAGAATCAAGCTTAGATATAACATAAAGAATGATATAATCTAATGAGATTTATAGACTCATCATAAATAAAATAGAAGATATGATTAGATACAATATATCAAGTATAAAAACATTTCCAAGATTAGAATGAAATTATTCATCTCTTGGACTCTAATTTTCATTTCACTCATACTAGAAATGTATTAAAAATATATATATCCATTTCTTGAATTGGCCACATAGGAATCAATTTTTAGAAGGTTTATGATCTAATAACATTTTTGATGAATAGTCCCTTCTCTTAGAGATATCAAATTTCCAGAATCCATTTTTGATGAATAGCTTTTCTTTATTAATTAAATATTACACTTACATATTCACAAAAAAGGGGCCAGGGGATAGAAGGTCACCCTATGAGAGTTACAATGGAAGATCTAGAAACATTAATATCTATTCATTAAAAAACATTAAAACAACCCTTGGGTGGCTAAATTAGTGCTATTTCAAGGAGGTGGATCATGTTGATCATGAAACCCTCATGCATTAGTAGGGTTGGAGGATGGCTTAGGAGGAGCCTACCTAATGGGGATTTTCTCAAACTTAAATCTTTGTTTCTTTATCCAAGGCTTTCTCTTAGCCTTCTGTTGGCACTCAAAATTGGAGCTTGTATTTTGAGCACTATTGAGAAAATTCAAGCCTATAAACACTTTTTGATGAGACTATACCAGGTTGTCAAGTTGAGGCCTAAGGTGTTTAATGTTTCTAACACCCTCCATTCAGTGTGTCTACATGTTCCATGATGTTAAATTTCCATTCTGATCCATCCTGTGAAGTCTTGTTTTAAGCAATTGTCAAATTTGCATTTTTACCCTAAGTGTCAAATAGCGACAGGAGGTTGTGTTTGCTATTGAATATCTTGTAGCCAGAAATGTGTCATAACCCACCACTTTGCGAGTATCTAGTGTCCATACTTGAGAGCCTATTTTTCATATTTTGAGTCATTACAAGTCTATTTGACTAGGTTCTGAATCCCTCAAAGTTGGTCATTTGCTATTTTCACACATTTGCACTTTGCACACTTTTCTAGGAAGCCTTGTTTGACATGTTATAACTTCTGATCATTTGACCAAAATGTTGAAATTCCTATTGCATTGTATTGTAGACATAAAAAACTTGCTATGTTTCAAGTTTTAGCTTTTGACGAATCCATTTGATCAGTTTACAAACGTGATTCCAAATGGAATTTCCATCTTTTTACCGGTGTCAGTATTTGCAGATTATTTGGTAGCCCTGTTCATGATGTCATAACTTGAAACCGGTGATTGGCTAGATCAAATGGATTGTACCCCTATGTTGTCCTCTAAAAATACTTTAAGTGTGTCAGTTTACAAGTCTTGACGAATCCATATGCACACTTTTCTAGGTCAATTTCATTCGCAAAAAAATGTTTTTGTCAGTGCTTTTAACCTACAAAATCCAAGTAGCCTACTTTAACTACTCGCCATTCATGTCCAATTATTCGTCATGAGCCCAAATTGTAGATCCATAATTTCCTCATGACAGAGAACCAATGCCCTAGTTTTCATTTCCCCATGTGCTCATTTTTCTAGTTTTCAAAGCCAAATCCGAGCCCAGTTTGTTGTTTTCTGACTTGTTTACTTGTAAGAAGTTCTGAAAGGTCAACTTTGATAGCAAATATCATTTGACCTTGATGTCGTCATGCGATGAGATTTTGCAGTCCTATTGAATGTGTCAGAGAGAATAGAGATCCAGAGTTTTGGAGCTCGGCCAGGTGTTTGTGTCAGTTTTTAAAGCCAGGCAATAGGCCTCTAGACACCAGTTTCACAAGTGTTGCAAAAATGATTTAAAATGAGTTTTAATGGTAAATCAATGATCAAATTTGATTCCAATTAGTTCAAGATGATCGATGGATCAGTTTAGAGAATCACTTGTTTGAAAACAAAAAAAAATTTAGTCGGACCCACTTTGGGGCACGATTGATTCCATTAGATTGTTAAGATGTTGGGGCATTGGAGGATGCAACTTCTTTCAATTAAATCTTGCAAGGTTGACAAGGCCCGACACATGAAATAATATCATTTTCTTGCTGACATATTTGAGTTTCACATTGGATTTGAGCACTTGAAGGAGATTTCCAAACTGCTTCATGTTTTCCATCAAATAATAAAAGCTAGTGAAATAAAAGCATTGTCCGAGGTCATTGATTATAGTAATATACCATTTTGAAAATATGATTGCAAGGGCAACAAAGATCAAGCTGAGCCCAAGTCAAGGCAGCAGAGGTCTTTTTTGTTTCATTCGCTAAAAAGGTAGAGCGAGCTCCATTACAACAAATTGTGGATATTGGGCATTCACAGTGGCACTGGTTAATTATTTGGACATTCTCACACTTGATTTATCATGCACTTTTTTTTCATAGTCTTGGTGTCACCCACTCAAAGGGTAATCAAGAGTCTTGCCAAAAAGCCATCTTGACACATCTCAAGTGACTTAATTTTATGGACCAATATGGTGTCCCCATGAATTTGATAGAAGTGTTGATGTGCCACTGGGAAGAGAGTCGCCCTTTTATATTTGTTCATATGGTTGACACCTCACCGACTATCATTTTGAGGAAACAATGACATATATGGAGAGAGGTGAGAGCACTTTGCTTCATCGTGTCTAATAGACATAGAGTGAGTGTGAGAGTGAGGAGTTTTCAACCTAGTCTTTTGCTAATTCTAGTTGTTTCAATGCTTTCTTGATGATAAAAATGAAAACCTCCATGCCAAAGTTAGAGTTTGAGCGGTCCACGCTCGACTGGAAAATGACATTATTGCAAGAGTAAAAGAATGAGGATATAAAGAAGCTCCACACATGGATAAAGGCCCCAGTCAGAATGGGCGCCACATAGAAGAGAAGGCAGTGTGTAGAAGAAAATCTACACACATACAAAGTAGCCACCAGTATGGGGAATCTGCCTTAACTCACACACTCGAAAGAATAGGGAAGCAGAAAGTCACGCATTAAAAGGAGAAAGAACATAGTGCCAAACATGAAAAAGAGGGATCAGCTAGTCAAAGGCAACAACGCCATAGGAGAAAGCTGCCAAGAAAAAATGGTATTCTGCATGGACATAAAAGAATCCACGACTCATGCAGGCAATATTGGAACACCCTAGCATAAATAAATGAACTCGCAGTAAGAGCTCCACACAATCAAAATAGAGGTAGTCGATTTCAAAAGCTTGGAAATGCTGAAGTAAGTCGTAGTCAATGTAAATAGAAGAATGAACTCTAGCATGTTTTGAGAGGAATATCTACAGTAGGGAAACCGTATAGTGGAGGAGAGAGGAAGAAAACCATTAAAAGGTTTAGTCCCACATAGAGTGGGAAGTTGGATTCTTAATGGTTCAAATACGAATCCAGACATATCTCATTGTATCTTAAAGACATGCCTTTTTAAAGGCAAGGGCGCAGACCTTGAGGTGGACCCTGTGGACCATGGATGACATCAGCTAGTGGGCATGGGTAAAGCATAAATTTTAAACAAGCAAACAACTGTGATGATGTGGCAGAATCAAAGGAAGGACCACGGGATTATGCCACATGGCACATCTTGTGGTGCCTGCTTCCTCGCATTATCAAGTTGTGAGGAAGATAAATAATACGAGAAAGTTGGCTGACACCACATGGCAAGTGGGTCCCAACTGGCGACGAGGTGGCGATTAGGAGCAAGTTATGAGGAAGCATAGGATCATGACACATGTCACAATTTGATGGACAGCGCATGCCCGCATTACAAAGATGCAAGCCGATTAAGGAATGCGAGATTGCAGAATGGCGACACATGTCATTGGGCCCACTGAAATGATGACATGGCATCTAATGTAGAGGTGGACCATTCAGACACTGCCATGTGTCAAAAAGTCATTCAAAGACTAGTTAACTCAAGGGGAGAAATAAGGAAAAAGTAAATAGTTATTAAAAGTGATATTTTTAAAATTATTTCTCTCATATGCACGTTCAAATCTTTTAAATACATAACAAGGCATTTAATCTAAAGTTTAAACTTTAGATTGAATTAATTTTTTTGAAAATTTTAAAATTCAAAGATGCAGACATGAGTTCCTACCAGAGGAGTCATTTTCAAACTGATATTCTAGAGGTTCCTAGAAGGAAAAATATGCAATGTTATATATCGCCGAAATCGGGAGAAGATGAACTTTTTGATTCTAGAATCAGTTTTGGCACAGGAAGAAGTCCATTCAAGTTACATGAGATTTTCTCCTAGGTTTCCAATTTGCAACTGATTTCAGGTATCAGAGTTCAGTTTTGATTTTTAGCATGGGAATGATTTGAATGTGGGTAAAAGACAAGGAAAATGTAGTTGGGCCATTTCTAAGTCAGTTGAATAAAGCTTTATCTGCATTTTGATGCAAATCAGATATTTTGGATGCATAAAGAGTCTTCATTATTTCATTAAAGATTTTTGCAAATCAGTTACAAGGTAATAATGAAATCAAATCAGATCAGTTGGAAGTGAGAGGTTAGAGAGAGTCTTTCTAGTTGCAAGAGATTGAATTTCAAGTGGATAGGTGGCAGTTGCATAATAGATCTAGGAATTCATTTCTTGCTATATCTTTCTTTCTTTCTGTCATTTGAAGGGTTCCAATTTTTTGTGACTGAGAAACCAGTAGCTTCCAATTTTGGGGAGAAAATTTGCACATTACTGTGAGACCATATTCTGGTTCTAGTTTTGATGTGTTTCCTTGACTGTGATACCACATTCTTCGGCATTTCTTTGTTGTATTGAGCAGCATTTATGTTTTATGTAGATGGTTCTATTTTGTTAGGTGATCTATGATTTAATTTATGTACATTTCATGTATCTGGTTTCAAGGAAAGAAAATAAAGTGCATCAAAGGGTTTCAAATTCAGTTTGAATCTTGTCTCCTGGTCATGGATATGTGATCTTTTCTAATTTTTCAACCAAGAGCATAAATTAGGTTGCATTTTGTTTTGAAATGTATGTGATTAAAATGTCTTGATGATGGAACAAAGAGCTATGTAATTGCTTGGTTTTTATCGCAGGGTTTGCAAATTTCATGATGGGATAATTTGAGTATGAGATTCAAATCTGAAGTAGATATTCACAAGGTGAAGGATAGATCAGGGATCTTGATGTAGAGATACATCTGAGATTTCTAGAAGATGTATGATTATAATTCATTTAATTTCCCAATAGATAGGGCACTAGTTAGAGATAGGATCATTAAGTTCTGTTGCTCATACTTGGGTCTTGTTGTTATCAACATATTAAATGAATTTTCCCTTTTATGTTGAAAGCTATTCAATGTTATCCCGCACTTAGCTTGCCAGTTTCATGAGCTATGTCCTTAGCTATTTCATGCTTGGGATTCATAGTTAAGTATAGAAGATATTAGATTCAGTGTATGCTTTGATAACTAGTACCATATAAAGAATCTATGGGTATACCTGCCTAGGTTTTGCAGGGCCTAAAGTGTAGAAGGAGTGTAGCCTTATAGTTGTCCTAGGTTCTTGGTGAAGTGGGTCCATTATTTGAGATAGCTGCCATAGACGCATTCTTGCCTTGCATACTTGGTTGTTTAAACATTGTTAAATCAAGAGCCAACAAAATGGCAACTTTGTTGGGGACTGTGCATATAAAAAGAATCAATATCTCTGGCATGAAATAAATCGGATATAGAAAATATATAGCAAGAGGTGTTTCTTATTTCCTTGCTGAAGTTTCATGTCCCCTAGTGTTCTTATTCATTGGCAGCAGAAGTTTAATTGAATTGAATAATTTGTAATATCAAAGTCACTTGAAGTTTTGATAAGTTGCTGTCAAAATTCAAAGTTAATGTCATGTTCTTTTAGTTTGTCAAGAATGTGAAATTCTCCTATTGTTGAATACAATTTGCAAATACCAGTTGTAAGTGCTAGAACATCTTGTTTTGTTTTGCAAGTTGGTTAATCTTTTCTCACTAAGTGAGTGGAAACTCAAAGTAAAATCTCTACACTAGTGCTTCATAAATGTGAAGGTATTATGAAGGGAACAACAATGAGAAGGCAGATTTGAAGAATTCATTTCAAGTTCTTGACACTGGGTAAAAGAATTGAACGAGATGTAGTGCAAGTATTAATAAATCTGGATAAGATTTGAATCTACTATTATTTGCAGCATTGAAGTGGTTGTAGGCATCCTATAGTGAAACTTATTTACATTCTCATGTGATTTTACTTACATGAAAGTAAGATTTGCAAAGTTTCTCTGCCAAATGGTTTTTAGCATTAAATAGGAGAATGGTTTAGTACAGTTCAACATACTTTGTGAGTGGTAGATTTAGCCAAAGCATTTTGTATTTTGAAGTATGTTTGAAGTTGAAAGTGGTAGAAGATTTTCAGATCTATTGCAAGTTATAAATATTGATAGTGTTTTACAATGAATGAGTCTTAAGTTTGGAGAATGTTGAATTTCATTTCATCTAGTATGCAGCCTATTAGTGAAAGTTTTAGATCTATTTCTACCAAGTGGTATATGCCATTATGTTTTAATGGTATTCATGGTTTCCCGAATGTCATTCCTAATGATTTTAGAAAAAAATTACCTAAGTTCAGTGGAAACCATCATGTTTCAGCTAGTCATCATATTTAGATATTCAATGATTTGATGGGTGACTATGAAATTTCTCATGAGGATGTGCACATGAAGTTATTAGTTCAAACCTTGGAAGGTGATGCTAGGGACTAGTTTTCTTTTTTTCCAACATGCTCAATTTGATCTTGGGATGAATTGCTGTCAGCCTTCATGAAGAAATTCGGGGAAAGAGTAAGCATCTTTGATTATTTTGATAGGTTTTTGAAAGTTCAAATCA
Source organism: Cupressus sempervirens (assembly GCA_028749045.1). NCBI lineage: Eukaryota > Viridiplantae > Streptophyta > Pinopsida > Cupressales > Cupressaceae > Cupressus > Cupressus sempervirens. Next base: position 768,030,408 of record CM053790.1, read on the forward strand.
GGAATGGTGAGTTAGTTCTTGAATTTAATTTTAGATTTGCAAAGGTTTTTAATGAAATTTCTGAAAGTTACAAGCCGGATGATCAAATGTGTTTAGTGGTTTATCTTGGTGCATTTGATAAGAAGATGAGCTATCTATTGAGAGATAAAGAAACTACGACTTTGCATCAAGCATTCATGACAGGGATAAAGATTGAGAATAACATAAAATATGGCTTAACTAGGAGTCACTTCTCTAGGAATGTTTTCCAACAAGATGAGATACAAAGCACAAGTCAATGTCATAAGGAGTGTTTGATTTTAGATCAGAAAATGAGCACCCCTACTATTGTAAATAGTTTTGTTGAAGATTCAGAAGTAAAAACATGTGAACATGAAATCTCTTTGTTACAAAGAAGAAAAGATTCCATTCGAGCTGAATTGAATGCACATGTTTATGATATTACAACAGTAGATGATAGAGTTGATTCGCTTGATGAGTTATGCATGAAAGATATAAGTTTAGTCATTCATTCTCCCCTTGATGATTTTCATTATGTTGAAAACATAATGAATCAGGAAGAGGAAAGGTATTCATCTCAATATGAGGATGAAGAGGCTGGAAGTTATCTCTCTGATCATGAATTTGATGTGGTTGATCCAACATGCCATGGAGAGATGACACAAGATGAAGAATGTAAATCACATGTATCTCAGTCACAGTCAGAAGAACATAGTGAATATGTTTATAATGTTTCAGCAATGGACAATAAGATAGATTTAGTTGATCAATCAAATATGTGAGAAATGAATTATCTTATTAAGAGATTACATCATGTTGAAAGCATTATTAGATCTAAAGTTGAAAGACAATCATATCACTGTGAGTATGATAAAAATGAGAGGCATCTTTCAAGTGATAATGAAGTTATGAATCCAATGTATTGTGAAAAAGCATCATATGAAGCTGATGACAAGACTTGTTACTCAAGCCAAGGAGAGGACAGTCATAGTGTATGTTCATCTTCATGTGAATCAGATGTAAGTTGGGAAGAAGAGAGCAATGATGGAAGTGAGTACTCTTTTGATAGTAAAGGTATGAGTACTGTTTCTAAATCTGAAAGTAAATTTCCATTTCAAAATTGTGTAAATCAGTTTGAGATTGAAAGTTATGAATAAAATGTCTCTACACAATATGAAAACAAAGAGGTTATCCATAAGGATGCATTACCTAATTGTGTAGAAGAATGTCTTGAGGATGTGTGCAATGATGATAAATATATAAGTGATCCTAAGATTAATGCATCAGCACCTATTGGTAAGATAAATGATGATTTACTTGCAAGACATTTGAATCACCTACATGAAGACAATGAAAGTAACTTTGATTTATATTCCACATGCTTCGTTGATGGAATTAATGATTTGTCTTCGAATGATGATTCTAATTTTTCATTTTCATATGTTGAAAGCATCTATGATAGTGATGTTAGAAATGGTTTTAAACTTTTCACTAATCCGTTGTATGGTGAGGAGCTTGATGTTGATCAGCACATCACTTGTCCTAATGTCTACAAAGGCACTTTGCATGGAGTTATCAATCCTCTTTTTGAAGAACACATGGACAATTTAGATTTAGTTGAGAATGAGTTTGATGATGGTACCCTGTCTTACTACTCTAAGAGATCAGAATGTTCTTCTTTCAAGTTTGATAGTGAAACTGATGATTATGTTGCATCTGATGGGATAGACGACAAGGTGTTTGATGAAGTTGTTTTTGAAAATCAGTATGCACCTTGCAATGATTTTTATGATGAATACTTTAGTGTAACAACTAATCCATTTGTTGACTATGAAGAATCATTGAAGGACTCTAGATTAGTTTCAAATTTTGACATTGATGATATATGTGAGTACAAATCAGAGTGTTCATTTGAGTATCATCCGGTTATGCACAAGGATACACAATTTCAAGGTATGTGTGATCCCTTTCCTTGTGTGGAATATGATGCCTTCATATTTGAGACTGATAGCATGCATGATTCATTTGTTATAGAAATTTTTCAGTTTTAGTTTGATATGTTTAAGCATGCTGATCAAAAACTTCATGATGAGAAAGTGGTTGAAGATGAAGTAAGTTTCTATATACATTGTGAAAGTTAGGATGTATATTTTGTTTTGCCAAGTAATTTGTTTTATGATGTGTATCTGATTGGTGAAACGGATATGAGTGGTAATTTCAATTTATCTCATGAAATTTTAGATGAGAATTGGGTTTATGATAGAGGTAAAGGTTTTTGTTGAAGTTAAGTGGCCCGAGGTCATCATGTGTATATAGTAGTTTTAGTTGTTTTCCTATATTCAATAAAGTTGTTCAAGAGAGTTTTTGAAGTTCAAGAGTGTGGTCTGCTTCTCCTAGAGATCTAAAATCTTTCCATGCCCACAAGGAGCATGCATCCCCAGATAGAGCCACTATTGGCGCTCAAAATTGGAGCCCAAATTTTGAGCACTATTGAGAAAATTCAGGCCTATAAACGCTTTTTGATGAGATTGTACCTGGTTGTCAAGTTGAGGCCTAAGGTTTTTAATGTTTCTAACACCCTCCATTCAGTGTGTCTACATGTTCCATGATGTTAAATTGCCATTCTAAGCCATCCCGTGAAGTCCTGTTTTAAGAATTGTCAAATTTGCATTTTTACCCATGTCAAATAGGGACAGGAGGCTGTGTTTTCTATTGAATATCTCGCACCCAAAAATGTGTCATAACCTGCCACTTTGGGAGTATCTAGTGTCCATACCTAAGAGCCTACATTTCATATTTTGAGTTGTTTTGAGTCTGTTTGACTAGATTTTGAATCCCTCAAAGTTGGTCATTTGCTATTTTCACACATTTTCACTTTGCACACTTTTCTATGAAGCCCTGTTTGACATGTTATAACTTTTGAATAGTTGACCAAAATGTTGAAATTCCTATTGCATTGTATTGTAGACATAAAAAACTTGTTATGTTTCAAGTTTTAGCTTTTGACGAATCCATCTGATCAGTTTTCAAACGTGATTCCAAATGGAATTTCCATCTTTTTACCAGTGTCAGTATTTGCAAATTATTTGGTAGCCCTATTCGTGACATCATAACTTGAAACCCATGATTGGCTAGATCAAATGGATTTCACCCCTATGTTTTTCTCTAAAAATACTTTACGTGTGTCAGTTTGCAAGTCTTAACGAATTCATATGCACACTTTTCCAGGTCAATTTCATTCACACAAAAATATTTTTGTCAGTGCTTTTAATTTGAAAAATCCAAGTAGCCTACTTTAATTGCTCACCATTTGCGTCCAGTTATTCATCATGAGCCCAAATTGCAGATCCATAATTTCCTCATGACAAAGAACCAATGCCCCAATTTTCATTTCCCCATGTGCTCATTTGCCTAGTTTTCAAAGCCAAATCCGAACCTAGTTTGTTGTTTTCTGACTTGTTTACTTGCAGGAAGTTCTAAAAGGTCAACTTTGATAGAAAATATCATTTGACCCGATGTCATCATGTGATGAGATTTTGTAGGCCTGTTGAATGCATCAGAGAAAATAGAGATCCAGAGTTTTAGAGCACGGCCAAGTGTTTGTGTCAATTTTTAAAGCCAAGCAATAGGCCTCCAGACACAAATTTCATAAGTGTTGTGGAAATGATTTAAAATGAGTTTTAATGGTAAATCAGTGATTAAATTTGATTCCAGTTAGTTCAAGATGATCAATGGATCAGTTTAGAGAATCACTTGTTCAAAAACAAAAACAAAATTCGTAGGACCCACTTTGGGGCCCGACTGATTCCATTAGATTGTTAAGATGTTGGGGCATTGGAGGATGCAACTTATTTCAATTAAATCTTGTAGGGTTGACAAGGCCCGACACATGAAATAATATCATTTTCTTGCTGACATATTTGAGTTTCACACTGGATTTGAGCACTTGAAGGAGATTTCAAACTACTTTATGTTTTCCACCATCCTTTCCATTACTATAGCTTTGAATTAGCATATCAAATAATAAACTCTAGTGATATAAAATCATTGTCTGAGGTCATTGATTATAGTAATATACCATTTTTAAAATATGATTGCAAGGGTGGCAAAGATCAAGTTGAGCCCAAGTCAAGGTAGGAGAGTCTTTTTTGTTTCATTCCCTTAAAAGATAGAGTGACCTCCATTAGAAAAAATTGTGGATATTGGGCATTCATAGTGGCACTAGTTAATTATTTGGACATCCTCACACTTGATTTATCATGTGCTTTTTTATTCATAGTCTTGGTGTCACCCACTCAAAGGGTAATCATGAGTCTTGCCAAAAGGCCATCTTGACACATCTCAAGTGGCTTAATTTTATGGACCAATACTATGATTTCCCCATGAATTTGACAAAAGTGTTGATGCGCCAATGAGAAGAGAGTCACCATTTTATATTTGTTCATATGGTTGACACCTCAGTGATTGTCATTCCAAGGAAACAATGACATATATGGAGATAGGTGAGAGCACTTCATTTCATCATGGCTAATAGAAATAGAGTGAGTGTGAGAGTGAGGAGTTTTCGACCTGGTCTTTTGCTAATTCTAGTTGTTTCAATGCTTTCATAATGAGAAAAAAGAAAACCTCCACACCAAAGTCAGAGTTTGAGCGGTCCACGCTCAACTAGAAGATGACACTATTGCAAGAGTAAAATAATGGGGATATAAAGCAACTCCATGTATGAACAGAGGCCCCAGTCAGAATGGGCACCACATAGAAGAGAAGGTAGCATGTAGAAGAAAAGTCACATGCATACAAAGTAGCTGTCGAGAATCCACCTTAACTCGCACACTCGAAAGAACAAGGGAGTAGAAAGTCATGCATTACAAGGAGGAAGAACACAGTGCCAAACATGAGAAAGAGGGATCAACTGGTCAAAGGCAGCAATGCCATAGGAGAAAGCCGCCAAGAAAAATGGTATTCTACATGGACATAAAAGAATCGATGCCTCATGCAGGCAATATTGGAACACCCTGGCATAAATAAACAAACCCGTACTAAGAGCTCCACACAATCAAAACAGAGGTAGTTGCTCTCAAAAGCTTGGAAATGTTGAAGCAAGCTGTAGTCAATGCAAATAGAAGAATGAACTCTAGCACGTTTTGAGAGGAATATCTGCAGCAAGGAAATCATGTAGTGGAGGAGAGAAGAAGAAAACCATTAAAAGGTTTAGTACCACATAGAGTGGGAAGTTGGATTCTTAATGTTTCAAATATGAATCCACACATATCTCATTGTGTCTTAAAGACATGCATTTTTAAAGGCAAGGGCGCAGACCTTGAGGTGGACCCTGTGGCTAATGGATGATGTCAGCCAGAAGGTTTTGGTAAAGCAAAAATTTTAAACAAGTGAATGACTGTGATGATGTGGTAGAATCAAAGGAAGGACCACGGGATTGTGCCACATGGCACATCTTGTGGTGCCCACTGCCCTACATTATCAAGTTGCGAGGAAGATAAATAATGCGAGAAAGTAGGCTGTCACCATGTGGGAAGTGGGTCTCGGCTAGTGGCAAGGTGGCAATCAGGAGCAAGTTATGAGGAAGCATAGGATCGTGACACGTGTCAGATCCGATGGACAGCGCATGCCCATATTACAAAGATGTAAGCCGGTTAAGGAATGCGAGATTACAGAATGGTGACACATGCCACTGGGCCCGCTGAAATCATTACATGGCACTAATGCAGAGGTGGACAATTCAAACACTGCCACATGGTGAAAACTTAGTCAAAGACTAGTTGACTCGAGGGGAGAAATAAGGAAAATGTAAATAGTTTTTAAAAGTGATATTTTAAAAATTATTTCTCTCATATGCACATTCAAATCTTTTAAATGTAGAATAGGGCATTTATTCTAAAGTTTAAACTTTAGATTGAATTAAATTTTTTGAAAATTTTAAAATTTAAAGATGCAGACATGAGTTCTTACTAGAGGAGTCATTTTCAAACTAATATTCTTGAGGTTCTTGGAAGGAAAAATAGGTGATGTTATATATCACCAAAATTGGGAGAAGATGAACTTTCCAATGCTAGAATCAGTTTTGGCATAGGAAGCAGTCTGTTCAAGTTACATGAGGTTTTTTCCTAGGTTTTCAATTTGCAACCAATTTCAAGTATCAAAGTTTAGTTTTTATTTTTAGAATTGGAATGACTTGAATGTGGGTAAAAGACAAGGAAAATGCAATTGGGGCATTTCTAAGTCAGTTGAATGAAGCTTTATCTACATTTTGATGCAAATCAGATATTTTGGATGCATAAAGAGTCTTCATTATTTCATTAAAGATTTTTGCAAATCAGTTACAAGGTAATAATGAAATCAAATCAGATCAATTGGAAGTGAAAGGTTAGAGAGAGTCTTTCCAGTTGTAAGAGATTGAATTTCAAGTGGATAGGTGGTAGTTGCATAATAGATCCAGGAATTCATTTCTTGCTATATCTTTCTTTCTTTTTTTCATTTGAAGGGTTCTAGTTTTTTGTGACTGAGAAACTAGTAGGTTCCAGTTTTGGGGAGAAAATTTGCACATTACTGTGAGACCATATTCTAGTTCTAGTTTTGATGTGTTTCCTTGACTGTGATACCACATTCTTCAGCATTTCTTTGTTGTATTGAGCAACATTTATGTTTTATGTAGATGGTTCTATTCTGTTAGGTGATCTATGATTTAATTTATGTACATTTCATGTATTTGGTTTCAAGGAAAGAAAATAAAGTGCATCAAAGCAATTCAAATTCAGTTTGAATCTTGTCTCCTGCTCATGGATATGTGATCTTTTCTAATTTGTGAACCAAGAGCATAAATTAGGTTGCATTTTGTTTTGAAATGTATGTGATTAAAATGTCTTGCTAATGGAAAAAAGAGCCATGTAATTGCTTGGTGTTTATCACCGGGTTTGCAAATTTGATGATGGGATAATTTGAGTATGAGATTCAAATCTGAAGCAGATGTTTATTCACAAGGTGAAGGATAGATCAAGGATCTTGATGTAGAGATATGTCTAAGATTTCTAGAAGATGTATAGTTATAATTCATTTAATTGCCCAATAGATACGGCACTAGTCAGAGATAGGATCATTAAGTTCTGTTTCTCATACTTGGGTCTTGCTTTTATCAACATATTAAATCAATTTTCCCTTTGATGTTGAAAGTTATTCAATGTTAACTCACACTTAGCTTGCCAGTTTCATGAGTTATGTCCTTAGGTATTTCATGCTTGTGATTCTTGGTTAAGTATAGAAGATTTAGGGGTTTTTATCTACTCTATATTAGATTTAGTGTATGCTTTGATAACTAGTACCATCTAAAGAATCTATGGGTATACTCACCTAGGTTTTGTAGAGCCTAAAGTGCAGAAGGAGTGTAGCCTTATAGTTGGCCCAGGTTCTTGGTGAAGTGTGTCCATTATTTGAGATAACTGCCCATAGACACATTCTTGCCTTGCATACTTGGTTGTTTAAACATTGTTAAATCAAGAGGCAACACCTTCTAAGGTTCTTCCTTGATACCCTATACTAGAGGATCTTTTCCTAATCATCTTCAACCTAGAAACTCATTTATCAATTGAAATTATACTTCTCACTCTCCAATCCCAAATAAGAAACTTTATGCCCAAAAAGATACAAACTTAAAAAGGACCCTTGACATCAAAAATGCATGTTTTGATCATCCTCATGTTGTTCTTGATCTTTTTCTAGGTTTTCTTCACCATCTTTCCAAGCCCAACTCTTCAAAATCACCAAATTGATCTTTTAGGCCTTATAGTTGTATGAGCCCTAATTAAGCCTCCTACAAACAAGGAAACTGAAATGGCTTCAAAAACCCCTTAATAAGCACTATTGGTTTCTTCTTGAATTTTTTTCACAACCTAGACTCAAATATTTTCTAGGTCTTAAACTCTCATGGTGTTCATATAGTACTTTTGCTAAAAACCCTAATTTTGAGGGATTCTAGGGAAATGATATCAAGTACTTCACCATTTGATGAGTTATCTTTCTCAAGTGTTCTCCTCTAGCTTATGGACACTTTACTCTTCTTACTACATTTCCCTAGCCAATTTTTGTTCATCCCAATCAAGTCAACCCATTTAACACTCCTAGAAAGCTTCTTGTTTCCTAGCCAAACACTTTAGGCTTGCTTGAAATATTAGAAAACTTATTCTCCCAACCTCCAAAAATCATATTTACATAATATAAAGAGGGTAATTCTTGAATCCAAAAGGCCATAAGGTTTTCACAATGGGTATTCAAGTTATAGCCATTTTAGTACAGACTTCTATATACAGACCAAAAGGAAACACAAAACAAAATAATTAGTAAAACCTATCAAAATGAATTCAAACTTCTCTAAAAAGTACACACAGATCAATCACATGGTATGAAGCAACTAATCTATGCACAACAATAGGAGTTTCAATCCAAAAAAATAGGTCTTTGAAGCTAGAAGTATGCTTTCTATATATTGCTTTCCTCCTCACATGAATACTCTATACAATCCAACTTCCAACCATTCAAAAATGATTGACATATCCTTATATACCTTATTCCTAACTTTCCATAGACTTTTTTTGGATCCTAGACCTCTCTAGGCCAATTCCTAAATTTGAGGAAAAGTTGTCATCAGCAACTTTTGCAATTTTTTGCCAAAATAATCTTATAACCCCTCAAACATATCTAGTTGGATTCAAATTCATCCAAATTGGTCTAAAAACATCTATGGACATCATTTTGACAACACTTCTTTAAATTTAAAGTATTTGGAAACTTTGACCATAGTTGACCAATATTTACACTCAACTTTCTAACATCTTCTCCAACCCACCTTGGGACTTCATGACTAGCCCTTATTTAGACAATGGTTGGCTAAACCATTTACAAGACAAAAATGTCAAATATGTTTTTCCCTTCCCCTAAGGTTCTCTTGCCCCATAATCCCCTACAAGGAAAAAAAATAACTTACCTATGGTGAGAGGAACTCTATGTTGATTCCGTGCTTCTTGAAGTCATTCTATACAATCCATGTTGCTTCACCTTTAGGGGTAGGCTTCTACTTGACTAGGTGCTCCTTGTAGAGCTTGTTTTGAGTGCTCTTCTTAACTCTAGTGTCTAGTATTCTTTTATCTTGAGTTTGTATCTTTTCAAGTACTTGAAGCCTCTCTACATCCTTGTTTGACCCAGTATGATACTACACCTCATCAATATCTAGTTCCTTATATGGTGTCAAGTCCTAAACATTGAAGATTGGTGAAATTGATATGTCCTTGGGTAGATCAATTTTGTAGGCATTGGCACCATACTTCTCCAACACCTTACATAGTTTCATTCTCTTCATTTGAATCTTACATGGTATGCCCTTCTTCAATGTAGACTTATTTAGGAACACCATGACTAAGGCTCCTATCTAAAACTAAATCTCTCTCCTTCCTTCATCTTTCTTTTCTTTCAATTTCTAATTGGCTTCCATTAATGTCTTCTTCACCTGGTCATGAATCTCCTTCATTGACTAAAAAAAGTCATCTACATGACCACTAACCTTATCATATCCTAGTAGATCTCTAAGCTCCATTATCCCTCTTGGATGTTCACCCTATACAACTTGGAATGGACTTAGTCCTGTGGTTCTTTTTTACTATCATTGTATGCAAATTTTTCCTAAAGAATGACTTGCTCCCAGCCTTTCCCATACTCCTTAGTCAAGCATCTCAATAGGTTTCCTAGAACCCTATTGATTACCTTGGTTTACCCATCTATTTGGGGATGATAGGCACATCTATGATCTAGATTGTTGTCTAACCTCTTCCAAAGTGTTTTCCAAAAATACCCCATGAACTTGACATCCCTATCTACAACAATACTCAATGGAAAACCATGTATCATAACTATATCCTAGAAGAAAAGGTGGGCTATATGGCTAGCATCATGTGTAGTTTTGTAAGGTATAAAGTGACATATCTTGCTAAGTATGTCGACTACAAAAAACACACTATCCAATCCTATCATTTTCCTAGGTAGACCAACTATGAAGTCCATGCTAATATACTCCCAAGGCCTATTAGGAATGGGTAGTGGCTGATAGAGTCCTACAATAGATGAAGCTCCTTTAGCCTTTTGACATATGCCACATTGTTCAACATACCTTCTCACATCCCTCTACATCTTAGGCCAATAATAGAACCTTTCTACTATGTATAGGGTCATGTTGAGGCCAAAATGACTACTCATGCTCCCATTATGTTTCTTTTGAATGAGGTTTTCCCTCATTGAACCTTTTGGCACATACAACTATTTCCCTTTAAACAAAAATCCATTTTGAAGGGTAAAAACTATAAATAGACTATATAAATGGTTTTCAAAATTACTAAATACCCTGTATGCCTCTACAAAGTTAGTCTCTCCACCATACAAATATTTGAACTCATCAATCTCTCTTGTAGGAAACATGATATCTTGAATAGTCACCAACCTCCTACTTAAGGAATCAACCACCTTGTTATGGAGCCCCTTCTTATGCTTTATATTAAAGATTTAGGATTACAATAATTTCATTCAATTGATGTGCCTAAGGAAAATCTTCTCTTGGGTCTTTATGAAACTTAGTGCTTGGTTGTTAGTGTAAACCACAAACTCCTTGGGTAGCAGATAATGCCTCCATTTCTTGAAAGCTTGAACAAGTGCATATAGTTCCAAGTCATAGGGATAATACCTTGTCTTTGCCTCACTAAGCCTCTTACTAAAAAATTCTACATACCTTCCATCTTCAATTAACACTACTCCAACTACAATGTTGCTTGCATCATACTCCACAATGAACAACTTTTCAAAGCTTGGCAACACCAATATTGGTTGAGTGGCTACCTCCTTCTTTAGTCTCTCAAAACTCTCACCTATTTCCTTGGTCCAAACAAATTTAATCTTCATACCTCCTTTTATGGTGTCATCATAGGAGTACATATTTCACTAAAGCTTCTCACAATTTTTCTATAGAATTGGGCTAACCCATGGAAACTTCTTATTTTAGTAGTTGACCTAGGAGTAGACCAACATAGGATAGCCTCCACCTTTCTCTTGTCCATTTTTAAATTTCCTTGTGAAACTACATAGCCCAAGTAAACAAGTTCCTCATTTATGAACTCACTTTTCTCAAGTTTTATGGTCAACTTCTCCTCTTGAAGTCTTCTCAACATAATTTCCAAGTGTTTTATATTCTCTTCCTTTGTCTTGTTAAATATCAATCTATCATCCAAATATGCTATCACAAACACACCTATGTAGTAATTAAGGACTTCATTCATTACCCTCATAAAGGTACTTGGTGCATTAGTAAGACCAAATTATATTAGCAACCACTCATAGAGTTCCTCATTGGTTTTAAAAGAACATTTCCACTCATCACTCTCTTTCATCCTTATTTGATAATAGCCACTCTTAAGATCAATTTTTGAGAAATATATAGCTCCAACAAGACAAACCATTAGGTGCTCTATCCTACGAATAGGAAATCTATACCTTATTGTTATTCTATTTATGTTCATAGAATCAGTACGCATTCTCCACGTACCTCCCTTTTAAGGAGAAAAAATAGCTATGACAACACATGGACTTATGCTTTTATTGATCAATCCTTGGTCAATTAACTCTTGGGCATGCCTTGTAATCTCCTTGATTTATTTAGGTGTCATCTTATATGCATCTTTGTTTGGAAAAGAGGCACCTGGTATAAAGTCTATCTGATGACTTATCTCTCTCTTTGGGGGTAATTTAGGTGGTGCTCCATCACATGTCATGTATTGATGGGGACACAACCCAAATACCAGAATAGACACAATAGAAAGGGGGAATTATATTAACTGAGAAAATAAGCTGGTACAAACAGTGCAGAGAAAATAAACTCAAAACATGCCCTGCGGGCTTACAATAGCATAAATCTGGAGATTGATGGGGACACAACCCAAATACCAGAATAGACACAATAGAAAGGGGGAATTATATTAACTGAGAAAATAAGCTGGTACAAACAGTGCAGAGAAAATAAACTCAAAACATGCCCTGCGGGCTTACAATAGCATAAATCTGGAGAATATTTCTCCTTTTAGCACCTCCTCTCAAGCTCCAATCTGAACTACCTTTTACAATGCCAGAAACCTCCTTAAATAGACCCCGGAGGGTTAAGGACTAGGAGTACATTCTAGAAAGTGCTAGTAGGCATCCACCGAAAAAATAGAAGGTTTCGAAAGCTGCGTTAGAAGTCGGTGCAATTCTAGAAGAATCCAGAAACGGTAGCCGAACTTCTAGGAGGCATAACTTTTGAACCGTAACTCCGATTGATGAACCGTTTACATTTTTGGAAAGCTCTCGAAGCGCTCTATAGCCCTATGGACTAGCTTCTCTCGTCCCCCATTTTTCGACCCTTTTCGAGGTCATTTAATGCCCCAAACTTGACTCTGAAGCATTCTTAGGGGGTCTCCAAAACCCGAAAAACTGTAATAACTTTCAAACCGTGGGGCCTTTTGACCTGATTCTTTTTCTGGAATGCTCTAAATCTCGATTACATTCATCTGGCCAAGTCACACCTTCTAGGTCACCAAAATGATGGTCAAATTGCATGCTCCTATTTTTTCGGGATTTTTAAATGAACTGATAGTTGAACTATGAGAGTTGGAACCTTTATTTGAGCCAAATGGGTATCCAAAAATGTAAAGACATAAAATAGAAACTAAGTCTAAGTACATTTTTTTGGGTGACACAGGATTGCCCTTATACCTCTGGATGCTCTTGCATCAGACACCCAGGGTAGATTGAAAAGTGACCCTGTCACTTTATGGATGGTAGAGGAAATCCCAAATGGGAAACCTCAGCTGCTGAAATCCAAGTTGAGTCCTCAATTGGCCGTCCTTTCCATTTGACCAAATACTCTTCATACTGCCTGTTTCTGGTACTCCTACCCACACGATGATCTAGAATGTCTTCTATCTCCTCCTTCTTAGAAGCAGGAATTGGACACGGCTCTAAAACCAGCTCCTCATCTGCACCATCATCATGATACTCTGTCAAATCTGCAATGTTGAAAATGGGAGAAATGTGAATACCATCTGGCAGCTCCACCTCATATGCATTTCCTGAGTTATGTTTCTTCAAAATTTTGCAGGGGCCAAATTTCTTCATTTTGAGCTTGTTGTAGGTACCAACTGGAAATCTTTCTTTTCGTAAATGTACCATGACAAGATCCCCTACTTGGAATTCCTTATGTCTTCTCCTTGCATCAGCCCTAGCTTTATACTCTTGATTCATCTTGATAATGTGTGCCTGAACCTCCTCATGTAGACGCTTGATGTGTTCAGCAAATTCCTCAGCTTCAGCACTTGTTCTCTCCCCTTGTTCTATCTTCCTCAATTCTGGTGCAATCCTTGGGCTATTCCCATATACAATTTGAAATGGTGATTTTCTAGTACTCCTATTTACAGAGTTATTATAAGAAAACTCTGCCTGTGGTAGAATCAAATCTCATCCCTTGGGCTTATCTCCAACTAAACATCTCAGCAAATTGCCCAGACTTCTATTTACCACTTCTGTTTGGCCATCAGTCTATGGGTGATGCGTGGAACTAAATTTCAAGTCTGTTCTCAACTTCTTCCACAATGTCCTCGAGAAATACCCCACAAATTTAGTATCTCGGTCAGAAACTATACTCCTTGGAAGACCATGTAGTCTTACCACCTCTTTGAAAAACAAGTCTGCAATATGGACAGCATCATGAGTTTTGTGGCATGGAATGAAATGTGCCATTTTGGAGAACCTATCCACCACCACGAATACTGAGTCATTACCCCTTTGGGTCCTTGGCAATCCAAGAACAAAATCCATACTTATGTCCTCCCATGGCCTTGATGGAACAGGCAATGGCTGATATAGGCCAGTATTTTGACTAAACCCCTTGGCCACTTGACAAACCTGGCAACTCTGTACAAACTTCTTCACATCCTGTGTAATTTGAGGCCAAAAATAATGTTCTCTAAGAATGTCAATGGTCTTATCCCGACCAAAATGTCCTGCCATCCCTCCACTGTGTTTCTCCTTAATCAGATTTTCCCTCATGGAACTCCTTGGAATGCACAATTGACTACCTTTGAACAACATGCCATCCTGAATCAAATAGTCTAACCACTTGGTTCTATCTACAGCAACAGGTTCTTTACAAGCTTTCCATGCTTCAGCAAAATCAGGATCCTTAGGGTACAAATTCTTGAGTTCATCAAACCCAACTACTTCAACCTGCATTGTTGTAAGCAACAATTGTCTCCTACTTAATGCATCTGCAACCCTGTTAGATTTTCCACTTCTATGCTTTAACACAAATGTATAACTCTGCAAGAATTCTACCCACTTCATATGCCTCTGATTCAATTTACCTTGGCTATTTAGGTACTGTAATGCCTGATGATCAGTATACAAAACAAATTCCTTTGGCAATAAATAATGCCTCCATTTCTTTAAGGCCTGAACTATCGCATAGAACTCTTGATCATAAACAGAATACTTCTTCTTTGCATCATTCAATTTTTCACTAAAATATGCAATAGGCTTACCTTCTTGGCTTAATACAGCCCCAATAGCGCTACCACTAGCATCACAGTCCACCTGGAATACTTTTCTAAAATTTGGAAGTGCCAACACAGGCTGTTCAGTCACCTTCTTTTTTAGCAATTCAAAACTTCTCGCGGCTGCTGCCGTCCATTTGAACTCTTTTCTATCCCCTCTTATTGTATCAGTTAGAGGTGCACATATGCCACTGAAATTCTTAATAAACTTTCTGTAAAAACTAACCAGACCATGAAATGATCTTACCTCAGTAGCAGACCTTGGAGTAGGCCATTCCAAGATGGCTTTTACCTTTTCTGGATCCATTTTGAGACCTTCAGGTGATATAACAAATCCCAAATAGACTAACTCCCTTTTTGCAAAGACACACTTCTTTAGATTAATTAACAATTTCTCTTCCCTTAGCCTTTCAAAGACACTACGAATATGTAGTAAATGTTCTTCCAAAGTCTTGCTGAAAATTAAAATATCATCCAAATAGACAATAACAAATTTTCCCAAGAACTTCTTAAGTACCTCATTCATGAGCCGCATGAAGGTGCTTGGGGCGTTCGTCAATCCAAAGGGCATGACTAACCACTCATAAAGACCCTCCTTGGTCTTGAAGGCTGTTTTCCACTCATCTCCTTCTCGAATCCATATCTGATGATAGCCACTCTTCAGATCTATCTTTGTGAAGTACTGAGCTCCACTCAAGCAGTCCATAAGATCATCCATCCTTGGTAAAGGAAACCGGTACTTGATGGTTATCCTATTTATAGCTCGAGAATTTGTACACATCCTCCACTCTCCATCCTTCTTTGGTGCAAGTACTACAGGTACTGCACATGGACTCAGGCTCTCTCGAATCAAGCCCTTCCTCAACAGCTCCTGAACCTGTCTATTTAGCTCCTCTGTTTCAGTAGGAGTCATCCTGTGAGTAGCCTTGTTAGGCAAACTAGCTCCTGGAATCAGATCTATCTAATGACTGATTTGCCTTACTGGTGGCAATCCATCTGGAACATTATCAGAGATAATATCTCCAAATTCTCCTAGTAAATCTGAAACTTCAAATGGTATTTCACTACTACCTTCTTTATCTTTCCTAGGAATCAAAGCATAGCACATACGCTGATGTTTCATGCCATCTAAAAACTTCCTTCCATCAACAAGACAAATCCTAGCACTGCTACATACCTTTTCACCTTCCTTTTTCATGGGCTTCAATTTGTGGCAAACTCCATCCTTTATCAGAGAGTATGTGTTTGCATGTCCATCATGTATTGCATGTCTATCAAACTGCCATGGTCTACCCAACAATAGATGGCAAACATCCATCGAAATAACATCACAAAGAACTTCATCATGGTAACTCCCAATTTTGAATTTTACTAAACATTGTTCACTTACCAGGACCTTATGATCATCTTTTACCCAAGAAATCCGATAGGGCTGGGGATGTTTCTCCCTCTTGAGCTTCAGCTTAGAGACCATCTCTTCGGATACCAAGTTATCAGTGCTACCACCATCAATGATCACATCACAACATTTATCCTCACACTTGCATCTAGTACGAAACAAACTCCTCCGTTGTCCTGGTTCATTTTCACCACTTAGTAGGGCTCTTTCATTTACCAAGGTCTCTCCTCTTTCTACATCCTCTGAATGTGATGATTGTGCATCCTCATCCACATGAGCAACCCTAGTTTGGCCCTCAGCTCTCCTATCTGTCCTTCCTTGTCGTTGAGGGCATTCAAAGGCACGATGACCTTCTTCATTGCAATGGAAACAGGTACCACGGAAGCCTCCTCTTCCTTGTCCACGTCCTCTACCTCTTCCTCTTTGGTTTCCAAAATCTTGATCACGGAAGCGGTTGAAACCCTCATTCCTCTGGTTCCTGCTAGTACCCTCATCTTCATTTTTCTTTTGAGTTTCATTGTGGCCTCCAGATGATCTACCGCTTCCCCTTCCTCCTTGACCGCGCCCTCTTTGTCTTCCTTCAAACCTTTTACTCAGCTTCTCTTCAACTCATAGGGCAAACTGGTATGCTTCTTCAACACTGGTCATTCTTACCAGACTTAGTTCCTCCTGGATGCTAGGTCGTAACCCACTGATATAACGAGCAACCTTCTCCTTATTTGCTTCTGCATGCCCCGCTCTAATCAGGAGTCGATAAAACTCCTCTGTATATTCTTGGACTGATCTTCCTGCTTGCTTTAACCCATGCATCTTCTTAAACAGATCAAGCTCATAGTCCACAGGAATGAACTGCTTCTTCAATTTGTCCACCATGCGATCCCATCTTGTGATCTTCTCCTTTCCTCTTCTAAGTCTTTCCAGTTGAACCTCTTGCCACCAGATTTTGGCATGGCCTTTTAGTTTGGCCTTTGCAAACTTAACCCTATCTGGGTCCCTTATATCCTCATACTCAAAGTATTCGTCCAGTTCATTGATCCAATCGATCAACTTATCTGGTTTCAAATTCCCCGAAAATATACCCACTTCAATTGTAGGTCTTTTCCCAAACCTAGAAATGGCCCTAAAAAGCCTTTCCTCTACAGGATTCAGAACTTCCCCGTCAACTTCCATTACTTCCTCTTCATTGTCATCCTCACTATTGTCATCTGCGGCAATATTTGCTCCTCTACGAAGCTCCTCTTGCAATGCTTGTACCTGTCTCTGGAGGGCTCTAACCTCCTCAGGATCAATAGCTCTAGCCCTTCCACCATGCTCTCTTCATGGAGGCATCTTCTAACTCGAACCCACAACCACACAGTCCTGGTGCAAACTGCCTCACAGTCGGCGCTCTGTCTACACACTCAGGAAAACCTGCTCTGATACCACTTGATGGGGACACAACCCAAATACCAGAATAGACACAATAGAAAGGGGGAATTATATTAACTAAGAAAATAAGCTGGTACAAATAGTGCAGAGAAAATAAACTCAAAACATGCCCTGCGGGCTTACAATAGCATAAATCTGGAGAATATTTCTCCTTTTAGCACCTCCTCTCAAGCTCCAATCCGAACTACCTTTTACAATGCCAGAAACCTCCTTAAATAGACCCCGGAGGGTTAAGGACTAGGAGTACATTCTAGAAAGTGCTAGTAGGCATCCACCGACAAAATAGAAGGTTCCGGAAGCTGCGTTAGAAGTCGGTGCAATTCTAGAAGAATCTCGAAACGGTAGCCGAACTTCCGGGAGGCATAACTTTTGAACCGTAACTCTGATTGATGAACCATTTACATTTTTGGAAAGCTCTCGAAGCGCTCTATAGCCCTATGGACTAGCTTCGCTCGTCCCCCATTTTTTGACCCTTTTTGAGGTCATTTAATGCCCCAAACTTGACTCTGAAGCATTCTTAGGGGGTCTCCAAAACCCGAAAAACTACAATAACTTTCAAACT